>CAKNET010000031.1:0-345130 GCA_930272545.1 Sphaerostilbella broomeana
AATATAAAAAAAAAAAAATTCTATTTTTTAAAATTTAAATAGGGAATAATTATTTTTTAATAGTTATAAAAATATAATAAATTTATTAAAAAATATAAATAAAAAAAAAAACTTTAAAGATAGTTTAAAAAGAAATTAATCCAGTAGACTTTTATTTTTATATAAATTCTAAGAAAGTGTATATAATTTAAAAAAGGGTTTAAATATTAATATTAAGGAAAACTCTAACTTAATTTATTTACCTTAATTTTATATAACTAAAGACATCGGGTTTGCTGTTGTATTTTAGAAAGATAAAGATATAAACTGGTATAACTAAAGCGGCTACTAGAAGGTTAATGTAAAAGGCCTATTTTTATATGGCTCTGCCTTCTACGAAACCTCCGCCGGCGACAGGTCCGAGAATTGCTCCTATTCCCTAGCATAAACTAATTGCTCTATTGTAGATGGGCTGTTCTTTTATGCTCGTGAAGATGGAGCTGTATGTCAAGGCACTGGAGAGGATTAGACCCGCGTCGAGATGATGTAATCTCACCCGAGATATATGCCTGCAAGACCTAAACCAGCAATAACTCTGCCGATAATCACGGTATTCATGGTAGGTGCTGCACCACAAACCGCACTGCCGATCTCAAAGAAGAGAACACTACCAATGATCAGGTATTTGATCTTTGACGAAATATATACCTCAATAGTCTTCTGATTATCAGCTTTTTTATCAATCTTAAAGAGAGCATAACACCATCCGACGAGTGGAATCGCAGCGACAGATCCCATGGGAAATCTAATACCGACCGAAGCCAACTTCTTAATTTCTCCTAGGGATTCGAGAATCGGCCCTTGCACATCGGCAACAATTATAGTATCTAGTCCTGAAAATTTATAATTAATTTGGGAAACATAGACTGCTTTAAAACGGCTTACTATAAAGGAGAGATCCTAGTAACAAACCAACATAGATCAACGCCCATGCCCAACTACTAATCGGCCGTTCAAATTGTGTAGTTTCTTCTTCGGCAGCATTGAGATTAAGAAATGAAATTTTGTCGATATCGATAGATAACTGTTGAGGGGTTGTATTTCCTGTGACAATCCTTGCAGTACCAGCTTGCCCAACTTTTGGAGCTATTTTTTCTCTCTTTTAATATGTACTAAATGATTCCAAATAAGAGAATAAAACTTGTAAAAGTATGTGATAGGTAGGACTTGGGAGGTTAAAGCGAAGTAAAATGTAGAAGTAATTAAAGAGAAATGGAGTTCATGGAGGTTAAAGTAGAGAACAGGTACGGAGAGGTGATCGGGGAGTTGCTGCTGTGAAAACTCTCCAGCGGGGCTTAGATGCTTGCTAGGGGAGTTGGGGAGTTTTTAAAGAGAGTACCAGTACGGAGCTAAGGATAGCAATGGATGCCTAAGGTGCCTACTACCTGGCGAGGAGTGCCCTAGATTACTCGTGATTAATTGATAGGCCAGATATTTGGTACACGATCTTTGAAGAGCCGATAGATGATGACCTCATCTCACACTCAAATTATAGATCCTTGTGCACCCTTGTTCTGCATCTTTGTTCTGCACTGCACTCTGGTTCTGCACCCTGGTTCTGCACCCTGGTTCTGCACCCTAGCCGTATGTCGTAACCTATTTCCAACACAGGTTGACAGGCTAACCAGGCCAACGTTATGAGGCGGGGATCCCGTTTGTGGCTTCTGCTGGTTCCTTAAGTGGCTCTCTCTGGTGGATCTGGACGTATTATTTAATACTATGAAAAACACTTCTTGCCCCAGTTTCCCGTAAGTTAAGGCGAGATTTTCAATCCCCTGCGAGTATTCACGTATACGAACCGAAATGCACTCTCCACTGCAATTGCTTCCGACTTCAGAGTTTCCAAAATTGGCAGAAAAGGGAATTTCAGCTGCTGCCCTTCCTCCTTACGATTCGACGCAACGAACCCGCGAATAAGCAAAGTTCGGCTTAGCAATAATGGCAAAGACATGCGAGAGCGCAACAATTTGGCCAGCCCACCCCTCCTTATTATATCCAGAAACTAAGGCGAAGTTGAAGGTGTTTTGCATTAAGCGTGATAATCCTGAAGACGACGAGAGAGACTGGCAAGGGAAGGTTAGAAGAAAAGGACTTCACGGATCTCTTAGCGCTTTTCTTACTAGAGTCAAACACAAGTACAGGCTGTTTGTTCATGGACCACGAACCATTGATAAGGCTCTTGACTGTCTGTATCGAGTGCTGTACAAAACTGGACCTGTATCATGAAGTTGATCAAATTGATTAGGTCTTCGGTTTTAGGGACAGCAATGAGAGATCTAGAGGTATGGTCCTAAGGATTACATATAAAGAGATCGAGGAGATCGTCTCTAGCAAAGTAATCATTATCGAGGGCGTGCTCTTGAATGCGGGGACGATCAAAACGGTTGGCGTATATGGCAAATGGAGAAAGTGGTATCTGTGGAACCAGCGAAGGTCAGCTTTGGCAAATTGATAGGCAGACTGGATAAGGGGCTTGGTTTTCAAACTTCTCATACTTCTCTTTGGAATGTTTGCAAATTTCCTTTCATTATATTGTAATACAGTAGCATCTTAGCACAATCACAACGCAGAAGGCACGGCAATAGCTAATGAAGCTTTCATCTGATCAGAGTGAAACACGTCCTAGGTCTCAATCTCCATTCCCCGTCCCGTCGTCTAACGGGCGATAATCCATACCGGCAAGTGATGTTAGCTTGCAAAGTGATATCAAACCGTAAAGCCCCGTGCGTAGCTCACGTGGCGATGGACCTGCAAATGCTAACCAGCTCTCATAACAAGAAGAGGTTCATGTTGCCACCATTATCCATCTACTTGAAACCTATGGCGCAGCTCCTATTCTCCCTTGCAACTACTCCTTCCTAGTTAACTCTACTGAGAAATTTTTCGAGATTGCCAATATAATCACCTCTGTCGGCATCAGCGCAACTATCGGTCTTGCCCAAGCTTTCGCGGTCACGGATCCACTACTTATACAATCGGTATCATCGATACTCACTCACTGTCGAGGCCCGTCACGATGCTTTCTTCCGGCACCTTTTGATACCGGCATTAGTGACATTTGGGCATACAACCTCGCCCTCTCATTTATCGTCCCCGGATCTTGCTTTGTCGAGATTCCATTGCCCATACGGCCTGCCCTAAATGTTTCGGACCCAATTGCAACTAACTCCACCAAGTCACCTCTTTGAGAGTTTGAGTGGGATCCGGCGCAGATGACGTTTGTTACAGAAGCTGGCAAGGAATTGTTAGTTGGCTGGGCTAACCAGCTCAATGCACCGGTATGTACACCATTGAATATCACAGCAAAGGGGAAAAGGCACAGCAGCCGCACCACCAGGAATGAACGGGGCAGTATTTGCAGTAGTGACAACGCAACCACCGGATAATGCCGGCGATCTTGCTCTTGCGACGCTAGCGGGACCAGTTCTTCTCATTCCGAAGACAATAGATTGGTTTCAGGGATTCTAGTGGTTTTTCATTTTGCTGAAAAGAATCTTGCTTAGATATTGGCCGTCTTGGTGCTTGATCGATAATGTACGAGAACCCTTTTGAACGACGAAGGCCCATGAGCACAGGATATCGTGCTGCTCCGAATATGACAATTTACAACAAATACAATTCAATAAAGGTATAAGGTCATATAATAGATGTAATAACACTTTCAAGACATCTAAACACCCTTACCGAAGTCGCCCACAGCAGCTTGCAGTGTCAGATAGAGAGAGCCTTTGTGATCAATGCCCAACCAAATCGCTGTATCCGTGCATGCAACTAACCATTCACTCTGCCGCCCCACCCACTACTACTACTCCTAGACGCGCCTCGTGTGCCTGGAATTTGCATTAGATTCACCTGCAGCCAAATTAAAGCTTCACTTCAACTTCACTTCACGCGCAACTCTGCTCTCACGATTTTGAGACCACCGCTTCACTTTCACCCCACAACTGGGTGAATCTGGCGTTTGCAAACTGACCAGAAGATTGATTGCGCAATGGGCTCTCTCCGCCCGGCAGTATATATACCACACTTCTCTCCCAGAGCTAACTCGCGCAGCTTTTCCTTCTGCCTCATCACGACGACGTTTCTTCAGTAGCGCTCGTCTTCGACAATCAACAACCGTTTATCGACAAGCTTCTCCATCTTCTTCTTCTTTTCCTTCTCCTTCTCCTTCGTCAACACTCAACAACAGGCTTCGCATTCACGCCTCCATCGCCTTCCTTCTCACGACCGCCTTTCATCGACCTACAGCCATCACCTCCCTCCAACGAGTCACTCACCACTCCTCCTCATCTTGCTCTCCTGTATCTATCCCCCGAAAAGCTCTGGCGTGCGGCGTTCGGTTAAAATATTCTTATTACGGTAGTATCTTTATCTCGTCTGGTTGCACTGGGTCTAGGAAATATTGGTATCAGGCTGGCGTCTGGCGTTCGTTGGCGTTGAGCTTTTCGTTCTATATCTTCCTCTCCTCCATCTCCCATCCCTTCCCTTCACCACCCATCACCCATCACCCATCACCAACTCCTGTTGCCTACCTTTTCACCTTTTGCGGATTGGGCCACCGCACCTCGCTTGCTATGATGAAAACCCCTTCACAAGAGCTTCGGGACACCTTGGTTTGGACTGTGGTTCCTCCAGCCCTCGCGCTGGCTGCAAACCCTCCTCCACCTTTGGTGCATGACCACACAGAACAGAAATCTGAGCAAGCGCCTCCTCTCTTCTTCTTCCACCACTTTCCTTCCACGTCTATTCCTTTTTTTACTGCCCTGGATAGTCTGCAGGTCCGTTTTCTTCAAGTCGCTGCTCCCTTGTAGCCGCTATGACCGACAGTTTTCTTCGTCAAGGAGGCCTCTCTCCCCAGAGAGGCTTATGACCTTGGTTTTGTACGTTATAGTTTTCAATCGGAGCTGGCTGAGCTTTCTGACTCGAAGGAAAGAATTACCATGGCCTAACCAGACAAACCATCGCGTCAAGAGGACTTTGATTGCAGGGGGGGAAAGACACGGTGAAGAGAAGAGAAGAGGGGGCGCTTATCTTTCTACTTTTCTATCGCTATTCCCTTTACTTTTAGTGGAAACAAGTGATCTGGCCCGGTGATGACCAAATCGACCAAAAAGCCAAATTTGCAGACAACAGCGGTGGGCTTCATTGCTTCCCTGGCCGCGAGTTGCCCATGAGAACCCAAGAGAGCTAATCTGAGGGCACATATCACTTGTTTCGGGATGGGCAGAACGAGGTTTGCCGAGAGGTGAATCTGTAGGTAGTGCAGCGCCACGTAGTAGTATGTAGTAGAAATCGATGGCACGAATACAAAAAATTAAGTAAAAAAAGGAGGCAATTGGCATGATTATGGAACACGAAATCTAATTCATTCCATTGTTATGGTGTCCCTACTCTACACGTAAAGATCATTTCATCCACCAGCTTTTAGAACATGTGCCATTTGATAGTCCCATCTTCCCAAACAATTTGCTTGTACAACAAGATGCAGCCTAGCCTCTGCTTCGTCATCAACAAAACTCCACTCCACCCCAATATGTCAACCAACGTCCTAATTGTTCTTCTTCGCGGGCTCAGCCTTCCCCGTCGGCTTACTATACATCCATATGGCGCAGAAAAGCACAAAGCCCGTCGCCGTCGCACCAATGCCCGAGATCCAGGGCCACGCACCTGAAATGACGTAGCTTCGGGGCCACTCGTCGTGCGCCATGTGGCGAACACTGACCGTGGTCTTCTCCTCGACGTAGGTGAGGAAGGATCGCTTGTAGTTGATCTTGAAGTTGAAGATGCCGTGCTGGTCGGGCAACGTGAAGGAAGCACCAAAGACGGTGGCGTCATCGGTGGTCTGTTTGGGAGTGAGGTTGAGACGGTGGAAAGGCGAGAGCATCGAGAATTCGAGTTGCAGGGAGTCATCCTGGGGGACGCTGAAAGGAACCCACTTGTCCCAGCTGTACTCGGACAATGAGATAGTGTAAGTCTGTACGCATGAATATTAGCCATGTACGCAACGAAGAATCAGCTTAAATGCCTTCATTACTCACCACATCATTCTTGATCCTGTAAATGCTAGGGTTTGTCTCATTCGAGTCCTTCATCCGGTGCTCAATCTCGTTGACCCGCAGGACACCAATCTCCTGGAAGGTCCAGCCAGCCAAGCGGCGAGCAAACTCCCTGTTCTCCGTCTTGACCTTCTTATCGCCAACTTTCTGAACCTTTGCCTCCAGCCACTTATTCTGCAGCAGCTCCGCCGATCCCAGAACAGTCACACGGGCGGAGTTGCGCGCCTGAAGCACCGACACCAGCGCCAGCTGCTTGCCCGCAGCGAAGAGGTCCTCCGGGTCGACAACCTCAGCCTGCTCCTTGGGGTTATAGGTATACGCAGTGTCGGGGGCGCGAACGAGAGGCGTCAACAGCGGCCCAGAGCCCAAGGAGTGGCCAACAGCGTGGGGGAAAGACAGGACACCGTCGGGGATCTCGAAGAATGGCTTAAAGCCGGGGCGAATATTCTTGGGGGCGTCGAGAACGAGGACATCGTGGGTCTCCGCGGCAGAAACAACATCAAAGTTGAAGTGATCGACAACAGTACCGGTTCGCTCAACAGGGAGTGCGATATCAAGCTCAGATAGTAGCGAAATAATCGACGTGGAAGCGGGAATCGTCGCAGACAGCGCAACAAGGACGTTACCCTGGGCATTGACGAAGTCGACAAGCAGATTCGGCGTCAGGTTAGGTCCCAGACCTGTTTTCCCCCCTCGCTGTCAGCAACTACTACAACTACAACAAGCCGGAGCTGTGGACTTGTTCCAAAGCATTTGAATACTGCGCACCTTTAACCTTGGACGGCAAGAAGAGCAGGTGGTCGTATTTCCTCTCGCCCAGATGAAACAGCGACAGGACTTCGCTTCGCGGCGTCTCGTACGTAATGTCGAATCCTCGGCCTATATCTCCAAGTTAGCCATTTCCAACCAGTCGCTTTACCTAGAAATGCCGCCTTCGCCTGCAATTGAGGCCAACGCGTCACAAGTCGTCTTCCCAAACTCACCCGAGAGATCCCCTAGAAACTGATCATACAATGCCTTCTCCGCGACATCGTCCAGCACCACCAGCAAACGATTGCCCGCTGTGCTAACCGCCGATACGACGGCAGCGAAACTCAGCAACACCACGCTCAGAAAGGACCACATCGTTTTTTTTTTTCAACGGCAAACAAAACGTTTATGCCGTGGTGATGTGGGAATTGGGTGGTTTGAGGAATGTATGGTTGGTCCCGGAAGCTCTTTGGAGACGTGGAGCTTGTTTGGCGACACCTTTGGCTTGGGGATACGTAGCCTCGCAAGCCCGCTGTGGGGCCCCGGTCCCTGGATCCGTCACTCCGGCAGTACGTACTTTTTGTAGTCTAGGCGCCTCCCAACGCTGCAGGTGCATCAATCTTTCTTCCGGAGTTTTTCCGAAGCATCGACGAGCAACCGGCCTTTCGAATTGAACCTCATCCCACCATCACGGCTTCTCGCCTCGCAACCCGTCCCGCCAACGATTCCCCGAAGCAGAGTATGCCCCCCTCTCTCCCTCCCCAATTCCCATAGCACAGCAATGCGCTTCTTTCGGCCTCTAACTAATCAATTGTTTTCTTTCCGCGTAGGCCGCCCCCTCCTAAAAGCCCACACCATGTCCACCGCGCCGCTCTTCTGGTCAACACCACTGAGGTACTGCCGCTGGGCAGCCCGCGAACGTCCCGCCCTCTTCTGGTCCGTCATCATCGGCGCTGCTGGCCCTGCTTTGATGCCTGTTGTTCCTCCGATCCGCCATCTGCTGGGCGATATTGACCCTGCGCCGGTCCCTGTGACTTATCCTGGTATGTTGTCCAACTCTCGATCCACTAGCTGTCCTCCCATGGGACGAGGACGATGGGAGAGAAGATTGGGGCAGAGTTATTTAGTACAAACATATGGAAGCGGATTTTGGCAGCTTCAGTTGTGTATGCAAAGGCTGACTATCATTATCACTTAGTGCCTGCTGGCCCTCGAAAGCAAGTCACCGGCTATGATGATGAGTAAATGACAGGTCTGGACAAGGGTGGATGTGATTTTTTTCAGCGGCAATTCCGAATTTGCAGGAGATAATTTCTTGTACACAATTTAGGGCGTTCCCACGACGAGCGCAAAGGACGAGTATTAGAAGCAAAACGACATGGAGTCCAAAAAATGTTCAATTGACACAACATATGGGCCTGTTCTTCCCGTCCCAAACCAAAGCAGCTGCTCCCCAACCAAATCATGCATTTTCCAAACTTTTATGCTTTATAGATATATTTATGCTCCCACTGGTTCCCAGACGTAGAGCCCACGCCTCTAAGAATGTTCTCCACGAAATACCAACACCCCTTTACCCTTCACTGTGATATGCTTCGATAGGTGGTCCTCACTGATGTCCGTCGCGGCAGGCTCAAGCTCTACCTGTCCCTGCCCGCAAAGTTCCATTCATACTACATCTCTCGTCAGCCAAACATTAGATATTAACTCGAAAAGGATGCAGAACTTACCACCCGACCATCGTCGTCACCCGTGTATAGGCACGTAGGCATCGGGCTGATGCATGTCATGCCCGCTGCTGTATTTTCGCCCTTGTCGCTTCTGTAATCTATATGATCCAGTCGTCGTAGGAGCTCCAAAGTCCACTTTCCTCCCGTCAGCCCCTTTCGCCATACATTGACAATGCCGCCACGGTGTCCAGTGAAAATCAGGTAATTCTCCACCCATTCATTGCCAGCGCCTTCGTAAAATGCACACGAGTGGACATAATCATCTTGCCCATCACAGACATTCTGGTCGAGAATAAGACTGCCATTCAGGGTATAAAGCAACACGTTGGGCCCTGAGCACAGCATAATCTCTCCCGAAACGTTATGGATTTGCGCGCACTCCACATGACGAACCAGTGGAAGCTTTCGGATGAAAGAAAGCTGATTGAGGTCCCAGAGGAACGCTTGCCCGTCTGATGATGCCGTCACAAATGTGCTAAAGACTTTGCTTACTGCCATGGCGGTGACCGGTGTCTTGTGGCCGAACAGGCTTGACTTTGGGACTAGCTCCACTGGCTTTCCTGCTGAAGTGACGACCGCATGAACCGACACCACACAGTCCTCTCCCGCAGTTATTAGAGTCTTGGAGTCAACGAAAGATGCGCATGATATCTGGCCAATATGCAAATTCTCAAACAAGCCAGCGAGTTTACGGTTATCCGCAAAAAAGAATCGGATACTGCTATCCGCGTATCCCCACTCCATAAACTTATCATAAGGAGCTACGTTCAGTCGAAATGGTGATGCGCAAAGAAGGCGGTCTAGTTTCGGAGCATAAATAAGAGAAGATACCCTCTCGTGACTCTCTAACAGAGGGTTGGGAAGGCATGCAAGTGAGAATATACCAGTGTCTAGTCTTCGTACTGGAGACAGAGTATGTTCTCGTGGGAGGTGTGGCCTCGGGAAAACTTGATGGGGCGTCTGTCCAAAGTTGTGAATCACACCAGCCGTTATGGCTCTCTCGTTTACGTCCGTAATTTGGTCCAAGTCAATGCTCCCAGCATAGGAAAGATGATGAAAGACATTGAGATTCTCAACCGCAGCTTCGCCGTTCTGCTTATATCCAAATACCAGATCAATCCAGTGATGCAAGTTTTCGCTCACATATGGGCTTTCTAGCGCCTCCCGGTGCTTGGCAATAAATATTTTGGGGTCGCCCTTCGCCCAAGGCGGTAATTGCACATCATTGACCTGCATGCCGTTACTCTGCCGCTTTCCAAAGTCATAGCCATTAATGTTGGTGAGAAACTCTGGTAGGCAAAAGAATTCGGGGATCAGCTCCCTCACATCTGTCTTATTGTTACAAGACGCAGAGGTCCACGTATCCCCAATAGACTGAAATAGTCGGTCCGCGTGGTCAAAGCTCTCGCCCTGTACGAGCAAATAGGATTGAACAAATGGGGGGAGGCGAATCAAATATGACGATACAATCATGGCAGAGGAATAGTGAGTACCGTAATGGAACGGCGTCTGACCAATCTCTTGTAGCGCATTGTAAGTCTCGATAAAGCCCTGGATACGGTTCATTGTCTGACCACCCATGGGTTTTGACAAATCTCGAAATGTCGCCGGATCCTCAAGGTCGAGGTCTTCACTCGTATAGTCTGCAAGGATCCAGGGGAAAACGGGATACTGAGTAAGGTCATTGAATGTTCGTCCAGCCATAGTATTTACCATCATGAGGTAGTGGAAGTTGGAGATTTCACCCCTTTGCCATCGTTTCATAATCGAAGTCCACGGTGAAGAGTTGAATAAGGTTCCGAGGCGAGATCCTAGTCCTTGCGGTCCATCTTCAAACCCCTTGATCATATCCAACCTCCAAGAATCTTCCGGGTTAGGTAATGCCTGAGCGGCATTTGTGTGAGGAGCTTTGCTGAGCATTTTTGCAAACAACCCATCTCTTACGGCCACATTTATGGTTGTTAATAGATAGCTCCGCCCATCGGTGAAAAATATTTCGATGGCAACATCGCGAAAGAGGAAACGGCGTTTTGAAATGCTGATGACATCTTGCCACCGCCAATTTCTAGACTCCTGTTCTCGGCCAACAGCATTCTGCCGCTTCTCCAGGGTCTTGGCACCAGTGACGACTTGCGTAAACGGATCTCGTTCCTCTGGTGGAGCCTGCCATACGTTGACAATATCTCCATTCGCACACTGAAATACGTTGTCCATGATGTAGAGCGCGTCCTTTCCCACTATGAGAAGACCTTCACATGCCTCGAGACCAGTAACGCGGGAAACGTTGTATGCAGCCTGCACTTGGTCACCATGTTCTAGGCGACGCATAACCTTGCGATTCTTGTCTTCAAAGCTCTCTTCGGCTTCATTTCGGTCATTGGGGTCATCTACAAGTTCAAATTCATCTTCGACAGGAAAGCTAGGTTCATGAGAGTCCGCTACTGATGATGGTTCCGCAACTAGGGAAATTGTATCCTGTGCTCCGTCCAAGATGGCATTTCCTTGCATCGGGGCTCGAGAGATTGGAGTAGAGTCTCGGGTGTTTACTGCCGAGGGGGTCGACACTGTGTTGAGTCGAGGCAGCGAAGACGGTTGCTGGCTTCCCTTTGGCTTGGGCTGATGCTTGTCTTCTTTGCTGGAGTAGTCTGGGAGCAGTCGCAAGCGCATACGATTTCGCCCCTCCGTGCGATCAAGCTTCCATTTAGGGGTGCTTGGTTCGCTGAAGACGGCACCAGGTCTGCGCAAATCTCTTTCCATTTTTCTGTATGAGGCAGTAAGAAACGCCAAGTCATCTTGCTGATCCTGCATTAGACGCTGATACTTGAAATATTCCGCGTTGTAGATGCTCTTCATCCATGCAGTATTTCCTGTTTCGTGGGTGAAAATGATTCGATCTGCATTGATAACTTCAGCATTCCACGTCTTAAGTTTCTCCTTTCTCTTTGTGAGACGATTCTTTGCTGTCTCAAAAGTTCGCTGGTTTTCTGAACTAACAAAGTCTTCCCAAGTTTTCGCCATGCTACCAAAGAAGAGAACGTCCAGCGAGGGTCTATGCTTATCAACCCATTCAACAAAGGTTTCGTCATCCAATTCTGTGAGCTTTTGGAACTCCTGAACAATTTGCTTTTGTTCCGGAACCATACATGAACGAATCAGGGCGAATGATTCCTCGGGCTTCTGTACCAGAATAATCCGTAGGAAGTTGGCAGCAGATATCCGAATGGGAAGTTTATCATCGATTAGTTTTGTATATAGCTGGTACCAAAAAAGTCTGAGGTACTCATCATCTGGCCCAAAGCAGCCCAATATAGACATTTGCCAATAAGCAAGTTTGTTCATGAATTCCTTTGCGTCAGCTTCTCTCGTTTGTTGGCTGTCCAAATCTGACAACTTCAGCAAGACCGTTCTAAGAAGGCAGGCGCGGATCGTAGTTATCGATTGACTACAAAGGCGCACACTCTTTAGAGTTGCAATATCTGGCCGCTGCAAGAATTCCAACAACATGCCATTGAAATCAATCATGGCTTCGGCCCCGTTCAAAAACCAGCCCTCAAAGATGGTATCGCAAAGATGAACGCAGAGTCGTGCCAAGTTTGCGATAATGCGAGGCTCGCAGATAGCCTGTTGCCTCGTTTGGATTGCAGAACTCGTCTCAGACATGATTTTTCTGAGAACAAACGACTCAAAATATGCTTGATGTTCTTGAAATCCAGGAGGGACCTTGATGAAGAGACCAAAGCCAGAAAACTCTTTTCTAACCAGAATCTGATCTATAAAGACGCAAACAACCAAGTCGACAATGCCATCTACAATGAAACTGCCAAGACCAGTACCAATGGGCTTCTGCTGCGATATTATCTGCTTGGCTGCAGAAAAGCTAGAAGGGGCTGGTTCTTGAGGTGCCTTATGAGCTGTCAACAGAACGAATGACGAGGCTCTTCTCAGCGGTGTACCCTTTGGCGGTGTTGATTGTGGTGAAGGCATGATATCAACACTAGTCGTCCGCACAATAGGTGCTGGTATTGAGTTGCCTCCGATCGGTCGAATGATGACATCGCTGCCTTCAAATGTTAAGGCTGAATCTCGAGAGTTCAGCTCCACATCTGGAGTAACAGCATCTGCACTGACGACTACAGGATACAGAGCTGCGAGAAGCAAACGAACCCATTCCGAGTTCAAAGCAAAATCTCGAAACTCAGCGGATTGTTCATGTAATTCTCGCATTACTTGCAGTGCTCTCTGGAGAAACTTGGCATTGGCATCTATCCTGTCTCTGTCCTGTGAAAAGGTCACTGGGGGTGTTGGTTAGCTAAATCGGCCATATTAAAAGAAATATCAGAATAACATACGTCGATTATCCAAGACTTTCGCCAGGTCGATGGAATTTGCCCGTGATCGCGTATCAGCTGTAGAGACTGGTCTCGGGGCCGTTGAAGGCGGAGCAGCGTGTGTTGCTGGAGAGTCTGGGTCGTCTTGATATTTCGTTACGTCTTTGAGGCCATGCTGTATCATGGATGTGATAATGACCACAGATTCGGGGTAGACAATTTTCAGCTTGGCGAATTTCACCGGGAGATTATATAAATGATGGTCGCCTTCTAAGTCGATTTCTGCAACGTCCTGGCCAAAGAGAATGCAAAGGCAAGTAGACCAAACCGCAGGTATGTCCCAAAATCGTTTGAGTCGATTTGCCATAATCGTAAAGCCGCCAGATTTGCCCGCGAATTTTGATGTATAAGCCGATCCATGAGAAACGAGAAGACGAGCGAGAATTTTGCAGCCGTGAAGTACGCTCTCTGGATCGTTCTCTGCTAGCAAATAAAGTAGCCACTAGATTTGTTGTTAGAAACACGTGCAGTTGGCATATTCCTGGAAGTTGTACGCTTATTACCTTGTTTGTGACAGTTCTCGCAAATTTCTTGATGTTGTTAAGGTTTCCCCTTTCACACAAGATCTGAGAATACAGAGCAAGCACCCTTGTCCCGAGCTGCTTCTTCGTCAAGCCCTTTGTAGTCGGCCCGGGGCTATTCGTTCGACTACCATCAGTAGTTATCCGTCGCAAAGGGCCGGGCGTACTGGGCCTCGAATTGGCGATGAATGCTTTTGGGGTGCGCGAGATGGACGATGGAGGTAGGTGAAAGGCATAGGTAATGAATAGAGAAAGAGATCTCATGACCTCCTGGCTTAGATTGGACTTCACCAAGGCTTCAAAAGCCCCCATGAATTGCGGAATTACCTCTTCGGATATACCTTCTCCCTTCATTGCATCCAATAGCCGCTTCACAATCCCTAATTCCACCACGTGTCAGATTCATCGACTTCAATTAACAGGGTCAGGAACACTTACGCATACGTATCAACCTCCTACTGTTAAATTCGTGATGTTTACTGTTTACGGCAAAAGTCACAAACTGGTTATAATATAACTCCTGCACACGGGGTCCAGACTTCCGCCAAATATCCAAATCAATCAGGAGGATGCGATACGCAAGAGGGTTGACGATGAAGGATTCGATAGGCTCTGTGTGGTTATACCCAACAAAGCTTAGTACAAGGCTGATAATTTGAAAAGCCAGGCTATCTCGCTCCTCGTTGGATATTGAAAGTCGAACCACTTGAGGGGCGACGCCGACGTTGGTGCTGTATCCAAGCTTGAATCGCAGGAGCATACCAAGGATACTATATCCATTATCCCTCTCCATAGCTTCGCTATTTCTCCAACTCCTGCGTATACAGTGGAACATGATCTCAACGGCACGAATGGTATCCTCTCCGGACACCGCCTTCTCCACGAGTTTGAGAGCCAATGGGGTGAATCCAGCAAGACGCCAAAGATTCTCATCAAAGTAAGAAGGAACAGCTACTATCGGGTTACCCCGAAAAGAGGCGATTCCTTGGGGCTTGAATAGAGCATCCGGGAGGCTAGGAACCGCACAGTTTATGGCAAGAGGAGACTTTTCCTGACCAGAGATGCGGAGCAGATTGCGAGTCGGTACACGAGGCAGAGAGCGGATAATCCCTGTATCGAGATACTGCACATTTTCGGGGAATGTGGCTGCAGCGAGAATTGCGAGTAAGGTTTTGGACTCGGGAAGAAGGGTGCTCGCCTTCTCGCGAACGGCCTTCAAAATATCAGAGTTTTCGTCTTTTCCAGCGTGGACAATCTCATTCCGCAAACCCAACTTGGCCGATGCCTCGTAAGTTTGAAAGCCTCCTAGGGTATCTTGGAAGTTGCCCTGGTAGCGTGGTCCAAGCCCATAATGCACCGCCAAGTAATCTTCACTGAGAACATCCTCAAACAAGTGTGCCGCTGCTAGGGACCATCGTGAAAAGACGAGACCAGAACCGCTTTGATTCGACAGATCTCGTGGAGTACCAAGGAAAGCCTGGACAGGATTCGTCTTGTTTTGGTTCGAGTTAAAAGAGGCAAATGTCTCTGTGACTCCATTCGCGATCGGGGGAGTATGGGGGTAGTTGCAGCGAATTTGCTCAACGAATTCTCCATTCACATACAGAGATGCTTTGCTAGCAGTCATTGTCTTCGGCCGACGGTGAACAATGGCTACGTGATACCACAACTTCTCGTGGAAAGTGACTGATTTGAACCTCACACTAGGCTTGTTGGAAAAGACTGAAGTTTGAAGGATGAAATTGCGAGTATCTCTTTCGAGATACATGAGAACAAAACATGTCTGGGAAGAGTCAAAAACGCCAAAGATAGTAGTGTGTGCCGTTGGGTCAAAAGAATCAACCCTGATCCAGGCAGTGAAGGTGTAGCCAGCGGTGGATTGGGGAGGAAATGGGCGGCCAAGGGTAGAAAGCTCCAGTGATGAGTGGCCATGGAGGGATAGGTCAAATTGAAAAAAGGGAGGCCCGGTGTTTTTTGCTGTCATCTCCAAGCAGAATTCGGCTGCGTCTGGTCTAGAAGAGGAGAGGAGAAACTGTATATCGGATGGCTGATTGACTCCAAGATGCAGAAGCAGTCGACATATAGCCAACACCTTTTCATATTCTGCGGGTGTCAGATTTGAATCAGGGGAGAAGGCAGCTTCGAGAAACTGGGATAAAACTCCGGTAGAATGAACAGCAGCCCGGTTATATATGGATACAGACACCACACAAAAAATGGTCTCCAGAACAATGATGGACGAAGGGCTCGGGGGGGCCTTTTCTGGTCGAGGAATTGCACTCCAGAAGCTCACCACAGCTCTAAGCAGCTCCGGGTGACGGATTATCGTCTTTGGCGTTACAACTTCACGCACGCTAGGACCAACATTTCCAACGGACCCTGCCAGCACCAAATCCCACTGCTCATCAGCCCCATCCTCTCTATCATTCTCAATGTCGTCGTGGCTGTTGCCATTCGCATCCGCCTCTGGCCTTAAAGCTTTTGCCGTAGACTGACACAGGAGATCGAGGGCTTCATCATCAAGCGAAAACGCCAGAAGTTTGCCAAAAGCGTGACAGCTAACCCAGGCATCAGGCTCAGCTCCACCAAGGCCAATGCTCGCAATGATTTGCTCCAGAGCCTCCCATCCGCCACCTGCAACCCGATAACGAAAGAACTTTTTATTTCCAGAATGACCACGGAAGGCAGCAGACAAGACGTTCAAAAAAGTTCCTAGTAACTTAAACAACAAGAGCATCTCTGCTTCGGTGCGTTTATTGGGATCGTAATAGCCTGAAAATCCACGGAGGATATCAAGCACGCACTCGAATCCACCGGCATGTCGGAAACCATCTTGGTTTGTAGAGGTTGGCGGGGAGGCTACCAAAAGTTCGATGTTCCTCAGGCCCTTGATAAGCTTTGGGACGTCTGGATATCCATATTTTTTAGGTAGTGTTTGTTCGCGGGTGAGGTCGTCGAGCAGACCCTTGAGGACCTCGACACACTTTGGGTCTGAATTCGCTACTGTTGACGCCGAGGTCGACGACCGGTATCGTCGGGGGATTGCTGACATGATCTATCGTGGCAGATTGCTCATCCCAATAATCGCCTTTCCAAGGACCCCTTCAAGGGCCCAGGCTTGAACTGGCCAGCAATAGCATTGAGAGGTGCAATGTGGTTGAAGCTTGGAGCTCTGGCGCGGGGCGCATGAAGCTCTAAGGCGATGCTTGGTTGGGCGGAGCAAATGCTGCGGGCAGCTTGCAAATAGAAGGAAATCAGGCGTCAAGAATGTGCCGATCGGTCAACTCTGCAGGCTACGGAGACACCTAGTGATTCTCTATAGCATCACGGCTTTGCAAACAAGTTGGAGCCTGCCTGGGCCTGACTGCCTGCCCGCCTGCCTGTCTGCTTGCTTTCCCACTGCATTGTCGTCAGCCTTGGGAGAAGTGGCTGAGCTCTGGTTGCCACATACCACCAGCCGCAAAAGCCCTCCTCCATCAGGCCTCAGCTAGCAAGCAAGCAAGGCAATAACAGAACAGGGGAGAAAAGGCGGTCAGAGGAGGCAAAATATGATACATGGGGGAGATAAGAGTCCGTTATCAAACCCAGGCAGGCAAGGGGAGCGTCTACGATTCAGCGGCCACATAACACCATGTTCTTCAAAATACGCAGATAAAAGAATAGGCAGATATGAGTAAGGTGGCTGAGATTATGTTTGCTTTGCAAATAGGGGTAGCCGTATGTGCATACATACATATGAATAAAAGACCACTGGAGTAAAGCCGAGGGACTTGGCCGTGATGCATCGACTTCGAGGTACCTGATGTAGGTACCAGGTAGGCTGCCAATGCTCTGTCTCGGCTCTAGACGGTTGCACTAGCTCGGAAACCTATGTCTTGCACAAGTAGCATATTAATAGCAGCACAATGCACAAACGCACATGAAAGCCGATTACGGAGAGCAGCTTATCTCGACGTCACTACGGATCTAACTCCAAGTCAGGGTCCAGGAGAGTCGCGCCCCGTCAGGAGCCGACAGCGATTATGTACTAGTAGATACATTCTCATGAACATCAAGACCGGACCTTTCCTGCCGGCTTGCTGGAGGTCGTTTTCTTTTATGAAAGCCATGAAATGCTCTTTGAGTTTGGAGTGTATCTCCCAGTAGCTTGCCTTTGGCTTCCCCTATCGGGTTTTGTGAGGTCATCTTGCCTGACACACACGCAACGTCAAGCTTTCCGCGTCGGAGTGCTCCGCCTCACGCTGATATACACGTGCACCGCAAACCACCACACCTTCTTATGAACGGCCGCCCAGATGTAGAGCCGGACATGGTGAGTAGCAGTTTTTTAAGGAAGATCTACGATCGATTTAGTGGTATCTCACAGGATATATAAGTTACCTCCCTAGAATACATATGTACACAAATCGACAGTCCGGCTCTTGCGGAGGAGGTCAATACCACGACGCCAATGGATCCATCAGCACTGGAAATGGGGCCCTTGATTAGAACAGCCCCCCAACACATCAGAGCTTTCCCCAGATAAGACGATAGACCCCGTCACGAGCTCTGCTATCGAAATGGCATGCGAGACTCGTGACAAGACGCACGTGCCAGGGACATCTGGTGCAGCGGATCAGAAGGCTTGGTGGCGGCCAATCGGAGTGACATTTATCCCCGCATTATCGACACGGAAGGGAGGCAGAATGGCCAGTCATGCCCAGCCTGCAGGGGACCGCCTGTATCTGCTCGAATTGTCGCGTCGTCGTTGGGATGCCCACTGCGGATGAGGCGAGCGCACTGGAAATGAACCAGCTCAACATAATAGTTTCCTCTTATGTGTCGAGGATCAGAGGGCGAGCGTGTTGGGCGAGCTGGCCGGTGAGGCGGTTCCCTTTTGGACCTGGCTGAGCTGACTGGTTGAGATGATATAATGTGTTTCGGGAGGTTGAAGAGAGAGACATGGCAATTGCTCCACGCAAGGGTAGTATGACGATCGGTTCCCATCAATCCCGAGGACCAGCCATGCCAAAGCCCCTTATCCGTCCCTCGGCGTCAAGAGGGCTCTTAAAGTTGAGTTGGAGGCTGCATGATGGCCAGATGATGGACGATGAGGCGGTTTGTGTTTGGCAAACAAAGCTACCGCAGGTACCGACATGGGAGCTTGGGGTACGTACCGAACAAGGGCACAGTGCTTTTAGCACCCCGACACCCACCTCCTATCAGCTCAGGCGCCTACAAGTCAAAGGTAATCCATAAGCTCCCCTACCTTAGTATAAGTAGCTACATACAGACATCATGACTTGATTACGGGACAAGTGTCAACAGGCGGTAAATATGCAAGATCATTGATGGCAGGGCTTTTGTCAGTCACGGAAGATGCCTGACGCTGTTTGCAGCCCATTCTTATGAAAACAAAACAGCGGTCATTGTATTATTATGGATACTCGTAACTGGGCAGGACTCCTTGCACATACCAGCAGAAGCAACCATGGCAGAACAAAGGCTGCTGGTTGCGGCTGGACGACGGTGATGGTCCAGGTGCAGTCACTCACTGTCTCAGCCTAGCAGGGCACCTGGGCAGTGTAGACTCAGGCTGATAGTGGCCTCCAGGGCTCGCAGCGTTGCTGCAGAAGCCGACTAAGTCCCTTGAAGGCCTGCTGCGCGGCGGACGGGCGTTGGCAAGTGCGCACTGTAGGCACGAGCGCATTTACAGACACAGGTACCCGCTGTACCAGCAGCCTGCCTGGGCTGGGAGAGTACGCAACTCATGTACCCCAGACGTGGCAATAGGTACCGAGGCATGCAATTGGCTGCGGCACAGGTACGGAGCACACAAGGCTTAGAGACTTTGGTAGTCTTGCGGGTGGCCAAGAGGCTTGCTTCGTTATCGCATCGCCTAGGGAACCATCGAGTCACCGGATTGGGCGCGAGGGCCAGCGCTAGACTGCATCAGGAAGGGCTCTCACGCCTTGGAAGTGCAAAGGACCCCCCAGGCCGCTGGGATGGATGCGTCACCACACTTCCCGTCGCGGCGGCCAAAGTCACTGCGTTCCAACTCAACCTTGCTGAGGCAGCACGCACTGGGGGAGCTTCGTTGCGCCGCCGCCCTTATCTACCGCTCCGCCTCGCCGGATTCCATCTTCCTCTTCTCCTTCTTTCATCACCTCCTCCTCTCCCATCATCCATCCTCCCCACTCACCATCAGATCAACCGTCCTCTTTTCGCTGTGCAGAGAGGGCTTCGCAAGTTCCGTCTTTTTTCTCTCGTATTCCATCCGTTGGCGTTTGTGTCGCAGGTAGACCAACTTCCGTACCCCAACTGTCGTCACCATCATGCGTTCTGTCGTTGCCCTTTCTGTGGCGGCCGTCGCCCAGGCCAGCTCCTTCAAGATTGGCACCATCCACGAGAAGTCTGCCCCCGTGCTGAGCTCCGTTGATGCAAACGCCATCCCCGACTCCTACATCATCAAGTTCAAGGACCACGTCGATGAGTCCAAAGCCGAGAGCCACCACACCTGGGTCCAGAGCATCCACAGTGATGGCGAGCAGGAACGCCTTGAGCTCCGCAAGCGAAGCACCTTTAGCGCTTCTGATGATGTTTTCGCTGGCCTGAAGCACACATTCAAGATTGGCGATGGCTTCAAGGGCTACGCCGGTCACTTCCATGAGTCCATCATCGAGCAGGTCCGGAATCACCCGGATGTAAGTGTCAACTCTGCTCCAAAAGCTCTCATTACATCAGACTAACACACAACCTCAGGTCGAATTCATTGAGCGTGACACCATTGTCCACGCCATGGTTCCCGTCGAATCCCACAGCGCTGTGACCGAGGACAAGTGCGATGGTGAGACCGAGAAGCAGGCTCCTTGGGGTCTTGCCCGTCTCTCACATCGCGATACGCTCAACTTCGGTACCTTTAACAAGTACCTCTACACTGCTGATGGTGGTGAGGGTGTTGATGCCTATGTCATCGACACCGGAACCAACATTGAGCACGTCGACTTCGAGGGTCGTGCCAAGTGGGCCAAGACTGTTCCTGCTGGTGATGCCGACGAGGATGGCAACGGCCACGGCACTCACTGCTCCGGCACTGTCGCCGGTAAGAAGTACGGTGTCGCTAAGAAGGCTCACATCTACGCCGTCAAGGTTCTCCGATCTAACGGATCCGGTACCATGTCCGATGTCGTCAAGGGTGTTGAATACGCTGCACTGAGCCACATTGAGCAGGTCAAGGCTGCCAAGGACGGTAAGCGCAAGGGCTTCAAGGGCTCAGTCGCCAACATGTCTCTTGGTGGTGGCAAGACTCAGGCTCTTGATGCTGCCGTCAACGCCGCCGTCCGCTCCGGAATCCACTTTGCCGTCGCCGCTGGCAATGACAATGCCGATGCTTGCAACTACTCTCCTGCTGCTGCCTCTGAGCCTGTCACCGTCGGTGCCTCTGCTCTTGATGACAGCCGTGCCTACTTCTCCAACTACGGCAAGTGCACTGACATCTTTGCCCCCGGTTTGAGCATTCAGTCTACTTGGATCGGCTCCAAGTACGCCGTCAACACCATTTCTGGAACTTCCATGGCCTCTCCCCACATTGCTGGTCTGCTCGCCTACTACCTGTCTCTCCAGCCCGCCGGCGACTCTGAGTTCGCCGTCGCTCCCATCACCCCCAAGAAGCTGAAGGAGAGCCTCGTCTCCATCGCCACCAAGGGTGCTCTCTCTGACATCCCCGCTGACACTCCCAACCTGCTTGCCTGGAACGGCGGTGGTTGCAGCAACTACTCCGAGATCATCAAGGCTGGCGGCTACACCGTTGAGCGCAAGCACAGCGGTATCCCCTCCACCATTGAGGAGCTCGAGATTGCCATCGAGGGTGATTTCGAGGTGGTCTCTGGCAAGATCGTCAAGGGTGCCGACAAGCTCAGCTCCAAGGCTGCCAAGTTCGCCAAGAAGCTCCACGAGCTGGTTGATGAGGAGATTGAGGAGCTCTTCTCTGAGCTGTCCGAGTAAAGGGCTTCTTTGATTAGTCCATATAATGGAATGGCCTTAACGCCGACCCTCTCAGCGACTACAGCTGATAGCTGGATGGGATCATGAGAGTATTCATTGGGTATCTGGTACGGACTGATTTTGGCGCTTCGCCATTGATTCTGTTGTTTGTTTTTATTACTTTGTACTTCACCTTTGCATGGGGCCAGTGTCCCCCAGATAGGATGCATGTATGGGAAGGTCTTTTATCACCGAGATCAATACACTAAGCCACATTAGAATCACACCAAACTGTCTCGTCCTATGTGCATGCATGTCTGTCTACCTGGCAATTGGCCCGAGTATGGTGATCCTCCGGTGTACTTACTAATGTAGCTGCAAGTACCTACCTAGGCTAGGTAGGTATTCTTTATGTTCTGTTATTTTCTTCGAAGAAAGCCACAGCAATACGTCTTTTAAGTCATCTATAATGGTGATGCGTTGGAGGAAGGAGCTAGACAGGACGTGGTAGATGCCTCCTTCCTCTTCGCTAAGCGAAGCAGCCATGGCCCACCAGTGCGATTCACCATCCTCACCTGCTTCTCGTGAATCCCAAACAACTCATGGGGATTTTCGAATTTTTCATCATGATGTTTGCATCTTCTCGGTTTAGCTCGTTCGAATGCTTTGTTTTATCCAGACTCGCAACCACACTTATTATCACCAAAAAAATCATATACATTTGACATCTTTTACTCGCTTTGTCAACTTCAGGCTTCGTGATAGCCATCATTGAATTGAACAGTTCTTGGCCAAAAAACGACAAACACCCCCTTTTCACAATATTCCGCCGGTGTTCAAAACGCCACTCATCGCAAGCTTCGGCCCAGTTGGCGCTCTCGTCCTATCTACATTGTGAGAACGGCTAAATGTTTAGCACATACATTATTAACAAGTTGTAGATCAGCACCGCCATACTCAATTGGCGATGCTTCGCAGAAACAGCTGTCGAAGCCAACAGTCTCGCCGCCCCTTAAGCCGAAGCAAGTCTGCCAACTCGATTTCCCAAAATCCAGTTCACGAACTTGTAAGCATCGAGCCCTGGGCTGCCGAAAGAGACGCACATATTGCCGCAGTGGTGTCATATTATCGAGCCCAAGCTCAGAGGAGTAGTGATAGCGAAGCAGCGGCTGGCCTCAGAGAATCTGTAAGCACTATGCTTGCAAGGAGCAACAGCGTTGTAGGCGGTCGAGATATGCTCAGTTCATCTGGCAGTGTTAGTCGTCATAATAGCACTACCAGTGCTACTGGCCTTCATCGACAACAGAGCGTGAGGTTTACTGGTCCCATGGCCCGGCCTAGGAAAAGACTTGCTGCTCGTGCGAGCACCAATAGCGCCACAACCTCTCATGGAAGTCTCGTGTTCGATGATTCTCGACACTCTCTAGATTCAACGGGGCCCTCATCGGACAAATATGCTCAAAGACCCAGGCCTCGCCCGCTATCCCACAGCTGTGCAGAACCCCGTTCTTTGCAGTACTACCCTTACGTACCAGAAGATGATATTGCGTCACTTCCATCGTCGTACCGAAGGCTACGCAAGTCAAGGTCAATGTATACACCTTCTATGCAACAAACGCCAAATTACTTCTTCCGCGATGGCAACACTGTCGAGAGGGCAAGTGACTGGCCTGCCACCCCCCAGCACGCCTCATTCATAGCCAAGGATACCATGGCCAATAGAGCCCTAAGCATACGGACCCTTCGAGCCCCCAAATCAATGAGTTTTTTGCGAAGCCATCATCAGCGATCTGCCTCTCAACTGAGTAATGAAGCTAACAATGGAGGGGGTATTCAAACTTCACATGGTCGGATTCAACCGCAATCAGAACATTCTGCTGGACTCAAAAGTCACTCATCTATGTTCTTCCGATCAAAACACAAACGAAACTCGAGCTCTACCAGCTTTCCCAAATCTCTCCGTCACAGCAGCAACAATAGTGGTGCTTTGTCCTCAGTTACATCTGCTGGGGGTTATTCTGCTCCTAAGCCACCAAAACTGCGCAACACGGCTCGCAGAGTGTCCCAGTCGCTAAGAAGCAAGCTGAAAGGCCTGTTTGGTCGTGCCAGAAGCGGCGAATATGTTCCTGAATATGTTCAAGACCAGCCGCTCTGCAACGAGTCGGATGCTGATAGCTGTCTTCACATTCAGGAACAAGCACAGTCACTGCCGCAAGAAGCATCAATGTCCCGTGTGCTTTCCCACATACCATCCTTTCATGCAGCTTCATCGTCTCAGCAACTCAAGTCTCGCCAGGGGAGCGTCGAAAACCTAGTTATTGAAGAAACTCTTGGGACAGATGAAAAGTCCCGCGTGACTAGCTGGACGAGTTCTGCCCCAGACATTGCGACACAGGGTCATCTCAGTTGTCAGCAGGCATATTCAATTGGGCTGACAAAAGTCTACACTCCGCCTAGTTTTGAAGTATTGTCAACTGATTCCCGGATTAGTCGCTCGGTAGAGGGCGGAATGAGGCGCAATAGACCGGTATGTGATAGTCAGCGCGTGTACTCAGCCCTCATGAAGAGACTGGAGGAAACTAAACAGCATGAGGGCAAGTCAAAGGGACAACAGCTTTCACATAGTCCTGGGGCACACATTTCGACTCCCACAAAAAACAACTCGGCTACCCAACCCAGCGCCCAACGTCTTCCCCGAGACTCATCTTTAAATACTATCCGCTTTGTTCAACATGAGGACGACGTTTTCCAAGTTCAAAACGATCATTCTTCGGGAAGACAGAAACACCTGTCAGAAAACCAAGACGGCGCTCTTCATTTCCACTCAACCGCGAGTATTCCCACATCTAGTGCTCATCACAAAATGCCAATCTCCGGTGTGCGCCAACCAACTCTGCAAATAGCCAAGGAACCACCGAAGCCTTTATCGGGTAGAAGCTCTGCCTTTTTCGCAAGTCCAACGTGCCATCTATTCCGGACTACAAGCCCCTATCGGCGCGCATTACAAGAAAGCATGAAGTCCTCTGAAGAACAAGAGGAACCACGTATTCCGGGGAGTTACTATCTCGGCTCGCTCTCAGCTCTCAGTCTCCCCACTCGCCGGCCAAGCCTAGCAGGCTCTGAAAAGGCTTCTGGGGCGACACATGCAGAAAGCGTGTACTCATGCTCCAGCGACGAGAAGCAGCTAAAAGAAGGGCAAAAGTCACCATCTAGAGTCTCTAGCGATGCACTCCGCGAAAGCGAACATGGGGATGCCACGATATTTGTCAACCACGCCACGCATACGCCAAAAGACGCCGTCAATCACAGGCGGGACATTTCTTCAGCTAGCTCCGTGGAGTGGAAGACCTGGCTAAGTGCCAATGTCTCTAAGCTGGAAACGCCATCGGCCACCCTCCATGCAGACGTTGTTGGAGACTCTTCAGAAGTGCCTCGATCAGTCCGTCACATCAGGGAGGCGACTGAAATTGAGCCAGATGAAGACTACATACAGATACCTAACCACAAACCTGATATTTACGAAACCGCCTTGCCGTTCAGGATGAAAGCTGACGCGGAGACTTCGCGGCCGCCTGTCACTTTGTCCACGTCTCGAGGTAGTAGCTTCATCCGTCGTCCATCTCCCGCGGTGAATGAGAATTCGCCCCCCAACGCAGGAGTCCGTCCTCAAGAGCCATTTAATAAGGAATCATCATCGACGCGCACAAAAGGTGGTTTCAGCATTGTTCCCGCGGTCGTCAATGTCCACGAGAATGCGTTGAGTGAGCCAAGATCCCGGAACTCCGCTGCCCTACCTCGTATCCGGTCTTTAAACACTCTTGGCAAATCTAATTCTAATCCCCCCATGAGAGATGAGCTCCTTCTCAAGCGAAGGTCGCGAAATCGCCTAAGGATGGGAGATGCGGCGTCGGCAAAATCTAGCCCTAGTTTGAGCTTGGCACTCGAGAAGCAGTTTGGAGTTACAAAGGCCGGCTCACCAGGGAGGTGGCAGTTCCAGTCGCAATCCTCTCCATTCAGCGGTACACCAAGGTCTCACGCAGATGAAGTCGATAATGTAGGGATGAGAGAACTCGATCCACAAGTGATGGGAAGCAAACGGATGGTGGACTTGTTTCTAACGAACCGCCGGAAGAGAATCGAGGGGAGTGTGACCAGGCAGAGCAGTGACAGTTTATCTGGTGCATTCATATAATCTTGATAGGAAATCGCTTGATGGTCTTCAATCTGAGGATAAGCTCATTCGAGATGTGGTTGAATGGCTGCACTGGTGGATTTGAGGTTGAGTTGGTAATATGTTTACTACCCTATAATTGATTGCATGCATACAAGTTAGACGAGAATAGCACAAGTCCTTGATAGTTATGTAGTGATAGAAGGGCCTTAAAGCACGCCGGTACTTGAAGAATAAACCATTTGCAAAAAAGGATTTTGAATTTGATCAATGTGACAGGTTTATTCATGATGTTGGAGGGGTGTCTGTGTTCGATTGTTTTTTTTTCGGTGTTGTGATGATTCCGCCTACGCCCAAGTAGAGAAGATGAAACAGACGCCTCGTTTCCATCCCTGTAAAGCAAAATTCTTGTAATAGTGAATATTCATAAAATAGTACTCGTAATTTTTACCATACAGCCAATTACAGCGCTCCTCTCTTTTCTTTTTATATGCCAATCATTCATTCATTCAGGTTCAAACATACCTCTCTCCAGGCTCCCCATCCGCCGCCGACGCAGGACTAACATGCACTTCCCACAGCTTCACCAAATCCCCAGCAGCCGTAAATTCTCTTTGGCGCTCTGGACTCACCCACTGGCCGTATTCTTCATGCGTGACTTTTTGGGCTAGGATGCCTCGCATTTCGCCATTAGTAGAGGCAGAGGCAGGGGCAGGGGCGTCGACACCTCGGTCTGTATCGCCCTCCTCCAGGCGACTAGTGCGCAGGAAGTGCCAAAAGTCGGAGGAGACGCGGACGTACTCTCCTAGAGCTTGCTTAGTGTTGAGAGAGGCTCCTGTAGTCCAGCTGAGGAGTAGGGGTTCAATGAGCGGTGCGTCAGAGACGCTGGGGTGGGATGTGCCGAGGCTGGTGAGGAACCATGAGGCGTGGGAAGGGGCGCGGTGGAGCACGCCGAGGACGAGGTCCTTGACGGTGTTGAAGTGAGGGCGGCCGAAGAAGATGCTGTGGTGCCGGGACCAGGAGTGGGAGTGCACGACGAGGAGGGGCACGTTGATGTCGTGGTTGAGGGGGCCGCTGGCCTTGCCGGGGTCGAGGATGATGCCGCCGATGGAGGGGTTGGTGGTGGTGGTGGTGTTGGTGGATGATGATGATGAGGGAGCGGCGCCTTTGAGGGCTTGGAGAGCGGCAGTGGCGCCGAAGGAGTGCCCGCCGATGAGGAGGTGGTTGAAGTCGAGGCGACCAGTCCAGCTGTGGAGGTCGGTGCCTTCGGAGCGGGTGTTGCGCTCGAAGATGTCGTTCCCCCTGCCGTCGTTGATGGCGCGGAGGATCTGGATCGTCTCTAGGATTTCGTCTTCCCGAAAGGCAAGTTGATCGTGTTTATACCGCGTGGTGTCCATGGGAGGATCGGACGACAGTTCTTCTTCCTTAAAGTGGAGGATCTTCTGGTCTTTTTGGCCCCTGATCTTCATGAGGGACCCGGGGCAGCTGCCGTCGCGGTGTTCGATGGCGGCGACGACGTAGCCGCGGCTGGCGAGCTCGCCGAGGTAGTTTGTGTAATCGGTGCGGGAGCTGGCGTCGCCGTGGGAGAAGACCATGATGGGGAAGCGGTGCTGTCGTTTCTCTCCATCTCCATCTCCATCTCCATCTCCATCTCCATCTCCATCCGCTGCCTTGGAGTCAGTAGCACCAAGAAGCGGCACGTCGACTTTGGCGGGTATGCTGATGCCCCCAGCAATAGCCCATAGTGCAAACGTAAAGATCGGCCGAGTGATGAAGTTGTTGATGCCCGCAAACTTGGCGTATCCTTCTGCCGTCAAGCCAATCGGCCTCGCAATCCACGGATACCTCGCCTTCGTCTCCTTTGCACCCTCATCAACAGGATAATACACCGTGAAAAGGGTCGTATGGCGCTCAAACGCTGGGTCCCCCGTCCTCGTGAGCACCGCATTCGAAATGCGCCTCGCTTTCTCTAGGGGGATCTCAACGTCCATGGCTCCCACGTCATGGGGGCCCGTATAGCGAGGCAGAGGGGACGCCAGCAGCGGCACCCGGCGCGCGAAGCATATGAGGGCGTAGAGGGCGACAGAGGCGCAGAGCACGTATTTCCAGGATCGGCGGGGACGTGTGAGGTTTGTGAACCAGAGGGTTGCGCGGTGCCACCATCGGCGGTGGGTGAAGGTGAGCCGGCCTGAACGGAGCCATTTGGGCTGTGTGGCTGTAGGGACGATTAATGGCGAGTCTGGAAGTGAGGTAGAGTCGTCGTCGTCGTCGTCGTCGTCATCGTCGTGAAAGGCTTCCATCTCGAGTTCAGGATCATCATCATTGTCGTCGTCGTCGTTGTTATTCCTAGATTGTTGTGACCACATCATCTTGGCGAAAGAAAAGTTATATTGGTGAGGTTATGGGGATGCCTGGGTTTGTAGCGCACGGGTCAGGAACATGGTGGTTTAGGAATAGATGGAGGTAGGTGGTTATGTCACTGCCTGTACTCCATAGTCGAGTCAAATGTGCTTATCAAATTTATGACAAAAGGTGGAAGGTGGGCGACAGAGTGTCTGCATCTGATTATGACGTGGGGCAAAAAGAATGACAGCCGCTCGATCTGTGTCTTTGATCTTTGATCCTTTTTTTTTTGGTTGCAGCTGCAGGTCATGTACCGCCGCCGAAAGAGGCAACGGAGCTCTAGCAGGCACCCGTGGACATTGGCTTGCCTACAGGGCAACCTCAAGCCACTGGGCACTGGGGGAAATGGACCTCAGGTATCGGTGCCAGCGTCATAGGGGCTGCCAATATCACAGCCCTTCCTTTATCCTTTATTACAGCGGTGCTGCTCTACTGTATAGTACAGTACTTTTGTTTTGGAGTAATTCTGCTGCTAGCTACCGCTTTTTTCATGTCCATTGATGCTGTAGCCTCTTATTTGGTGAGTCTTTGGAAGATACCTAACGTATAGTACATAGATGGGAATAAGAAAGGAGACATACCTTAGAGAGGATGCAGTATGTTCAAGAATGTATATACATACAGCATCAAGACAGTAATACCATATAATGGCAAATGAAAATGGATAATATCCCCCCTACTAATTGCTCGCTATTATCCTAGCGTTACGTTTCAACTCAACTACCTTCCTAGGTCCCTATAGTAAATAAACGTCTTACCCAGGAAACAAAGTCTTTATGAATCATAATGTACACCAAAACCAGACTCGACACACGGCGCACAATGGCTGTCTCATTTCAACACCACATCACTTTCCCGGGAGATGCATACTTCCATATACACCCATTATGGGATACGCACATGTATAGTATATATGTACGATCCTCCTACTATATGCATTGAGTTACAATGGACGGCATTCATTAGGCTCGGTCTCACAATACAATGGCCCCGTTGTCGCCGTATTCGCATTGCCATGGCCAGCAACCCAGTCAACCAATGCAATGCATGTCATGTCATGCCATTCTCGTCTGAACGTAACCAAATAGACAGACAGACCCTTCCTTAGCCTCCGGATCTGCTCAACCCCAGATCCCAACAGCCGTTGTTGCATGGCGCGCGCCGTCGTCGTCGACTAATCGCAGCCAGTCAGAGGACAGGGCGGCGCCGTCAATCGGGGCAAACTAACTCGTCCCATCAGGTTCAGCTCAGCCGCTAGTCCATACTTGCAGAACTGCAGGCAGACTGCAGTATAGTATAGTATAGTATAGTACATATAGAACCCATACTGCGTACTGCACGAACGCACAAACATCTTGGCAATAATCATATGTCAGTCCAGTCCAGTCTCGCAGGGGTTTGTTTGCTTCCGAGGGACCCTGGGATGATGGCATGGTAGCTTTTCAGCCCACATGGTGCATCTACATCTGCTGCACCTGAAACTTTCGTTTTGGATACCAGCAGTAATACGGCGGTTGGCTCTTGATGCTTGCCTTTTGTGGGTGAACCAACCTCCCAAAATCGAGAAAGACAATGGCCAAGGTCCAACCAGTGCCGCGCGCCACTCCTAGAACCGGTGTGAGGAACCAGATGTATTAGCTTATGATTCGGTCTCGACTTATGCAAATATGTCGTTGAGATCCTCCTCTTTTCACGATATTGCAGATCATTCATAACAGAATCATAGGCGCACATGAAAATCATCCTCCCTCAAAAGTCGTGATGCTACCTCGGCTCCTTATCCCCCGTGAGTTTTTTTGGGGCAGACAACCCCATCAGAATTTCACAGCATCAAAACTGCGGTCGAGGTTAGCGTGAAGCCCAGCGATCTCAGCAGCAGGGGAAAGGGACACTACTCTTTTTGCCTGCGTCTTTACCGGCACTTTCAATTTCTAATCTCCTATCTTTCCGGCGAACAAGAAGTCCCGGCAAGTTATCCCAACAACATGCCACATTTGAAAGGAAAAAAAAGAAAGGATGAAAAAAGAAACACATCCAGATAGGATGTCCGGATGAAAAGGACACTTCCCTGCTAGTAGGGGACATTTGAGTCGGCGGTACTGCAAATAATGCGTCTTGGTGCTTTCCTTTGCCACTTGTCTGGCTCTTCCTGCCACATGGCTGACCATCCACCACACGCTTCACCAACAGAAATAAAAATAAAATAGAAACACATTCCTCCAAGTACATAACTTTGCTCCTGTCGAACAAGCGTTTCCATTCTACGTAAAGTCATGCCACCTTGTCAATCAACGTCATGACACCATACAGGCCATACAACGGCTGGTCCATCTACTCAGCACAAACAACAATCACAATCCAGAATCACTATTAAGGCACTTCAAGAGAGAGCATCAGGCTTCTTGAATCCCAGCTGGAGAGCTGTGCTGTTCTTCCGAGATTCACAAAGACTCATCCATCCTCGCCATTGCCATGACTTCCTCAGACGCCGGAAAAGAAGCACAGAAGTCTCAGCCACCAGACAAGTCCGAACAAACCTCTACAGGCAGTGGCGGTGGTGGATTTTACAATCCAAAGTCCCCTGATGGAAAGGATAAAGATAGTTCAGGCGGGAGGTTCTACAAGTTCCGTTGCGAAAATTGGAATGTCGACCCCATATACTGTGAAAACTGGCTGTTCGTCAACAATGCGTATTGTGCTATGTGCCTGGTACGTTTCGACGCCACAATACATGTTTCCGAAAGGCTTGCCGCAAACTAACTACCGACAAGGCCAAGGGCCTAGACAAGTCCAATCGCAGATGAGGCAGCACTTTGAGGTCATACGATTTTGCTATCACTCCACTAGATAGACATATTGTAAAGAGACAGGGCATGCTGGAAAGGGGAATCATAAGAATAGCCTTGTTTAATTGAGTGTTTGCGAAGTTTCGACTTTGAATGCAGCCTTTGTGTTAAACTTTTACCGACAAATCAATTTGATTGCTCAAAAAATGGTACGTGTAGCTACATCGCCGCGATAAAGGGTCATATCCAAGCAGGAGCATATCGTGACTGAGAGTTTGTGGCTTCGTCTCGATAGCCGATACTCTGAAATAGAAGCAGCCATGTTCCACTAGGGCGATGAACACCAACCGCCACGGAGAATTAATCGGAGAAATGCATATTCCATATCGAAAGTGATGTAATGCCTCCTTTGAAGCGCCAGGCACCGTTGCTCAGGGACTGGCTGATATAAACTGGGTTATCGCCTGGGCGGGATTTGCATCATATTAGATTCAGGCTTCTGATTTAGCGTGTGTATTCGAGATATAAACAGAAAATGATATGTATTGGATGAATCTTCGATAATGGGACGAATGATCTGTCGAGAGGATCACACCAAGAAACCCAGAGTGAGCAAAGCATGGCCGCCAGTTAGTTCACATGCCATTAGAAACCAGATAGACTGGAATTGATACTAGACTGTCAATTCTTGCGGACCCAAGGTTAGATGTGGCGATTTTCGTTGCCTATCTGGATGCACTATGGATGATGATATCTGCCGGTCGATGCGCGAAAGCCGCCGAAGTGGTGGCAAAGCAAATAATCTAACTAGTCATAATATTCGAAAAAAGGTCGGCATAGTGAACTTGGATTTAGCCAAGACAGATATTGGGCAACTGCTAGTAATGAGCGCAGCAGTTGTTATTAGCAGAGTGAAGGCGTCAATAATCCAGAATGATAGCGTTATTTCACCAACTGGAGCCTAGGGTGAACGTGTGAAGGAGTTGATGAACTTGTTGAGACCACCACTAGGAAGAGGCGTGTCAGTTCGTATCTGAGCGACAGCCGTAAACCGATTTCATGGACCGCTAGAATGGCGTTCATGAGGCTTGCTGAATTCACGATAGAGATCCAAGGGATGGTTACATGTGGCTTGTCGTGTGGTGCGATCCATGCCGCCGGCAAGGATCACAGAAAGCGGCTCGGCAGCTGTCAGCTGAAAGAGTTTTGCAAAAGCGGCGGCGGAGTAAACTATTCAGGTGCTTGAGGCGTTTATGAAGTCGTCTTACGATACCCACAGCTGAAGAATGCCAGCTATAGAGCCATGAGAGTTGTTAGGGGACACCTTGAATGAGAAAACTGGCAGACGGTAACTCTTAACATGGACAACAGGAGTTCTCTTCCTCTTCTTCTCTGATTGATTTCCCCTTGGCCATTTGACAGGTGACCCATCAGCTGTCCCACCTCGTGACTTTAGTTTTGGTCATGTATTATCATCCATGAAGTCGCTGTCTTTGAGGTTTCAGCATACACAAGACCGTGTAGATGAAGTAATCGACAGAACAAAGAGCTGTCAAACCCGCGTAATGAGTAGCCCGGCAACCTTTCTTCTTACGCCTCAATGATGAAAATAGCAAGCGGGTCGACGGGCCGCTGTTGCGCCCGGACCTTGGTGCAAACCTTCACCTCATCCATACCCGTTCTCTGGTTGTGGGATAAAGATTCAATGTTCCAAGCATGCCGCTTTCATTAGACTTGTAGGACAGTGATAACTAGCAGATCCCAGAAATGTGTTTATTACAGTCACTTGAAGCTTGCCATGCCGTGCCTGGTCTGTCGTTGCGGGAGAGAGTTGGCCAGGCGGGTCGGGTATAGCTCGGGGAGATCAGAGATTGATGACATAGAAATATCCGTGGCGGCCGAGATGCTGCTTTGTACGGAGCAGAGGAATGCAAGTTCCAGCCATTTATGGTCAGTCACCCCACATTGGCAGAGCTAAGAATTAAAATAAAATAGCAATTAAAATAAAAAATGGGCACTTTTTGTGGCGGCGCCGAGCGACAGGGATTTGGGTGGGAGCAAAACGCGGCCGTAATTCGCTGCTGGTTATCAAGGTTCGAACAGTCGGCAGCTGTACTGGATGCACGGAGTACGCTCGAGGCAAATACATAGAGCTGACCAAGAAGGGAGCCATGACGTTTTTGACGACGACGGGACGGCACGGGTGTTGGCTTGTTCTGGTAAGGCGTGAGGAGGAGATGCTGGATGCTGGTTGACTTGCATAAGAGACAGTCATGACGTGAGTGTCTGTGTCCGTGTCCACGTCTGCAAGAGAAGTTAATAAAGAGAGAGGGAGAGATTGATAGGGTCTCGGGTAGTTGGATTTAGTTAGCTGCTTGTATGTATGTGACAGCTGCCACATGCCGCCGCACGAGAGATTTGATGGATGAGGCCGCCGTATCAACGTTCTCGATGGAGCGCTCTGCAGGAACAGCAAGTAGGTAATGATTACATAGTAGCAAAAGAAGAGAAGAGCCGGATCCTGCAGCGGCTTCACCAGCAGCGCCCCCAATCGAAGAAGACGTGGCCCGTAATAACCAGGGGGAGGAGGGGAATTGGGGTAGACCCGAAAAAGGCAGGCAGGTCGACAGAACGGGCCGTGCGCAAAAGCCAAGTCCTCACTAGGTTCATGACGACTCTTCAGTTGAGATCAGTGTCTTCTAATTCCCAGGCACCGCCCTGTTGATGTTGAGGGCCACCTTAGTGCTATTCTGCACTGTACGGAGTATCAGACCACTCAACTGTAGGTGCTCAATAAACAAGGTAGGCTGCCTGAAGAAGCGATGGTTGCCTCTTGAATGTCTCTCTAACATTGATGATTGTCTCCGAAAACCCCTCGTGTGCTCATGGTCTCCAAGCCTCCAAGCCTCTTGCACGCAGATCCTGCTGATCCAGCAGGGCTGAGGATGACGGCGGTGGTTGTCCCGTACCAAGTTCTGGACGACCAAAGGTGGTGGCCGATACGTATGCATGATGGGTGATGGGAGGGGAGGAGATGCTCAGCAACCTCAGGGCTAAGTCCGGCAAGAAAGCCAACTTCACTTACTCTATTCCAAGATGATATTTTATATCCACGGTATTATTCTTGATGAGCCACCGAGTGCCATATCTTCTAGTGTCTCTACTGTGCTTATTAGTTAGTCGGCGGCTGTTGTCTCTCTGTCCGTCCATCCCACCTCCATACTATATACCCGTCGCCTCCCGATGCCTAGTTGACACCACCACTTCCTGGGGGCGGCGCATCTTCATTTCCAGACTAGCAAGCCTTCTTGTCGAATCACCTATGTCATATCCTAAGGAGAAGCGGGACCTATAAAGAACCTTTACAGATGGGGAGTGGAGGTGTTGGAGGAGTCTCTTGCGCTACCAGATTGAATCATTTGCGGCGTCATCAGTGGCACAGAGGACCAAGCCTGCTCTGCTCTCCTGGCTTCCTTTGCGAATAATCGGTACTGCGTACTGGAAGTGTGTACCTGAGAGGCCCCTCCCAGCCCAGCGCCATGTGTTCGCTTGTAGCCGACGCCTTGATAGCGGCCGTTGGCGACCTCCTCGTGCGCCGCTAGCAAAAAAAAATTAATTTCCCGCCATAGCAGCATGTCAACTACATCATGTCAACCTACCGAGTATGGCGCCGTGGGTGGTCCATTGTTCGATTAGCCTTCTTTTCCCTCCTGGACCCCTATGTGCCAAGGGCTCTGTAGATAGTGGCAAATATTGATATTCCACGGCCATCTTGCTGTTGAGACGAGCATCCATAGCACAGCTCAGCATAGCACGCGCGACAAAATCCGCGGGGAAACATCCATCCATTCATTATCAATGGAATTTATTAGCGGCGCCCTCCCCTCCCAGCTTCAGCAGTTTTGTAATCGCTACAGTGGGGGACAGCACAGTCCAACCCACCGTGATGGGGCAAAGCAACCACTCTCTGTACAGTGCGCCTTGATTCTCGTCCCTGTGCTTCCACTGGATTACAGTGCGCTACAGGTCTACCCTTCAGCGGCTAATACAGTGTCCGCGATGCTGACCCAGCGCACCTTCGCAGCAACGGGACCACTCGCTGTCCGCCGTCCGGGTCCTTTTCTTCCTAGGTTGCCTCTGCTGCTGCCACTCTCTCCCGTTCTCCTTTCCACCTTGGATTTTCCTCCTCCGTCACGACACCCGCGATCCTCTCCCCATTCTGCCTACGAGCAAGGCCACCTCGCCTTCCGACGACCTCTTCCTCTTTGGCCCAGAAACCTCTGCCTGCGTCTTCTGCGTCGTCTGCGTCTGCACGCATCCCCCGAGTCCGCCGTTTAGAGGTTGTTTGGTCCGGTCTCGCTTCGACGCCATCCCGCTGCGGCCCTTTTTCTGCGACCCTTTATTTTTTTTCTTCTAGTCGTCCATCTCGTCCTCTTCGATTGCGCCGGCCCTTTCTTTTCTGGACTTCATAGCGCTGTCTCGGGGCCTGGGTTTCTTTCGACAGAACGTTTTTATCGAGACCAGATATTTCTCATCTCTTTTCTGCAAAGGTATGTGACATCGCCTAGTGGTGGACTGTTTCAAGAAATATGCCGCCGCCAAATACCGACCCCAGGACTATCTCTCACCTTCCCCCCCCTCGCTCTCCCCCCTCCCCTCCTCCTCTACCACAGGATCTTGTGCTTCTGGTGGTGGTGGTGGAATGTGGCTTCTGCAACAAACTACACCCTCCCGCTCCCACTCGCCCGAAGGGAAAAAAGACGCACTCACCAGGGCGGCGAAAAGGCGACCCTGGCCGAAATCCCCTTTACGTCTTTTCTTGGCCGTGGGGAAATTGGCAGCAAGACGTTTATAACCGTTGCCCCACATAACACATTTGACCGCAACTCTTCGACTGGCTCCAGCAATTCCATTACTAACCGCGGCGCGCGAAGTTTTAGATCTCGAGCAAACCAAACCCCAAGATTCTATCGCGAGTCTTCCTCCTCCGCCTCTGCCATTAGACCGATTGAGCGGATATCTCCCCCAAGACGCAATGTCCTACTACGACAACCCCCAGTGGTCGGCTGCTCCCGCCCAGAACAACTGGGAGCACCACAGCCAAGGCGCAACCACTCCCGTTCGTGCTGGTATGTTGGCGCCGCCTTACAACCATCCAACCACGCCCCTTTCCGCCGACTGACAGGTTGCTGTTAGGTGCAAATGGACCTCAACCACAAGACGATTTCGCTTTTTCGTATCAATTTGACGGTATGTGACAACCGAGAAATATGTCTCTTTCGGCCATGCTACGCACCGCTCTGCTGCTCAGATCTCCCCCAGCAGCAGTAGCAGCAGTAATAGTCGACGCACGCGCAGAGATGCACTGCTAGGCATCTCCCTTTAGCATGGCCCGAGCAGCTACCCCAACCCGAGAACGCAGATGCGCAGAGACCGAGGCTGACGAATATACATACAGAGGTTGACCGTGCTCATGAGAACCTGCAGAAGTCTGGTAAAGGCTACATGATGGGTGCGCGACGTGAGTCCTCCGTGAATTGAAAGAACACTGGCTTCAATCGATTGCCAACCCCAGCACTTGCCCCCCTTTCCCCCATTTGCCACCCCTGTTGAGTAGCGAGGGCCTTCGGACAAGCCCATCAAGGAGTCTTGGCTAACGTGCAACGCATCTTGTAGACGGCCGAGTGGGTGGTGGTCCTCGTTCCCACTCCGTGAATAACTTCGATGAGACTCGTGGTCCGCAAGGCGGGAATCTCCACAACTTTTACGCTTCCCAACGCCACCAGTCTTCCCGAGGCTCCAACGAGGCAGAGCAGGTCATGCAGGCTAAGAGAAGGATGGCGGCTCAGCGGGAACGTGAGCTTCGAAATCTCCACACTGAACAGCAATACCAACGAAGTAGGCCTCCCTCTACTGTGTAGCACTTCCTATCGCAAGAAAAAAACCCAAATAAAAAATTGCTGGCCAAACAAAAAAACGGTGGTTCAGCATGACGCCTTCGCGCCTCATCAATATCTTTCTCTGTCCCATATCACATTCTCTTCTGGGATGATGAGTCCAGCCAATTGGGTCTTCTATTTGGCTGAAAACTTGAAGCGCCCCTATGATGAACGTGGATAAAATGGGCATGTGCTAACGAATCTTGTTCTTTCTACGTAGGTGTCCTGACTGATGTCGCCCCGCCATCAAACAAACACATGACTGAGGAGGAAACGCGCGAGCTCATTGCTCGTCAGCGAAGTGCCTTGTACGGTGAGGGTGCCTTTGCTGAAAAGGGAGGTTATGTTGATGAGACGGGCAATGTCCGCACCGGCGCCCCTGCTACCAGCGGCCCAGCCAGCCTGCGCGGCCAATCCCCCTTGGCGTTTGACAACATCGGGCGTGTTCCCCAAGCTACCGAGGCTGGCACACCTGGATCAACTACGGATGCTAATGCGGCACCCGTCGACCCCAGCTCACGGTCCCAGAGCACTGTCAGCCCCCAGGCAACGGGACCGACGAACAAGGTCTTTGACAATGCTGTTGGCTCGCAGAGCCGCACCACTACGTCAAGCCCTACCAGCGGCTCCCCTCCCCGAGGAGATCTTGCTCCTGGTTCCAAGTCAGCCCAGCAGGGCGCCACTGTTGCCCCCATTGGAACTCGTCCCACCGGCACTCCGGCAACAAATGCTTCGTCAAAACGATCAACCACTCCTCACTCCTCATCTGGCGGTTGGGGTCGGGGCAACGGCGTTTGGGGCCAGTCTGGTCTGGGTGCTCAGGCAAGTGTTTGGGGTTAGAAGCCGTCCATCTTTCCGGATCACATACAGCAGTATTAGTCGGATGAGTCGAGGACCTGAGTGAGACGGTTTAAGACCGGTCAAGTCAATGCATCTAAAGACAGGAGAGAAAAGGACCAACAAAAAAACAAGAAAAAAAAATCTAGGCGTCGGGGAAACGGAACCATTGGCATTCAGCACGGTCATTTGGTAGTTGATTTCGGTTTCCTCATTTTGGTTTTGGCGGGTTGTTTTGGTACTTGGTCTCGGCGATGGAGGTACCAGACGGCATTTTCCGGGGAATTCACGAGAAGCAACGGGTCTACTTTCTGCCTAGGATCTGGGTTCCAGCTGGCCTGCTGGGCAAAAATTTGATGTAGGGGACAAGGGCATCCGCTTGGGAGTTATCTTGCATTCGGCGCAGGATTGGAACTGGGAATGGAGAGCTGCATTCCCCTCACAAATACGGCGTATTCTTGAGTTTGACGGGGTCGACTTGCATTGCGAACAAACGGGACGACAAAACAACAGCGACGGACGTGGGAGACTGATGGTGGAAAACAGACCACTGCACAATGTTCTATCTCACATTGAAAGGGTAATCAACAATGGGAGGCACTCCATGTGGACCAGAGTTCGACATTTTTGAGACTTTCGTTCTCATAACTATTGGTTTTATAACCAACGATCTGACTAACAAAATGGACAACGCTACATATTGGGCGCGCAACACGGCTATCGGTCCAGTGGTAGTCAAAGTATAAGGGTCTTTGACGGACAAAACGAACAAAAATGGCACGGGTCGGCAATGTGCAGGGGCTAGGGATTTGGAATTGATTTCTTTTGTGTGGTTTCTTTATCTTGTCTCTTCTCTTCACGGCAGTTTGGGCTCATGGTTTGGGGGTGGGGGTTTTTTTAGGCTTCGGAACAAAGGTCAGGGGTTGCTTTTCATCGTGGACAATGATATGCTCAAAATATACCTATACTTGAGGGGAGATTTACAGGCGCAATCATTTGCACGGGGGTGGGGGGATGATAATGGGTGGGAGGTGACGGGAATGGTGTTTTTTTTTTGTTCCAGATAGTTTGGCAACGAAATAATGAGAGTGTTTCGGGAAGCAATGTCTGATTATGTATGTGTATGGAGTTGAGTCCATGAAAATGCCGACAAGAGGCGTAAGGGATGGGTTGACGAGCTGAGCATGTCTGACTTGACGTATGATTCTCGAACATTTAGTATTACTTCGTCCACACATTTTAGAGAGTTATTCAATATTCAATCATGGTCATTACGGTCATAGCAGCAGCAGCTTGGCTCCCTCCTCCAAATCCATCACATCATCCGCCCTAGCCGCCTTGCCGCCCCAAATGACGGTTCCGCTGCCGTCGACGGCAAAAGCTCCCGCCTCCTGCCACTTGCTCCCCAGTTCTGTAGACGGGCCATCCTCATCACTAGAATCCCCTTGCTCATCTTGCTGTAGCTTCTGCTGCTGCTGCTGCTGCTGCTGCTGTTGCGGTTGCCCTCTTGCAGCCCTGCCCTTCTCCTTGTCCCGGTTGTCCTTGACAGAGCTGCCACCATCCCCCCTCTGGATTGCCCCCGCGACTTTTTCACCGAGCCACCCTGTTTCTTTCCAGCCCTGGACCTGAGTCGTCGGGTTGAAGAGGTACCACATGCTGTTGGCAATGCCGAGGCCCCAGGCGGCGTAGATGGCGCGTTCTTCGTCGACGACGACTTGGACGCCCCATGCGCCGCCGAGGAGGTCGATCCATTTGGCGGTGGCGCGGGCGGAGGAGTGGGAGACGGCGATGCAGGTGATGAAGCCGGAGTAGCGGTTGGCGAGGGTGCGGAGGTTGAGGAAGGTTTTTTGGGCGACTGGAATGGATTAGAATGGATTAGAGTGGATTACATTACATTACATGACATTATAGAGAGATACAGTCGAGGCTGCTGGTGATGTTCGTGGTTGAGAATGGGACTTACAAGCACAGCCAACACACCGCAAAAACACCACCAGGACTCTCCGCCTCCTAGGAATAACCAACTTCCTGTGCTGATCCACCGGCGCCTGGTCTCCGATTCGAGGTATGCGACTCACATTCACGGGAGGCGGAGGCATAGGCAGCCACGGGTGAACCGTCAGCGGGAGCGACTTGACGGTCATCCAGGACGTCCAGCTGCCAGAGGAGGAGGAGGTTGAAGAGGCATCGTCTTGGTTGTGTTGGTCGCGGGTATGGGAGGGGGAGGTGAAGGTGGAAAAGTCGAGTTGGTCGCTGGAGAGGCCGACTTTGCGGAGGGCGAGTTTGGTGGTTAGGCTGGAGAACATGGTGTGGAAATTAGAGGAGGATTATATATATAATGGCTAACGACGAAATGAGAATTAATTACAGAGAAGGGAAATCACGACTTTTTAGGAATTAGACCAGCTGATGGAAAGAGGAAATACTTTGATGAGAGAGGAGGAAAAGGTGGCATTTTGGTCTTACGGCCGCACAAACAGACGGGGTCTATTATTATTGTCGTAATTACTAGCATTATTGGCCCCCCCATACGGACACTCACGTATCAATCGATACCTTGCTCTGAGGCTGATACAGGGGCTGTGGGTTATTTTGTAACATCCATGTTTTGCAGAGACTCCCCCCGCCAAAAAAAAATTTTTACTACTAGAAGTTAGGTAGTTGGCGTGGTTGTGTTTGAGATGTACCTAATGTACGGGGTAGCTGCTAGTGGGATGTGAAACAGGCTGTGGTGGGCTATTGGGTAGGTATATGTATTGCTTTATCAATCGATCTGTGTATGTTTTTTAATCAATCTTCAATGGTTTTGGACAGATGATTGATTGATAACTAGATTGGACAAATGGAAACAAGAAACGAGCCTCGGTTGGTCGCCATCATGGCAGAGAGACCCCTGGACTAAGTGACTGACTGACTGACGGATGCAAGGGACAGCCACCGACGGGTCCAGCCGATTGGCGCGTCCCAGACCAGTCAGCAGGAGAGACACAGGGGTCGTCTGGGTTGTGGGTTGTGGGTTGTGGGTTGGGGTTGCGACTACAAAGGGAGGGAGGGAGAGGGTTTATTCCATCTCCAACAGGCATAATGGGGTACATTAGGTAGGTGGGCATAGAGAGCCGTTGACGTAACGCAGGTTCAAGTCCTTTCCTTTACTATGTACTCGGGTTTACAGTTTGAGCCACCCGCCCTAGGCTGGCTCTAGTCTCTTCTTGCTGTTGAGGTTGGCGATGGACGAAGTGAAGCTTGGTACATGTAAGTGGCGTGGCATCCAATTGATAGATGGAATGCTGGGCCTTTGCATTAAGTACGTAGGTAGTGAGTGATATGGTGCAGAGGGATTGAAGTTGGAGTATAATATCGGCTGTATCCCTTTGGCTTTTATAGTGATCTTGACTCGTTCTCAGGTTGCTCATGCTTGATATTTATTAGTGAGTGACGGAGTGGCCAGTACCTAATACAGCCAAACTCATCCCACTACCTGCTTGTGTTTCTGCAAAGATCCCATTCTATAAATAGGTGCTATCCTCCTCCCACGAGTCATTTCATCGTGGAACAACGCACCGCCGCTTACCCGCTCGCTCGCTCCCAGATCTCGCGTCCATTACTCGGAACACCACAGCCGTTGTAGATCTCACTCCCGACGCCCGGCCCGGCGCCACTCTCCATCGCAGTGCCCAGGCGATGTCACTCGAATCGTCGGGATTACCTAGATCCGTATGTATACGTCCCTTTTTTTTTATTTTGTCCTGCCGATGACAGCTTTGATATAGCCTACTAGTCGCATGGTGCTTACGTTGGTTGTTGAAGCAAGCTATGGGACGTGCTGGTACGTGTTGCGTGAGATGCTCATCGCGAATACTCACGGCCCGCTGACAAGGGCTGAGCTTCCTTTTGGGGTTGTGTTTCCGAGATTTATAGATACATATTATTATATTGGCAAACGCATGTTTTCAGCTGAGAGTTATGGCAGACAGGGCGAGTCTTGGCGCAAGTTTGGTATCGGATATGGGGTCACTGCTGCTGTGGTGGACCTGAATGATGCTATTTTAGGATGATGCAGGTGAGATGATGATCCCGTGTGCAACATGCCGAATACGGAGCTGAGAAATGTAGTGCGTTGCCTTTGCGTCCTGATGCAGAAGATTGGATTGGAATGCATTGCAGCGCTGTAATTGAGAGAGTTTGAAAGTGGCTGATAGGCGGTTTCTATCACACAGGGCAGCAATCCCCTATAACGGTATATTTATTATATTAGAGGTCGCGAGGGTATATTCAATTTCAGAGCTGTAATAATGAAATGATTCTGTGATATATAGAGCAGTAAATACCTAGGTACCTAGGTACTATGTTGGAAAAAAAAAAAGGCAGAATTCACATTAGTCTGGGTTTACGAATATTTAAACAACCCCTGCCAATATAGTATTTTGATAATAACAAATAAAGTAGCTTTTGTTTATTATATTCCATGCATTTTCCATTTCGACGGTACATAAAAATACCAACTAATTACAACGCTTCTGCAATACTTGCAGAGCGAACGTATCAGGGCTAAATGTCATTACGGAACTAGATTATAATTACCATTGTGTTTATAACGTATATATCCTTGACGTCGAGTAAATAAAAAACCACTAGGAATAGCCCATTATATTCCTTCATTAACAATGTAGAACATGATCTATTTTTGTCTATTAAATACCTAGGTAGGTAGCTGGCCGCGTCTCCAATTAGTTTTCAAACACGTGACAAGTATACGTGCATAGTCAAATAGCGTAGTGTGTGTTTCATCCATGACAGCAACCGCTCCAGAAGATCACACGGACTGCCGTTGCAAAAAAACATTGCAGTCTGCATGTAATGGAAATAGAATCATGCACAAATGGCTCTATCAGAGACCTCCGATGATCAGGCCTCATTGCACATACGCATCCACCCCCATTGTGGTGCATGTAGCTACATTTTTCTGCCTGGTGATGCCATGGTTGCCTGTATGACACATCACCACAACCACCTCCCGTACTCTACCCATCCCACGGATTACGGTGTATTTGATGCTAATAGACGAAGTGGTCTACAATGAAAAGTCCGTTCGGGCGTACAACGCGCTTGTATTTACAGACAGCGACTATTGCCAGCTGCCCAAGGGAACGAAGATCATTTTCTGCAAGAAACCCCAATGCAAGGGCGACGTTGGCGCTGATGAAAGCATAACGCTGCATGCTGATTGCTTTGATTTATTCAGAAACCAATGTAACTCGAAAGACAAGTACAGGCGTCTTTGGATCTCAGGGACTAGGATGTATCCCTGGCGTGGGTCGCTGCCCTTGAACCTCACGCCTTGTGGAGCCAACGCTCTTTCACACCTACTCAGTGAGGCCTGTGGCTATCGCAGGATACTGCCCCAGGAGTTGGCCGACGTCGTCTGTAGCTATTCGCAGTCGCATATTTTCTGGAGGTTCTGCTCTGTTCTACGACTTGCGCAGGAGTTGAGTTCGACGGAGTTTGAGGATGGCGTTGTTTCATATCCAGTCTGTGACTTGCTGTCTTGGTCTCGTGGTGGCTCTCCTAAACTAGTGCCTGAAGGGCAGGTTGCTGATCCCTATGTGCGTCTCACGATTGACTCTCGCGGGATTAAGAATATTGAAAGAGTTTCCAATCGCCAACAACTGAGTGCCGGTGACGCTTCCGTCCCTTCTCATGTATATGCGTTGGAGCCAGTGGCACATTTATCCAAGGTCAGCGTGGACTTCCAGGTGAGTAAAGATTTCTTCCACAGATGCCTTCCCTGCGTCTTTTGTTTCTCATATCCAGGCTAAATGGAATTGCTTTGTTCAGCTTGGGAGGAGCCGTCTGCAAGCTCCGACGGACATCGAGATCAACATCTGGAGCGTCCCAACGCCTCCTGATATAAATTCTGTTACAAGCTTTACACCGTCGTTGGAACGCACATCCACACGATTCGCAACCATTAGCCTGGATCCAAAGCACTGTAATGGAATATCATTTTTTGTGAAACGGGGTCAAATACTAGCTATCCATGGACATACGAAACGATCCCCCAGTGCGCTATCTACCTTTAACTACCTGTCTCGCATTCACCGCGGCCGCGTTGCCTGGATTTACATTCCACTTGCGGCCAAGGATGATGTGGTCGCGGTTGTCTCCAGGACTGTTGTAGGCCAGCTCCAGCCTTACGCCGTTATGGTAGGATCTCCAGCGCCATAGCTCCGACTTTAATATCAAGCTGGCCGCATTAGTTACTCATGATGTCCGGCAATTACAACATCGGGTTCACTTCTTCGATGATGGATGTCAACGACATCTTTTGCATGGCCAACCTGCCTAAAGAGAAGCGCTCAACATTAATATATGATATTTTATACGGCTTCCCCATAACATTTCTTGAGCTTGACTTAGCAGGAGTCCCCTTTTCGGGCCTCGCACCACCCGATAGGCATGCTCCCCTTCCTGGTGCATGCTTGGCCACTGCATCCTTGAAGAACGTGGTCAATATAGATGTCTTTACGGATAAAAAGACCGGTTTATGTCGCGGCATCATGCTGAGATATGGAAACGAGATGCAGCGAGCTGTTGGGCAATGCCGCCTCGGCTTTGATGCTGTTCAATCCTATGAGATGCCTACGAGGATTTATCACGCATCCGTCAGACATAGCCATCCAGACTCTAGCCTGGAGGTTCGAGGTGTTCACGTAGCCTTCGAACCCAGAACAGACCAGCTACCACTGAATGGTGCGTTGGAATGGAAAGATTGTGAGATGAAAGGGATTTTGGAATTTTGGTTCAATCTTGAGGAAGTTGTGTTACGAATCGTTGAAGATAAGAGGGTCTAGTACATTTGAAGCGACTGGCTCACACTACATATATGAAAGTCACTTCAATGCTATGGACGAGAGGGATTAAGCGTAGCATGTAGCATATCCCATTGAGTGCGCGAAGGGAGCATTGATGTATTTGCCCTGATGTTTTGACCTTATCATTCAACCCCTGATACAATCCTTGTATTCCTGTATTCAGGAAAATCTATTAATTACCTGATTATTTAATTAATACAACTATTACGACTATCTAATAGTGAAGGTTAAAGTATCTCAATTATTGCAAATCCTCATTAGCTGTTATCCCTGGTAGTGACTTCACTGCTCCCTTCACGCACTCAATGGGATAGGAATTAGTCACCAGAGTGAGAGCCCAGTTTACTCTTACTTACCCTAACTATATATAAGGCACGGGAGAGCGCTTTTAAAGGGTCTCTCTCTATATACTCTGCTTACACGCCTAATGCAGCCCACGAAGTTACCAAGATGTGTGTCATCAGCGTTGCCTATTGGGTCAATTTCTGTGAATGTATAACGAGGTACTTGTTACATCTCAGCTTTAATTACCTAGGTAGGTACCTAGGTAATTGCTTTCTCTCCGCACTATCACAATTATTTCAAATTATCTTGTCGATATTCCCAATGGATGCCTATTCTTAGATACCTCTATATCTAGGCACAAGTCACAGCCAGATCATAGGAGATAGCCCCCGCAACGGCAAGTCCAAGCCCCGAGCACATCGGATGGAGATGGAGAGAATTTGCCGATAAAGTTTCGAGAGGCATCCGCTGACCCGATTTGCCGTTACGGATCTAAGACTTTTATGGGGGGATGAATTGGACGGCATGTATGTATTACTGGATATAAGCCACACACGCTGAGGTTGGGCACTGCAGCCAGCCGGCTAGCCAGCCAGTCAGAGAGACCGACAGCCAAGTAAGCCATGAGGCGATGGCGTCCGGGCTTGTACGGCCTTATTCTCGTTTTCCTCACGCCGGTCCGTTGAGAGCGTTAATTTGATTTTTGATGGGCTGTGAATAAGAATCGCCCTGACGAGTAGAATGCGTGGTTTACGATCTGTCAAAATGTGTTGACAGCCCTGAGCGCACAATTCGGGCTAATATGGCATTTCGGCGGCTCTCCATCATATTGAGTGGTAGGCGGCCCAGCTTTCCAGTTGGTTCACCGTTAATGGCTGTAGGAATGGTTGTATACTATGGATGGGATAAATCTGCTTCGGGCATCCACACTCAATCAATCAATCAATCTACCTTTCCTTTCAAGCTTCAATGAGCTGCCCGCCGCCGCTGCCGCCTGTCCCAACTGCCCATTGCATGCTAGCTGGGTGGACGTTAACTTAAGTCAGGGCACAGTACATATGTAGGTACGTATATGCATTGGTGCTGCAGAAGTGGATCTTGGAACGGACGAATTTATGGGGAAGCCGATTTTGGGCTGTCATTTGGGGGGAGAAAAAAGCTTTGGTTGCGTGTGTCATCGTACTCGGTAGGAAATTGAATAAGAATTACTTGAATAAGCTGACTGACTACTGGATATGGCGTATGGTGTTAGGGGAAAGATGTAAGGTGCCTGTGAGGATGAAGTTATTTTTTGCCTGGGTACTTGTAGGAGGGAGATGGTTTAGCTTAGTAATCTGGTAGAGATGAGATTTGAGAATCATAGGACAGGGCGCCAAAAAAAAATTATATTACAACAGTCAGAGAGAAACATCCGATATTTGATGAAAAGACCAGCTAATTATCAGAGCGCTTTTGGTGGCGGTATCAGATGAGATGGAAAGGCGGCGGGATGTGTTTGCAGTACGGAGTAGCACTGACAACAACCTAAATGGGCAATTCCAATCTCAGCCACCCCTACTAATAAATTCCCATGCCGCCACTATCGATTAATCAACATTTGCGGAGTTGGTCACTGTTTCTGCGTAAAGGGGTTTTTTTTAGATGGGTTCGCAGCGCCGCAAAGCAATAAAGTCTCCCGTCATTGTTGGGACTAGGCAGTGCGGCCAGACACGATTGTCTCAGTATCCCACCAGATGTGGTCGTAGTGTCTAAGCATCAACTCTCGGGTCCTCCGTTGTCACATCCGTGGAGAGAGAGAGAGTAGGAGGGGGGCTTCGAGAATGGTAATAAAAGGATGAAAACGAAGAACGAAATAATAGTAGGGCATCCTAATTACCTAGAGCGAGCGCTGTGCTGACTGCCTGCCTGCCTGCATGTATGATATAAATGACATACCCATACTATAGGATCTTTAGGGTTCCGGAATCAGCTTACAGCTGGTCATCAACAGTAGCCATCCTGACAGCTCGTATCGAACGACTCCTAGAATAGAATTGGAGGAGGTTTGAAGAAGAAGATCCGTCGTTTTTCCAGAGGTCCCCTCTAATCCTGCTTTCTCCACGACGGACTGGGGGACTGGTCGGGAGATTGCTTGATGAGGATGGAGCATGAGCCACGTGATGGGAAGCGTGAAATGATAGTGAAGACTTTGGCGTCGGGTGGGATCGCAGTATCTCACTGCTGAATATCGAAGTGCGGGACTTTTAGTTTCGTACCTTTTTTTTAATATGGGGGTGTAAACTTGCACAGTCAGCAAAGGGGCAATACAGCTCATCCAGCCATCCATCCACTCCTTACTAGTGCACAAATCCACCGCAGCTCACGAGAAAACCATAACCTAGGGATTTAATAAGGCGAGGCTCTGGAGGAGTTTCACGAGATGGATCAGTTTGGGCTGGTGATGTCAAGGACAAGCACTTGTTTGGGATAGGGGTCTGAATCGAAAAGATGCAGGGCATATTTACCCTGCAGAGACCCGCCCGCGAGATGGATGTGCTATTTATCCGAGGCCCTGGGGGTTGGTTAGGTTAGGTAGTTGACAGGTTCATAGTACAAAGGGGCTAATAAGGCACTTCGGGATGCTTTGTGCTGTACACTCCAATTTAGGTAAAATTGGTGTTCAAAAGTATCCGAACGCCCCGCATCACCACCATCACCCACATTCCACACATACAACTTCAAATAGCCACAACTTGATCAATATATATTAAAAATTAAAAATATTAGGATCACTAGATAGCCCTAGATCCGCAGTTTAATATTTTGTATAATAGCCCCGTGCCCGAATAACAGTAGCTAATTTACGGGGGATTGAGTCTATTAGCCCCCAAATTAATTCCTAGGGAATCTCCTCCCACGTAACTTGCAAACAACGCTTCAATTCTGCGATTGAAGCCTTGTTGTTTTTCATTTCCCGTAGATAAGGAAATAATTGTATTAATCTACTTTTTAGAGCTTTCCAAATATGCTTAATTGGGTTTAGATCCGGCAAATGTGGCGGCTAATCAATAAATTCAATTCCGTGGATTTGCAGCTATTCTAATGAGCTACTAAAGTTGTGAATTCTTATGTTATTTTGCTGGAAATGTCTTGTACTATTATATATAGGAAGAAGACCCTTGGATAACACTTCTTAATAGCTTTTTGCAGTATATCCACCTTATTAAACAGTCTAATCACACTCTATAAAGATTAAATCGGTTCTTCCGTCTCTCTAAATACCTACCTATACTATAAAAGAGATTTTTAACTTCCCGTAGATTATAATATTAACTACAGCTCGTTAAAACCTTTCATAAGATTTGCGGAAGACCTAGTAGCGGCGGTTATTAGGTTGATTTTAAATAGAAGACTTATTTGAGAAGATAGTTTAAGAAGGAATTAGTATGTGTCTGGAGCTTTAACTTTAAATAGCTATACCTCTATCAATTCTTTTTTATCACCTCTCCAACCTTATACAAAAGAAAGCCGTTTAATTACTATTTCTTTTGATATAGGAATCTATTTTATTGACTTCTATTTGCGGCGATAATCTTATTGTAAAGCGCGCTGTAGTGTACTCTTGCTAATTTGGCTATTCATTGCACCTACTAAAGTATTCTATATTATTTGACGGTTCCGCTTAATTATTAGAGTAATATACCTAATCTCAGCAGCAGTAAGCTTCTTCGGCCGCCCTGATCTTGGCTTTTTTTCGAGTGTTTTGTGGTTTTTCTAGTGTTTGAAGATGGAGTGTGTAGTTGATGGTGAGCAGTTATACTCATGCGCAACTGTACGGTAGGATTTACCTGACGATAAATCCGCGCACATTGCAGCTTTTTGGACTGGAGTAAATTCATATAATCTCCTACGATTTCCGCTTATTTCAGTACCAAAAGTACGTTTTAGAGGCATTTTTTGACTGAGAAATGTATAATTGAAAGGAATGTGTAGGTTTGAGGGTGTCGCGACGCGTACGCGTTAAGTGCGGGGCGTTCGGATACTTTTGAACACCAATTTTAACTGTGCGAGCCCTGGAGCCCACAACCGAGTGGTTTAGTGGCGGCGGACAGGCGTGTTAGGGGGCCGGTTCAGTGAAGCTCCGCCTGTAAAGTAACCTAAGAGTACTCCGTATTTGATCGACGGATATTGGCAATCTGCGCAACTGCTTTGATGGCGCTGCTGCTTCCAAGAGTTTGTGGCTTTCTGCGGCTCGTACCTGCAATAATAATTGCAATTTAGTGTTTCCCCAGAGCAACTGGCAACTATTAACGGCTTGCTTCACATTTCCAGAGTTATTTTCACGAAGCCAGGCTTCTTAGTACTCATGGATGCAGACGTCATGGCTCCATCCGTACCAGAAAAGCAGGTGGTATCTGGGCTCCAGTGTTTTCCGAGGTACGGCGGAAGAGGAGGAGGAAGAGACAACCAAGGAGCACTTCTCGTCCTCGCTCGCCCACAGGATGTTGACTGTAGTAAGTACCTAGGCTTTGCTTTCCCGGCGGTTTTATCACTCGTTGGAATAGCAGACCCAGATGAAGACGGTTTTGGATACATACAGGGAAGATTCTAAGGTGGATTCTCGGTGGTGGTCGTGTTCCAGCCCCTGGCCAAATAAAGGCTTCAGTTATTCTTGCCTTATTTAAAATAAAAAATAAAAAATAAAAAATAAAAATAAAAGGCGAAAGGCTCGGAGTATTTGTGAGGTACCATAACCGACCGACCTGCCTCATCCCCCATTCTTGTTATTATTTATTATTGTGTGTGTACGTACCGCCATTGACTTATTAAAATGAAAATGAGCGACGCAGGAAACCACAGCCCAACAAACAAGGCACAAGCACAGCAACACCTGGAGGTGCTCATCCAATGCTGCTGCTGCTGCTGCTGATCCCGCTAGTTAACCAGTGACGGTACATGGTGAGCGACTAGCAGCTGTAGCGGAGATGCCAAGTTTGTTACTTGTTTAGGGCTCTGAGGGGGGATGAAGCGCTGGTGTCTCGCCGTCGGCTCTCCTTGTCGCAGACTGAGGAGCAGCACTGGTGGACTTGGGCCAGAAGGGTCCAATAACGTCGGAGTAACCCCCACTAAATGAGCCCCAGATGGAAGAAGCGCAATATCACCGTGGGTGCTTTGAAATGAGTTCCAGGAGAGAGCCCTGAGAAGTGACCCGAGAGGCCGCTAATAAATAAGCAAGCAACGGGGAAACAAGATGGGAATAAAAATAGAAGATGGGATAGCTGATGAATAAACTAAAATAAAATAAACTAAAGTCCCTTTTTAAAAAAGGGAAAAAAAAGGGAAAATTATTTACATACGTTTAAAGAAGAAAACTAAAATACAATAACGATGATAAATTATATAAAATTGAATATTAATCTTTAAAAAATGCATCGATATGGAAATGAGGCAGAGCAGAGCAAAGCAAGGCAAAGCAAAGCAAGACAAAATGTCTTAGTACACCTCGGTAAGTACGAGGTACTACTTTGTGGTTCAGACTGCACAGAATCTCAAGGGCGCTGCTTCGTTGAATCAGTGATACCTGAGGTACCTCAGAAGTACCCCATACTGCTTGGCTGGTGACCGTCCTGTTGCACGCGCCCGCTAGTAGTGTGGTGAGTGCGTGAGTGAGTGAGTGAGTGCGGAGGCTGCGAACCACCACCACCACCACCACCACCACCACTACCCACCTCCTCTAGTAGGTAATAGGGCGGTACAGCAGTGGACTGGACGGACGGTACGGCGGGCGGGGCGTGGCTGGCAGCCCTCCTTCGCTCACTGAACAGCCCTGGCCTGACCTAGCCTGAACTGACCTGCATTTCGCAGTTCCCCATCCTGCAGCATCTCCTGGTTGCTTGCTTGCTTGCTGTCCGGCATCTTGACGCTCTCCTCTCAGACGTCGGCCCTTCCAGCATCTCCAACCTCTCTCTCTCTCGCTCTCTGTCTTTCTGCTTGTGCATTCTCCTCTCAGTCCGCCCACTGAGCTGCTCGTCGGCGAAACAACACACCTACCGACGGCTGCCCCTCGGGTTGCTTCCATCTTCTCGACTTCTCGATAGGCCTTCGACCGACCCCCTTTTGCACTTCTCCATTGCTCGGCGCTCGCTCCCCTCATTCTCAAGCTGCGGCTGCTGCTCGCCCCCCCGACCAACGACGGCACTTCTATTCTTAATTACTTTTCCCGCGCTCTGCGACATTTGTGCTTTTCTTCGAGTCCGTTTCTGCTCTTCCGTTCGATGCCCACAGTTTTCACGTCAGAGTCGCCGCTGCTGCTACTGCCGCTGATGCTGCTTCTCTCAATCGCCACCTCCTAAAGCCGCACAAAAAAAACCCCCAAGGGACGAACGTCCGTCCTCAAGCACGCTGCTTCTGAAAGGAAACTCGCCTCACTGGTCTCGACTTCGTTACACCTCCCAAAATCGGGTCGTCCGCCTCGTCATCGAACAGTTTCTTGAGTTAGCCTGCTCTTGCTTCGAATCGAGCAGAAATTACCTCTCCGTCGCCGTCATTTCAGCGAGCCCCGTTGTCGTCGTTGTCGTTGTCGTCGCACTGTATCTCGCCGCTGCTGTTGCTGACCGACCGATCCAACACCCAAAAACCACCACCACCGACGATCCGCTTTGTTGATTCCGTCGTCGTCCAGACGCCGCCTTCGACCGGATCCTCAAGCCTAGATATTCGGGAGGAGCTCTCTCGCTCCATGGACACTCGGACCCAGGCGTCCGAATCACAGCATTCTTACCCACCGAGTCCCTGGACGGCTTCGACACCAACCACGCCGAGCGGACTAACGGCGCATACCCCAGACGCATCCCAGGAGAGCGCTGCAGCCTCTGCCGCCGCCGCCTCGGGCCTGCCCTTCACTCCCCAGCTCGAGTTTCTCCCGTTCCTTTTCCCTCAGCAGTCGATATATCACGCTCAGCTTCTCCACTACAACAAGCTCATCTCTCCTTCGAGAGGCGGCGGCCTCCAGTCAGCACCGCTTCCTCCCATCGTGTCGGTCCCTCACGTACAAGCTACGCCGAGGTCGCGGTCCTCTAGTAAGGCGTCCGTCAGAGATACTTCGTCTACCAAAGGGAACACAGGTGGAGGCCATGGGAACCGCTCGCATCAGGCTTCAGACAAAAACCGCCCGGTTATAACGTCAAAGGAGGCTCCGCCCAATATGCCTACCAAACAAGCTACCGACCTGCCCAAAAACCTCCCTCATAGAGCCATTGCTAGATCGTCCTCTCCCCAAGGCCCATCGCATTCAAGCTCCGTGCCTTCAACGCCCCATCAGCATGCCCGCCAGTTCTCCTTTGAGTCTCGCGAGCCCTCCCCAAACGCCAACAACAACCACTCGCCCCGCTCCGCTTACTCAGAAACCAACAGCACGCTGCCCTCGTTACGGCCTCTGCCCCCGCGATTTGGAGGATGCAAATATGAGACAGCCCAGATCAATTCGAGGAGGAGGATACCTTACTCGGTCGGAAACGACCGCTTAGAAAAGCTGGAGCTGCGAAACGTAAAAAGCAAATTATCGGACAACGAGGAACAGAAGCTTGCTGCAGATATGCGTCAGATTTACGAGAAATTGTTGCCTACTGACAAAATCGAAGATAATAGGAAAAAGTTGGTCAAGAAATTGGAGACGATTTTCAATGACGAGTGGCCGGGGCACGATATCAAAGTGAACTTGTTCGGATCGTCTGGCAATCTTTTGTGTTCGGACGATTCAGATGGTATGTTTTTTTTTTCTTCTCGACATCTCCCACCTTCGCATTCCTTGGACAAGTACTAGCAGGACTAGCCGCTCACATCACACCCAGTGGATATATGCATCACAACATCATGGCCGGAGCTGGAAGGAGTCTGCATGATTGCCAATCTTTTGGCAAAACGTAGGTTAAGCTCTTTTCTTTGGCCTCTTCCCTTCTACGGTGGAGGCTCCCATATTGCATTATTCTGACACAAACGCTCAGGCGGCATGGAAAAGGTGGTCTGCATATCTGCGGCCAAGGTGCCAATCGTCAAGATCTGGGATCCCGAGCTAGGTCTTGCATGCGACATGAATGTTAACAATACCTTGGCGTTGGAAAACACGAGAATGGTGCGAACGTACGTCGAAGCCGATCCCCGAGTGCGACAATTAGCGATGATTATAAAGTACTGGACCCGAAGGAGGATTGTCAATGATGCTGGTAAGGTCATCTCCTGTATGTACCAGCTACGGTATTGCATCCACTGACTTGATGAGCAGCTTTCGGTGGAACTCTGAGTTCGTACACCTGGATATGCCTCATCATAGCATTTTTGCAACTTCGAAGCCCTCCCGTCGTACCATCCTTGCATAAATCGCCGCACAAGACCACCAAGGCCGACGGAACCGTGAGCGATTTTGCCGACAATTTGAAGAAGCTCAAGGGGTTTGGGGGCAAGAATAAATCCTCCGAGGCTGAGCTGCTTTTCCAGTTCTTTCGCTTCTACGCGCACGAATTCGACTACGACAAACATGTCCTGTCAGTGCGGCAGGGCAAACTCATTACCAAGCATGAAAAGAAGTGGCATTACGCCATCAATAATCAGCTCTGTGTGGAGGAGCCGTTTAACACATCACGTAACCTGGGGAACACGGCAGACGAGTACTCATTTCATGGCCTTCACTTGGAGCTCCGCAGAGCCTTTGACCTCATTTCGGTCGCCAAACTTGAGGAGGCTTGTGAGCAGTACATCTTTCCCAAGGAGGAGGAAAGGGTCTGGTCACGACCTCCACCGCAGCCTCGCCCCGTGTTACTACGCAGCTCCTCGCAGACTCATTCGGGACGTGGAAGCCGAAGCGGCCATCGAGGCGGTCGTCATAATAATAACTATCATCGTGGTGGAGGATCTAACAGGAGAGCGTCCTCGAGCGTCCCAGCGTATGAGCCGAATGTTTTTGTTCAGCCTGTCAACATGCAGCAGGACATGTCTTGGTTTCAGAGCCCTCAGTTCCCTTTCCCATATGCTCAGCAAGATCTGATGCAGATGGCATTCCACCAAGAGAACATGCGGCAACTGCACCACCTGTATATTCAATCTCCAGCTTTCATCGGACACCAAAACCTGAGTCAGCAAAGGTTGTCTGCAAGCACGGGATCGGGACAGCAGTCTGCCGATCGATCCCGGACCAACTCGTTTGACAACCCTCCAGTCTCTGCACCCCTGCGCCCAGAGCTTTATGCACTGTATGGCATGGGTATTGGGCATCCGTTCTACCAACCCGTCTCCACTGGCTACGGGACCTACCCTTCTTCGCCGGTGACCACCAACAGCGGTGGCCAGGAGTTTCGTCGCCCCTTGCAAAGGTCTTCTGCCACATCAGATAATGGAATCCCGGGGTCGAACAGTTCTCTAAGGTCACAATCACAACCGGCCCGGTCGCCCTCTGCAGCTCAAGCTCGCACAGCCTACGCCGTAGGCGGCCAGAGCTCCTCAAGTGTCCCCGGTCATGCGCCTCGTAATGGCCACGGCATCGCCATTCCGAGCTTCTTGTCTGATGATGCAGACTTTGGAGAGGGTCTCAAGGCGCCATCGGACTCGCCAGAATCCGAAGAGAGCAGGTCAACCAGCTTCTTTTCTACGAGGGCTTCAAGTCCTAGCAGACAGCCACAACCGCCACAACAGCCCAGTCCTGTCACCAATGGCATTGCCTTTGGAGATCTTGCGGGCCAGTCTACCAGCCCAGGAAGAAGACGCCTGTCGACGGACCAGTTACCTCAGACAATATTGGACCGAAGGATGAAGCGAGCGTCACGCTCCCCTTCGCCTTTGGGCCATAACCGTGCCTTTTCGGTTGGGACATCTTCTGCGCCGCTCGCTTCCGCACCATTTCCAGGGAGTCAAAAGAAGATTTCTACACGGCCCTTAGTCGTGAATGGGTCAGGCCTCAAGCCAGGCGCGGTGCCACCCACCAAACCGCAAATTAAAAACGACTCTTTAGCTCCAGAACTGTGCGTGATGGGCAGCATCGACAATGCTCTGCATATCAACACTGCCCCACCGACGAGCAATCCCTATTCTCTGGACTCGTCGTCAGCCGGCCAAGCGTCCATCACTCCCTTGGTGGCAGCCACGGATCGCCCTCCTGTCCTTGCGAATAGTTCTAATACTTCTGTTGCGCCTGCTCCTGCTCTTGCAGAAGACGCATCGTTTAGAGACAGAATTGCCATGATGAGCCCGTATCATATAAACAGCCAAGGGCTGCCACAGGAGGGGCCCTACGTCAATGGAGACGCAAAGCTGTCGCCATCTAACAAGCAACGCACGATGTATAGGCAGACCCACAGTGGCATCATTGCTCCTTTGGATCTAGCAATAAGTGACTATCGAGTTGGCGCATTTGCGGCCGAAATGGCCCATTTATCACCTGTGTACGAAGCCCCGACTCTGTCTCCAACAACTGCATGGCGGAAGCCAGAGCCATTACCGGTGACAAGTGGTAAAAAGGGGGACGACGGAGGGGACAGCAGCCAGGCGCATTTCTCGGCAACTAAGACACCAACGATCAAGGTCGAGGAGCAGTCTAGCGGGAATCGGGAAGTTCAGAAGACATCAAAGGCCCAGAAGCCAGCCACCCAGGCTCAGCGAAGCGGTGTGTCCCACGAAAATGGTCACGCCCGAAGTGCCAAGAGCGAGAACGAAGGTGGTTGGCAAAAGGCTGGCAAGGGGAAGAAAAAGACACAAAGTGCATTGGGGCAGACTGCTCACGCTGAACAGCTTCCAAAGAACGAGTCGGAACGAAAGGGGGGTTGAGCAAGTCAGGGAACGCATAGTGGTAACAGAGATGTGTGCCGACAAAACGAGGCAACCCAGTTCGAGTAGCATTTGCTATGCTTAGACTCTGAGGAAAGGCCCCGAGTCACAATGTGGCCTCGCTAAGATCCCTTCAGTCCAGTCTAGTTACTTAGCAGCTGGGCTCATCAGCAGCGATGGTATTGGATAGGAAGGCTGGTATGGTCACGGCAGGCCAGAGTCATGGTGGGAGGGTAGGGTGGGGATTTGCTATGGCACTGTCAACCTTGATATATGAAATGCACAGAATTCTTGGACATCGTTCGGCATGGGTCTGTCAATGGAAGGTTATCGGACGCAGAGAGGTATTGCATGTGTATGATTTGAATGTACGGAATGGAAGTTGATGATGCATGGATGGCACAGCTTTTGGTCAGTTGGGGGAGCAAGCATGTCGAATGCAAAGATTGAGGATTGGGGAATAGGATGCTGGGATATGGGCAACTCATACGTTATACATGGCAAGGCGGGTAGGCGTTTTACATCTTTGGCTCGGCTCACCTGGGAGAAAAGGCCCCAACAAAGCCGATTTCCTTTTTTTTTCATCGTTTTCTTTTGTTTGTGCTCTTTGCACGTTCTGCAACAGCAACCAAGCGGCATAGATGGATGTTATAAAAGCATGAGAGAGATATCATGGACAGAATAAATGAAAGCGTAAATTCAATAAATTGATTAGAGACGAAGGTGGCAACTCCTGTAAGCGTGGCCGGGGTGAAGTTGGTGAGGAGCGTTTTGGTGTTTGATATGCGTGTGATTCGGGTAGGATTTGATGATGCTGCGAGAGGAGCACTCATCGGAAGTCACACGACAGGTAGCCGTATTTGTAGGTATAGAGTAGGGGCATTTAGTATGACGTATTTATATCCATAGATCCATGCCTTGTATAGGAGCATGGCCCCTTATCCCTTTGACTGCCATAATGGAGCACGGCAGTCACTCTCAGGGATATCAGTCAGTGAGAGGCGCCACTGACAAAGATATATAAGTTGCTACTTTAAGTTGGTGATCATCTGTATATTGAGTTAATAGTCGGTAAATTAAAAGATTTCTCGTATACTGTCGGACAAGGATAAGATAGAGATTTACACATTAAGATTAAAACACCGTGGCAAATACGTCTTTGCTACCTTATAGCAGCCGAAGGCGTAATTACAGTAGGTACGTATGCGACGTACATGCATATTATATCATTGACTACAATAAAGGAGCAGTGCGACATTGGCCCCGATGTTTTGATCTTATCATTCAAACCCTTGTACTATAATTTTTTTTTTTTCAATATAAGGAATGACCGTTTGATTAACCGATTATTTAATTAGTAAATTAATTTCTACATATGGATGTACAGCGGATGGTAGTGTATCTCGATCAATGATAAGTTCGAATGAGGCAGTAGGGTAGGTAGGTTACTGATGGTCGGGGAGTATCGCCACAACAGCTGGGATGCAGGGGTTTGGGAGAAAAAGAAGAAAAGAAAAGAAAAGAAGAACATATGTACATAAAAGCGAGCTGTCTGGTCTGCATCCCATACGCGTAGATGGTGGTAAGCAGCGGGATTGTCGTGATGTGCGACAAGCATGGTTGAAGGGGGAGTGAGTTGAATACTGAGTTGAGGTGATGGGATGTGTGATGCGAGGAGAGATGAGATGGGGTGAGCTGGGGTAGGATGGGATGGGATGGGGATGAGATGACGTCAGGGCTGGGACTGGCTGGCAGGGCTTATGGATGCAGGAGAGGGTTCTGTCATTAACGGTGTATGCGGGTATTGTTGTCATTATCATTAGGTATTAAAAAACCATCTATATTATTTATGCTTGAATGGGTTGGTGGGCATCTCTTGACACAGCTCACCATAGGGTTGGAATCTTTTCAATAGCAGCAGACTGCCAGGGGCAACCTGCATGGCCATCCGACATGCTTTCTACTACGTACTTACCGGCGACGTAGAACCGGGACAAGGACACGTGGAGACTACCTAATGCGTTTGTGTGTGTGAGTGTGTGTGTGATGTGTGATGTGCGTGGGAGATGTGTTATTCATTGTGAATCTATATGGATGTGTTGCATATAATGAAAGCCACACAAGCGGGCGAGCGAAGAGACGGGCGGTGTGTATGTGTGGGTGAGTGGAGAGGAGGGTGGAGAGTCCAAGGGCATTTGGCATGGCATTTGGCATGGCATGGCATAGCATGGCGTTTGGAAGGGATACCTATGGATGGTGATGAGGCACAGCAGTTGACAGGGCCTAATGTGTGTGTGTGTGTGGTGTGTGTGTGTGTGTGTGTGTGTCTGCCTATCTCTATGGCCGACTGTGGTGTTTTGGTCTCCATCTTCTCTGTCTGGTCTTGCGGATGGACTCTCTTAGCGGACCTGATAATTACCTGTAACTTGTTATAGTGGAGGAGCAACAGCAGCCGGACGATCCGAGGGAGGCATTGGGATTGAACGAGGTTGAGAGTTGAGAAGAGGGTACGTAAATGACAGGCTGGGCCCGTACAGGTAATTAATTATTAGCACATGCTTAGAAGGACGGGAGGAAAAGAAGACGTGAGAGCAGAATCGATAGAGGACGAAACTAGTGCTTTTACACGGCCGCGGAATTGGGGTGGTTTTTAGAGCACGTTTAGGTATTTACAGTGCTCTTGTACCCACTGGGGATGGGGTTGAGTGCGCTGCTGCTGATGATGATGGAGGCAAGTTGATGTACATGTAATCACTCACTCCATCAAATCCGATTCACTAGTGTACGGCGGCGGTGGCTGCTGGTGCTAGTGCTGCGGGGGGAGAGACGAAAAAATGTCAGCCTCCACGCGCTAAAAGCTCGGCCGCCGTGGAGCCGATGCAAAAAGGTAGAGGATGGATCCATGGATGATGCCCTTTAATTGCTGCTGCTGGGGAAATATCCATTCCATCCATGGATACCTCCAGTGCTACCTAGGTGCCTATATCCATCCATGGATGCGTATTGCACAGGGACCTGCAAAGCCTTCCCCCAGCGCTCCAGGGCTACCAGTGAAGAAATTATAGTGGGCTCTCGAGAGCTGAAGGCGCACCAGGGGGCGGTCATCGCATTTGCCCGGGTGAGGTGTCGCTTGCTCGCTCTCTCGCTCACTCCCCCGCAGTAGCAGGGCACACGTGGGGAAGGGGGGGAGGGGGGAGGGGGCCTGGGGGACCTTTCTCCGCGCGCATGCTGTGGCTGGTTACACAGGTCAGGTGCTAGACGGAGGTAGGTGGTTGAGGTATATGAGTGCACTGTTGTGTGCGAAATGAGGGTATCCCGGAGCCTTGGAACTTGGTGGTTAGGTAGTTTTGTTGTGTTTTATTTGCAGTGGAGGGAATACCAGGTACGGAATACAAATACTGAATGCATTTAATGGAGGTACTTTGATTTTGTATTTCTTGGGATGCAACTTCCGCCCCCCCTGTCAGCTGTCAAAAAAAGGCATCGCGGCAGGTGCATCTGAGGGAAGCCGCGGACGGTAATAACAAAGGGAGAGACTGCCTAGATAGATGCCTCCACTTGTTTTTTTTCTTCCCTTCTCGGTCTACGTATGCCTTCTGCCATCGCCATCTTCTTCTTCTTCTTCAATTCCACTCCCCCTCTCACTATATTTAGAGTCAGAGCCTAAGACGACAACTGGGCTTGCAGCTCGAGCCTTGCTTGTACGACGAGCCTTGCGATCTTCAATGCTGCCTTGCCTCATGTATATTTATTGCCTACCGCCCGACTTATAGGACCCTAAATCAAATCCGACCTATGAATCGTTAGGCGAACCTAATTATTTAAAGAAAAAAAAAAAAAAAACACACCAATCCCGCAGCCAGCAGCTTCTCCTAGCCCCAAGCTCTAAACCATATTGCTAGGGACCCCCGACCCGACGGGGAACCGAAATCCGCTCTTCTCCTCATCTCTTTCATCTCTGTGATTTACGTTTTCGACTCCTCTTTTCGCTTCGCAGGTCAATCGGAAGACGGCCCAGTTCCGCCTTTGTGAACTGGTCAACGTTTATTTTGGCGTCCTATTATTATTATTATTATTGACATCGAACGGAATACATACACCGAGCAATAAAATACAGCCCCAGCCACCGTCGCATCTATATAGATACAGCTAAACCATTGTTGCGCATCTCGCTTTATTAGCCCCGGATTCTGGAGCGCCCAACCTAACTGGATACCACGTCCCATCTCCGGCTCCTAGACTGCCACATATGTCCCACCTTTTAAAGCTGGGCCCCTGACCATTTTGTCTCTCGTCATCCCACGCAGACCGAACCCATGTGTCTCCTCGACGATCGATCGCCGGCCTCTCCCCAGTGACATTTCGCTGCCTTTCGCTGTGCTTCGCTCCGCTTTCACCAACGGCGTCGTGGCAAACCCCCGTTCTTACATACCGCAGCGCGCGCGCTCTCTCTCTGTCTGTCTGGTGGCTTGTTTCTTCGGACCGCTACTTTGCATGTTCATCGCCTCTGAAGCCCTCACGCCGCAATAGCAGGCTTTTCCTCATCCATCTTCACGTGCAACATCGTCGCATCGCTCAGCTGCTGGAACGTTGCGGATACTGAGACACCCCTAAGCTGGACTTGGTCTTTGTGCCACCCGCCCACTTTGAACCACCAGCCCTCGGATCCAGCCGTATGCTGCTGCCACCGAGTCAACCGTCAATCCTGTCGCCGCCGCTTGCAGACGCCATACTTCGAGACCAGAACTAGACTACATAATAATTGCGCCTGCGTTTGCCTATTCGGAGTGTGGACTTGGACGGCTTCGCCATTTACCAAGCGTGAGCCATCGCTCGTCTTCCGCCTCGCCCAGACCAGCAACCGCATCGCTTACTCGTTCGCTCTCCAATTTCATGTCGCAAGCCTTGGCCGAGCAATCCGACACCTGCCACTTCGAACCGATTCGAGCTTCAGCAACACTGCCTTGCCTTTGCGCGCGGTGCTGATGCATTCTCCCCAGTCTCACGTATAGCTCAACCACCCCCCATCATCAAAGAATTGTTCGACTTACTCCACTTGCCCGTCCTGCCACGGCCCTACCCCATCGATTCTCGTTTGGAAACGATGCTGCCAACCGAAGCTGGCACTGACCCTGCCTTGGATAGTCAGGCTTGACGGAGAAACTCCATTTAACGACGCGTGACGATCACACACCACATAGCAGTATATCATCTATTCATCTCCTCCCGACCACTTCCCACATCTGCCGCTGCGTCGCCCGCTACCCCGATTGCAAATTTGGGACAAAATCAGAAAATGATTCACAGGACAAATAGCGAAGGCGGGGCGTCGTCCAGCGGGTCGTCCACCAAGTGGAAGTTTCCCTTTAGAAAGTTTTCAAGCATCAGCGGATCTAGTAGAGATAACTTGACGGTACGTTACCCCGGACCGTATACTAATGATTTGCGATTTTGATCTCCACCCCTGGCCTGGGTTTCACACTTCTGGTAGTGTCATCTAGGCGGCGGTGCTTGCAATTCGAGGACATCACAACCTGTGTATTCTATAGATTCTATACCGCCGTGCAACTGACTTTTGCTGACGATATTTGGATCAGAGCAAAAACGGATCGATTGCTGACTCCGAATCCCACGAGCCTTCGATTAGCGATATCAGCTCCATTAATGAGAATGCCGAGACCAACTACCGACAACTCCAAGGCCTAGTCGCCCGCATGCGAGGTGCTCCTTCCAGTCCAAACCATGTTGATGGAGCCTACAAAGAATATGTAAAAGTCAAGGAGCGCTGCGCTTCCCTGTGCGATGCAATTCTTCGCGAGGACGTCAAAACAACACCACGCACCCTCTCCAATGTCACCGAGACAAACTCCTTGGGCCGCCGAGACTCGACCATAGAGATGCCGCACAGCCCCGGTGCCGCGTTTGATCACAGGAGCTCATTCAGTGGCCGCAGTCTGGCCGAGGTGGTTACAGGTAGCGGCAGCAGAACCTATCCAGATGTGTCGCTCCACCAGGTTCGGGAATGGAAGAATTGCCTCGAGACTCTCACCGAGGCTTTCAAGGCCAACCTTGCCGAAACGTATAGGACCCACGAGCGAGATGCCACGCCAGAAATGGTGGACGCCATGTTTTCCAACAAACGATTTAGACGAGAGGCAGTTCACCGAATGCGCAACGCCAGCGTCACCAAGATCATGTCTGCGGATCCTCAGTTTGTGAGTTTTCATAGCCATAGGCACCGCTCCGTGTTTTGGCCATTCTATTTCTAACTTTGGCAGTTCCCACGGTATGAAATTCGTTTTCGCAACTACGAAAAAGTAAAGCAGGAGCTTGCCAATATCCGAAAAAGCCTCCAAGCTGGCGAGTCTGGCATCTCGCCTAGCAGAGTTATTGAAGAGATCAGCATTGCGCCACGCGGTGACACTGTGCTGGAGTTTGCCAACCTCCGGCCTAGTTCCACCAACGAGCCGGCCTTACGATTCCGTGTTTCGTCGGCCCTATTGGCAGAGACATCACCCATATTTGCTCGCATGTTTTCTGGTCACTCTAGTAGCTATTATATTCACGAGGCTGAAGATATTGCGGACCAGCTGCCCCCTCCGCCGGTGCAGCACTTTTGCGATGACGGTTCCGAAGTCAAACTATACCGGATGCCTCAGCAGGAATTTAATCGATATAACTGTCTCGAAATACTCATGAGCGCGGCACACATGCAAAATGAAAAGGTCCCTAGAGAGGTCATCTTTGAGCAGTTTGTAGCGATTGCAGAATGTGCCTTGAGGTACAAAAGCACTTCGCCCTTGGAACTCATGGTTGAACATAGATGGCTGCCTCAATGGATGCACAAGGGTGCCGATGAGATGCCAGACGGACTTCTCATCATCAGTTACGCCTTCGGTCTCAGACAGTTGTTTACTCGCATGTCTAAAAGTGCCATTCTAAATCTCGTTGATGAGGCGGATCTGAACAGCAAAGCCTGGCCACAGAAGATGAAGGATAAGATCTGGGCAGTTCGGCAAGCTAAAGTGGATCAACTTTATGCTAGCTGTACGAGTACAATCCAGGAATACGTTCGATCACCTGTCCGAGACCTAGCCGCAGAGTCGAAGCCAGTTTCCATATCAGAACTAGACAGTTGTCTTTCCTCACCGGTTCAGCCTACCATGGCACTTACTACTGCTCCACGATGTCCCAAAGGCAGTCATTGGTGCGATGCCTCTAATCTCGGGTGGATGATGCTGGTATACAATGAGCTAGGTCTCTTACCCAATATTGTCCAGCCGACAGTTTTGGGCCACTTGCCCAAGAGCCAGCCACTGCGATCTAGCCTAGCGCAGATGATGAACACGCTTCGCCTGGCTCCGAGTCCACCATCACCGATCCACCCTGGCAGTGTCTGCGACCCAGCGCCTGCATTCCGAGCTGCCGTGGCCGATGTCTACAATAGTGTGACTGGCTTAACCTTGTTCGACATCAGCGGCAAGAGTCATGGCTGGGCTCTCTCAAAACACAAGATTTCGGAGCCGCAGATGCTCCTCACGGCTGGCCTTAATCGGATGGCGACCCACGAAATGGTTCACAGCGTAGTCACCGAGTTCCCCGAAGAAGTCCGCGTACAGATTCTGAGTGAAATGTCGAACCTGGGCGATCTCCATGCTGCAGCAAGGATCAACCGGGCATTCTACGAAACATACAAGCGACACGAGCTTCAGCTGATGCGCAACATTCTGCGTGCAGATAGGGTCCTGTGGAATAGCCTGAAACAATACTCGATTGGAGGTGGCAGGGCTGAGGGCAAAGTGCTCAAATCGGAGTCTGATCTGCTGAAAGAGAGGGGTTTCGGTGATGGTGCAGACGCAATTACACTGAGGAGCGACGACGACGAAGGAGGCATCTATTCAGACGACGATTCGGAATTCAGTCGGTCTACGCGGCAGAGCTCTGTGGCTTCCCAGGGAGGACCAAGGCACCAAGATGACGACGATTTTTACTATTTGACGCGCGATCCTCCCCCACTCTTTCAACCAAAAGAAGCCAATCCGCCACCTGCACTCCCACCCATCGGAGAAGCAAGGTCTCACTCACCCTCTGATCGAGGCAGGACGCCTGACGGCTCTGATGATACCGATGACACTCCGACAACACCCCGTCAAGCTCCTTTTAATCCACTAGACGAACCCTCCCCCACCTCGTCACAAACAAGTCTCATTCCTACGGAAGATATATACGAACCCCCCATGACCGATGAGGAAGCGCGCAGGATTTTGTGGCCTGATCACATAACAGATACAAGCCCACCGGCACAGATGGCGGTTCTTCCTCCTGGGGTAGAGGGCCTCCGAGAAAAATTCAGACTGGGTGACATTTCGTTTGTGGAGGGCCTCGAGGAGAAGACACTTACAAAAGTTGATGAGAAGAACCTCCCCGAGGTCGAAGATAAGAAGCTCACAACCGTGGAAGAAAAGAAACGAACACATGAACATGACATTGAAATAGGATTATCACAGGGAGAGGGGCCACCTGGGTCATCGAGGAGCAACAAAATTGTCCCCTCGGTTGAGCAAGGCAGCACCCAAGCTTAAGAAAGCGAGTGCGGGTTGTCCTAGACTTGCAATCATGCGACGCGTCTGACTTCGTGACCCAGAATGTCTCTCCTTCCTCTTTTTTAATTATTAACATTATCACTATTTTTAAACTCTATTGGAGAGCAAGTGCAAACTAGGATTATCCATGTGCAGTTCATGGCTATGACAGCATATCTTTATATTACTATTTCATCACATATAGCGTGGCAGTTGTCCGGAAATCACTTTATGGGCTTATTGGTTGGTGTTTTGCTAGGTCTTGGCGGATCTCTGGAATCAACTAGGTTGGGATATCGGTAGCCTTGGCTGTCTAGTGTTTGTTCTTCTTCTTTTTGTTTCCTTGTTGTTTTGGATATCTGAATTTACATTTACTTGATCAAATGGGGACTATAGGAACTTTAAAACAAAGCACTCACAGTGGAGTTCGTGGCTACCTTGTACAGAAAGGAAAGAGGACAGACACTATCAAGCGATGAGGGAGAAAAATGGAAATGTTAAAATTTTGTTTTTTCCCCCCTACTTTTGACAATTAGTAAGGAATCATTGTACCTCTGTAGGGATTACTATATATGGTATGTATACATTTGAGGCAAATCACAGTTATTGTCATGCCATTATCATAAGATGATATTAATAAGTATATTCTCATATTGTGTCATCTTTTATCCAGAAGCAACGAGAGATGGTATCTAAATACTAGGTAGCCTCATACCTTTTCTGTGTGTCTTTTTTTAAAACTTTATTCTTCTTTTCTTTTCACACCATATTCCCGTAAAACAAAACAAAACCCTACTCATATGCAACTCCAGCCTCCTCCCCTGAACGGGACAGCTGAGCCTTTCTTGCGGCGTTGAGAGCCCGCAGCTTAGCGGTGCCGAAGCCTGCAACGCCGTCTTCCTGGTTGGCGCCGAGCCAGGGCTTCTTGGAGTCGCCGAGGGTGCTGCCGGAGAGGAAGTATACGATGAGGCCGATAATGATGCAGACAAAGGCAATGGGGTAGAGGTAGTGGATGGAGAGGCCGAAGACGTGGATGCCGATGATGACGCCCCAGAAGTTTGCGGTGAGGAGGGAGATGTCGAAGAAGGCGGCACTGCCCATGCGGAGGATGAGGGGGGCGATGGTGTAGAAGATGAAGAGGCAGAGGGTGTAGCCGACGAGCCAGCCGGCGACGGAGCCGTCCCAGTAGGCGTCGCGGAAGGACTGGCGGTCGAAGATGGCGGCCTGGACGCCGTTGATGAGCATGCCGAAGAGGCCCATGAAGGCGAGGACGTGATGCATGGGCCGCTTGGAGACGAGCCACTCCTCGAAGACGTTGCTGGTGCCGTAGAAGGTGGCGCCGAGGAGGCCAAAGAGGTCGCCCTTGACCATGTCGACGCCGGGGCCGCCGTTGGAGCCGGTGATGTGGTCGGAGGCGAGGAGGATGCCCATGCCGCCGCAGCAGACGAGGATGCCGAGGACCTGGAAGAGCTTGTAGCGCACGCGGAGGAGGAGGAAGGAGATGATGACGACGCAGACAATGGACCAGAAGTTGAGGAGCTGGGCGGACAGGAGGTTGGTGTAGCGGTAGGCGAGGACGGTGAAGTAGTTGCCCTCGACGTCGAGGAAGGACATGATGATGTACTTCCAGCCGTCGGTGATGAGGATGTCGAACCACACGCGGGGGCCGTCGCGGACGAGGAGGACGGTGGTGTAGACGAGGAAGAGGAGGATGTAGTTGAAGATGGTCTGGAAGGCGGGGATGTTGGTGCCGACGTTGGCGAGGAAGGTGGTGAAGGTGTTGGTGCCGGTGATGCAGAGGGAGAGGATCTGGCCGACGGCGATGACGGCCCAGAAGTCGACGGTGGTGAAGTAGGACCACCAGTGGACGGATTGGGCCTCGAGGATGTGGATGCCTTGGGAGATGGCGGCGGAGTCGTTGTCGTTGGTGGTGGTGTTGTTGTTGTTGTTGTTGTTATCGTCAGAAGAGGATGTGGTGGTGTTTAGGGCGGTGGCGGTGGTGGTGGGGAGTTCGGCCTTGGTAGCCTCGGTGGAGGGTGAGGCGGTCATGATGGCGGATGAGGAGCCCTCAGCAGTAATGTCTTGGTTTGAAGAGGCGGATGAGAGGAGCGGTTGGTATTGCTGGTGGTGGTGGTGGTGATGCGAGTCTTGGTGTTGCGGGGTTGGTGGCAGTCGCAGGATGAAGCGCGTCCAGAAGTGCTGTAGGCGGGAGGTGATGTTGTCTTCTTCTTCTTCTTCGTTGTAAGTCATTAACTGAAGATTAAGTAGCTCCTATTAGCAATAGTTCCTTTGGTTGTTTTTTGTCCAAATCTGCCGTACCTAAGATGGTGATGGGATTCTATCAATGGAGGATGAATAGTCAAATCACACCAAGTTTGAAGTCTTTCTCCGTCACCGAGTTTGCAGCAAGCGCAAAGACTTCAAGTCGCTTGCTGGCAGCTTTATGATTTTGCGTGAAGGCGCATTCAGATAAAAGGAGCTTGAGAGAAGAAGAGAAGTGCGCTAAAAGAAAGATTTTGAGGGTGGTAGGTTGTTATATGTAGGTATAAATTAGAAGGTTGGATGGATAGACGAACATGTGGATTGGGATGTGTGGAGATGGCAGTTGAAAAAAAAAAATTGATCAATTAAATTAATGTATGAGCCGAGCTTATGCGACGCTGCGACGGGAATGGGTTTAGTGGCTGTTGGTAGTGGTGGTAGTGGTGATGGTAGTGCTGTTGGTGGGTGAGTGGCCGGGACGGCGCGCGCATACAAGGCCAGTGAGTGGCTGCTGAGGGTTATCTAACAGGTGTATCTGTCTACATTAGATAGGTAGGTACCTAGGTAGGCAGGCAGACAGGCAGGCAGGCAGGTTGGTATTCGCCTCTACTACTTGATGTGGATGAAAATCTAAATTTTCATCTGTGGAGGCGACAAAAAAGATACTTGAACAGATGAGAGGGCGGACGCCTCCATTTCGGAGAGATATACAGATAGATACAGATACCCGAGACAGAGATTTCTTTCGACTTTTACAGTGGAGGCGCCAGTAGCGCTTGGAGCGGAGAGAGCCGAGGCACCTGACAGGGAGTTGAAAAATCTCTGGCAGACCAGGGAGGTGGGGGGCCACTATAATCCACTAAAAGAGCAAGTGGTTTAGGCGGCTTCCGAAGTGCTTCCAGTGGGGTCAGGCAGTCAGTCGGTCCAGGGCGTCTCACTGGAGCCTCTGCTGCTGGGCTGCCTAGGTGACGGTGATGGATGACTTGCAGTCGGAGATGGAGGGGAGGGGCCAAGCCTGTTGGGGCGAGAAAAAAAAAAAAAGAATTCGAGATGGACGCACTGCCATGTGTCGAGGTCGCAATCACTACTCCGTACACGTGGGGGGATGCAAGACTGCAGATGTCATTTATTGATTAAATATTTATTCAGTCAATCTGATTGTTTGGATCTAGGTGGTGTTATATTACGGGTCATGCAGCAAAGTGGCATTCGTTGAAAGGGTGGCGTCTCCTTCAGCTGGGGACGCTAATACCGCCGCCATGCAGGCAATGGTGAAGGGGAGGAGGCATATCAAGTCGGGGGAGAGATGTTCTGGGTAACTTTGATTTGGTTGTTGGAGCGGCGGTTGATTAGTATGGGTAATAAATATATGGGATTGGCTGGGAAGATTATTTATGTCTGATAACAGAGAAGATGTGTCGACTGCATGGCTGGCTGATGAGCTTGATGTAGACTAGTCTCGGGAACAGTCAGGTTATAAGCACTCTAAAGAAGCATATACTGGCAGACAAATAGACGGCGAAGAAGTATATCTGCGTTGACAATAGACTTTGCAATGGGGTTTTGAACAAGTGTGACTAGCTAGGCTAGTTGAAGAGGATCATTTTTTCCTTCTTATTTGGTTGACGGCAAGGTGACACGCTTCAATGTTGTTATAACATAGGTACCCTTAGTGCCGCTATGGCATTGGCTCGTACTTTGAAATAAATAGTGAAGAAGCGCTCTTATGATAGTGACAGGTGGTTATATAGAAGATTCCTAGGTCACGCATTGCACTTTACTATAAAAAAAATAAACGGATATACGGACAGAGTGTCAAAAGAAGCCGTTATCATTTGGTTCTCGTAGCCTCTTAGATCTGGTAATAAATAATTTAAGCTGCTCCTAAGGTAGCAAGCAATGTACGGAGTAAATAGTCCGCTAGTTATGTGGATATCGACTTTCGATGTTTAGGATATCCCCCACAGATGCTAGGTCGATTTCCAAAGAAGCAATGTGTGTGCTTAAGCTATTAAGCAACTCTAGAGACAAATCACAACAGGTCGCCCGCAATGCTGCACCCGTGCCCCTCAATACATGTAATAGCGCTGATGGCGTCTCTACAGCGCATCGTTGGCCTCGGTTGAACACCTGAACAGCGACCCCGCCACATGGATGCTGCCCACTATTTTATAACTTCCCTATAGACCAATTCCGTGCCTCAAAGTGTTGTATCATAGAATGCCCATGAGAGGATCATTTTATAACATGACTAACTATCATCCTCAAAAGCATTCTCTGCGGGGTCCTGCTCAGCGCAACGTCGTGCAAACGGCTCTCTAAAAGAGCCATTCGTCGTTAACTTGCATGCAGCCGCGTATGCAATATACAACGTTTTGGCCATGATAAGACGTGCTGCTGCTTGTCACGATAAAATCGGCGACGGGTTGCTCGAATTTATTTACCAAGCCGGGATACTTGTCGCTAGTCTGCCGCGGCTTGCTGATAAGCTCAGCCTGAGTTCGGATATCGGGGAAGCCGGAGGAAGGCGACCCGACCCGTAAGCAGTCGAAAATAGTATCGTGTTATTGGCTACGAATCTGTCAAATTACTCCGATGATGACTAGCCGAGTTCGGGCTCTTTTGTCCTCGGCGCTTCGTGATGGCCATGGTGGGTGGTGTTGGTGTTGAGAGGGGATTTCGACCAGCAATGGCCACAACTGCTAATGTTTGAGGGGGGAAAGTATTCCTGGTATGGAGCAGTGCGAAGTTTGGTTCGCAGGTATCTATCTAGTCGTACCTCTCCAAGGGGCTCATGAAGCAGGTCTCATATCTGCCATAGCGGCGCGAATCGTCTTCGTAATAACGCTATTTGTCGTGGAACTCACGATAGGCGCATGGGAATGTGCTGCATCTGGGTTAGCGATTTTGCTGTTTCTCAGACCGCCAAAATCCCACGATACATGTACTCAACTAACATGGAGCTGGTGCAAGCTGCTGCTTGTGTGTAGGGTCCGCAGACTCTGCTGGGGGCGCTTCTCGCTCGGGGAGGGAAGATATCTCCTTGACTAGTAGCTCAAGGCAGTCTTGTTCTGATTTGGCGGTCATGGCTGTCACGATGCCTGGTACTTGATAACATATTAGTTGGTTTTGTTGTTGACACTCGCCCTTCATGGCTGGGTATTGATGGCTAGTAGCTTGGGAAAGGGGAAAGAGCGTGACTTACCGGAATTAGATGGCATGGTGTTTTGAACTGTTGTCGTTTTGGAGATCCAAGTCAATATTTGAATCAACTATTTCTTCTCGAAACCGCCGGGTGTTGTTGTAATTGCTGCTATCACAACGTGGAGCGAACAAGATCTGTACTCTGTGGGCTGGCTACTCCAGCACGCACACTGGAATGTAGTTGAAAGGTTTTAGGATTCACAGTACATGTAAGCGAACGAGCAGCAGTTGTTCAGACTTCCACGAGATGCTCTTGGATGGCATGTCGTCTCCTATTATATCCATCCTCCTGGACCCCACATCACCACCTCTACGCACACTCCTTCTCATGCATCTTGCCAAATCCCATCTAGTAACGACCATCCATCCGAGTCCGTTCCTGTGGAGCAGCCGTTTTCGTATTTCGTACCGCTGCAGTCGACCTGGCGTAATCCAATCTGCTAGCGTTGACCCTGGCACTAACACACTTTGGTAGCCCAGCCGCAGCTTTGATGTTAGAGCGCAAACCGCTGATCTGGCCCTCACTTGGTAGGAACCCATGCATGTTCTTCCCAATGGTATGTACTTTCAAGATGAAGCTGGACAATGAAATACCATGCCCGTGGTGGCGGCATCCGTAGAATGCGAAATACGAACAGTCCGGAGAGATCTGACACCCCGTGGGCCGTACCGATCGGATTCGTGGGATGTAGCCGGGAGATCTGCAAGACGCGTACACCGAGCTCGGGGGACGACTAAAGCTTCTCTGACAAAGCAGGCAACGAAACCAATTTGCGCAGCCTCATGAAGGATGCTCATTCGCAGGTTTGAATACTTGCCCCAAAGAAGTAAAACACTGCGAGAATCAAGGCCTCTGCAGCGCATTCGGACTGGGATTTCCATCATTTCATCACCGCCGGACAAACGCGGAGCGCCTTTCTTACACATAACAAGAGTTTCGAATCCTTCAAGACGGCGGCCCGCCATCATGTTAGATGCGGGACGGGACTACCTACCTAGGTTTGTTTTTTGCTGCCGCCCACACAACCGACACGGCGTGATTATGCCCCGGTGCCCCTCAATCATGACCATCTGTGAAAGCTGGTGACGACACAAGCTAAGATACAATGGATGGGTAAACATGATCTCGGGAGCGTACCCGGAGGTTACGCAAACCAGATAGATTGAATAAGATGATTGTCAGTAGGATGATTAAAAATGACTTGGATATTCATTTCGTAAGCAACGCGGATATGTTCCGTGATATTTCTATATGGTCACTTGGATTGTTATTTTCTTTTTGTACCCCAAGTTACCTCTTCTTATTATCCAATACTGTTTAAATTATGTGTGTGCCTTTTTGTTTTCTTAGCTTACTAAAAATGACTGTATAGGTGGCGTGTCTGACCATGATGGAAACCTATTACACCTCAGACGCTCGGATACTTATACTTCTGTCAAGAAATGTTCTGTATAATGGACTGGTAAATTATGTACTACGCAAAAGGAATTCACACTACATCTTGAGCAACTGGGATTTTTGCCTCGAACGACAGAGACGTTCAACCCCACCGTAGCAGCAGTGGGCAAGTTGCGACTATCCGCCACGATATTGACATGCTCCGGGCCAAATAGTCGCTCGGCTTCAGCAGGTGCCATCTGTGACCAACTGCCCGTGATGATGTAATCCATCTTGAGATTCTTCAGCTCCGACTTGAGCACGGATAGTGAGTTATCGTCTGATCCAATCTCATGAACACCATGGTTTGACTCGTAGGGGTGCGCAGCACAGAACGCAGGACGCATCTCGCTTACACCCCGCCAACCCGCAATTTCTACACACCCAAGCGCCCCAGGGTGACACCACAGAGAAGATCTGCACGGCTTTCTTTTAGGTCAATCGCCTGCTGAGGCGAACTAGGTACCTACCTTACCCTAGGTACCTACTATGTAGTTGCTGACAGTACTTCCCGTTTGTACCTATCCTAATCCCCCGAATTATCTATCCTGCTTCTACGTGAGGCAAGAGTCGTGAGCAGGGGGCTGCCTCTGAAACCACGTGATCTCGCGATGCCGTCGTGGTAGTCATCCCAAACTCGCTTTCTTCACCCCCCCCCCCCCCCCCGCCACTCTGCCACTAGCAATCTTAGGTAGGCGAGATGGCAACTTCTCACCACCGCCACCAGGCGTCCCTTGAGGGACTCATCAACTTCTCGTCTAGTCCTTCTCTAGAGGAAAGTGACCGAATTCAAGCGAGAACCCGATTCCATGACATTGTGAGGCACTTTGAGGACAGGGAAAACGCTGGCAGCCCATACAACCGTCCGAAACTACTCCGTCTCACTTACGAATATGCGACGTCCGACAAGTCTCAGGACAATACTCTACGGGCTTTTTTCGGCTCTGTTGGCTTGCCAATAACTGGAGAAGACGCCATTGATTTATCGGTCAAGGAGACAGAGGACCAGATCCTGTCTAAAGTAATTGGGTTTGCCGATTACTTGATAGACAACTTCTTTTTACCTTGTACGTCTTTCCCGTGTCCCCAAATCATGATCATGGTGGAGGGTGCTGATCCCTTTCAGTGAAAGCGTCGACGAGGCGGACTCCCCAGCCGTCTCCTGCGTACCATTCATCTGTCCAAAGCGTACAAGCCGGTGGACAGACCTTTGTTGGAACAACAGCTCGATTAAAGAATCTCCGAGGCAGCTGCCTTATACGCGACAGGCATCGCTGCGTAATCTCTCATGGATTTGACCAAATTGAAGCCGTCGAACGAATAGAGAAGTCGGGCGACAACGCCAAAGATGATGATGGGCACTTAATTATTAATGATTCTTATAATATCCTAGAAGTTGCTCATATTCTACCACACTCTCTAGTGAAGACTAATTCAAATTCAGAGCTAGTATGTTCTCTTTCATAATTTAAGACTTCTCGTTTCGTAGTACTAATAAGCGTAGGATGCTTCCAGAGAAGCGGCATTGAAAGTTCTGAACATGTTTGATCATGATGGTGCCCATCTTATTGAGGGTCCTGAGATTGATAGGCCACGAAACGCCTTAACACTTTCACAAAACCTGCATTACTTCTTCGGCGACTTTAAAATATTTTTCGACCCCGTAGATGGTCAGTCGAATACATACCGAATCGATACATTCCTTCCTCGCCAAGCCCTGCATAATCTATTACCTGTTACTCGTACCCTTTTCCTTACAGAGACCCGAACAATTGAGCCCCCATCACCTCGACTCCTTGCTATTCATCGTGCTATTGCCCATATTCTCCACCTTTCCGCAGCGGGACGTTACATTGACGATATACTTCGCGATGCGGATGAGCAACTTGTACGAGTCGATGGGTCAACGTCACTGGGCCGGCTGGTACAACTAAGGGTGGACGGTTGGTTGAATGGCATTGGAGCCTAGTCTCAACCCTCCCGACCTTTGCTGATGGGGAAGAGATTATTTCTACGACGCTATGTTGAAAATATTGATTTCTATTATCTCAAAAGCTGCTAGCAACATCTTTTCTATTCTTGCAAGAATGAAATGAAACAGCATCTATAAGTATGCCACATAAATTTGCGGATATTTATCACTGTGCAGCCGTGGTCATTCCTTGATTGCCATCAAAGCAACGCCTTCAAAGATGTGGAAGGCTTATTCGAAGAACTCTCTGATGCAAGTGGCTCTCGAGCACCAAGGACGCTGACAAGGCGCTTGAGAATGCCATTTATCCAAAACACCATATTTTCTTTCATAACATGTTTGTAGAGCGCGTCATGCATTTCTTGGCGCTGCTCTTCAGACATGGTCAATGCATGGTCAAGTTCGTCTGCGACCTGCGTCAGATCCCATGGATTGATCTGAATAGCATCCTGCAAGCTGCTTGCGGTTCCACTGAACTCCGATATGATGAGTGGTCCATGGTTTCCGTGCTGGCAGACGACGTATTCCAACCCGGTGGTACTTATGCCGTCTCGTACGGAGGTAATGAGAGCCACATCGCCTGATCTTAGTAGAGCGAAATATTCGTCCTGGGATAGTTGTTGCGAATGGCTCAGCACAGGCATGAAGTCAAGGGAGCCATACGCCGTGTTGATGTCGTTGACTAGCTCGCTGACCTTGCTTGAATACCTTGCTTCTTCACCATCATCATCTGCCAGTGTGCTCGGGTTGGTGATCTGCAGCAAGACAACCTTGCCTTGCCACTGAGGATATCTTTCAAGGAACCTCTGAAATGCCATCATCTTCTTATCCACACCACCTAAGCTATCGAGTGGATCACAGCCGATAATGATCTTTTTGTCTTGGTGCACCTTCCGCAGCATTGTGCACTTCTCATCAACGCCTTTCGTCCATGCTAGCGATGTGATTTTGGTGGCGTTTATGCCCGCAGGCGCAATGCAAAGATTAACTATTGCTTCTGGTGTAACGATCATGTCCATGTTGGCAGGATACCCAAAGAAGCGAGTGCAACAAGTTGCGAAATGCTGTGCGTAATGAAACGCTTGAAATGCAATAAGATTGGCCCCTAGTGGCCCTTGGAGAATCTCTTTCCGTCTGACTAGACATCGAACGAGCTCACTGGTTGGGAAAGGTGAATGGAGCGAGAATGAAATAAGCATGTCTGGACAACGCTGTCGAAGAATTGTTGGCAGGAGTATCAGGTAATAGTCATGTACCATCACGATATCTCCTGATCGGTAGACTTTACAGATCTCGTCTGCAAAAGCCTCATTCATGCGCTGGAAATCTTCCCATCGGGCGTCTTCCTTGCGACCATTCATGGGGGGATGCTGTCGGTAGTGGAATAGTGCACAGAGATCATGTTCTGCATATCTTCTCCATCTAGTTTGATTTCTTAGACGGACTCCATCATTCGTCTTGTCGCACTCGTCTGCTAGCCATATTGGTATTGTCTTGACACCATCATTGTATAACTGGCTTTCAAGTCTCGCCCGCTCGTCACAAGTGATGAAAACTTCGTCAGACTTGGAATCTCCCTTGAGTTTTGAATCAGCACCACTTGGAAGTGATGTGGACTTTAGCACGTCTTCAGCATTTTCACCCTCGCTAGTACCTGTCTCGCCTTCCACCTCGTTGATCTCCCCGGTCCAGGCGATGACGGTATGATTCCAAGGACTTTTTTCAGAGGATAGGTACACCAGAGAGTCAAGATGAGCAGATTGGTGATTGCGATGGATCAAGCTCTAGTTTTCAAAAGTCAGAAATGCATTCAAAAGCAGCACTGCTCTGGTTACTGCTCTAGTTAAACTTACCCAATCACCTCCCTTGTGATATTGAACAGCATATGGGATCGTAAATGTGGCAGATATAAGATTGCCACTCAAGTTAGTATGTGGTTCCAGTTTCGGGTTTACTATGTGATTCTCAAATTCTGGGGTTGCCGGGGATGTAGGCGCTTGATGAGGCTCATTCAAGTGGTGGTGGTGGTGGTGAAGGCTCTGTCCGAAGTAATCAGACGCAAATGGTTCGTGGTCATTGTCATCGCTGATATTTGACGGGGACGTATATGTGCCTAAAGCGACGCCAGGAGTGACTGGAACACGGGTGATGAAGTCTCGTTGATGGGGTGGCAGCAGTGTGTCGCTCCGTTGCCCGTCAGGCCGAGGATTCGGCGTATGTTTGGCCCGCCGATTGGATAATCTGGCGTGGTTTGACGATTGTCGGGCCGCCATCCTTGGTAGTTTCTTACCTAGTTCGTCTTGAAAATATATGCTCAATAAGATTTTGGATCGTCAGCGGAGGCTAGAGCTGTCATAGACATGTGAGAAGGTTAATATCGAGGTCGTGGCGCTTTTCAAGATCAGAGAGAGACGTTTCTTAGAAAGGGATCGAGCCGTCCAGTGCAAAGTACCGAATTCACTGATGGCAATGACGTTTCGAGTACTACAATTGGCACTGTTGATGATCTCATCGCAGTAGTTTGGTTTGTACGGTTGGTCGGACTTGTGCAACTTGCACCATCTTCAGGAAGTTTTGCTCCGACTTGGGTACAAGTCAGATCCAGCAGCTGAAATACTAAATCTACTTATCTCGTTCTACTACCATTTGGAGCTAGCTTCGAGCGGGTTGCTGCAGCTCTGTTTGGTAGTTCATTCTGGTTGGTTGGTGGCCAAGGTTATTAAGTGACATAACCTGCTTTTCCGCATGGTGTGACCAAAGCAGGCTACTGCATCAATAAATATGAGCAAGTATGGATGGATTGGTTCCTAACCCGTCTATTCATCCGCTTTGATCTACGGAATCGGTTTATTTATTAGTAGTGCTCAAGCAAAGTAAATAGCACATTTGCATTCAAGTTGAGGCAAAGAGTCTCATTTACGGTGGGTATGTCGAGACAAGGAGAGTAAATAAACGTATCAACGCTGTTGATAATGGAATAAATACTACAAGGCTTAGATATTCAAACATTAAATTTACGAGCTTCAACAATGCTTGAGCACTTGCCAAATATCTGACATCCCTCCATTTGTCTGTTGGCGCATTATCTTACCGATCTGCACTTTGTAGTAGATCGTAGATCCCATTCACGACAAATAAGAGATAGAATATCCGGGGCCCCAGTTTTAGTTACTTAGTTCACAAGGAAAGTAAATTATTGGCCAGTATTTCTCTTTAAATTCTTTTATGGGCCTGCGTTGACGTCTCTGCGACATCAGCGTCTCGTCGCCACTTTATGTCTATGACGGTCAGAGTGACCTCATCTTGTCTCTATCCAGGGGCATAATCTTGTCACAAATCATGCATGGCTGTAAAATTGAAAATGTATTTATCATTTGTAGAGCAAATTGTTATGAACTCATCTACTACAGATCTTAGCAGTTGCAATATCCCACTCGCCTGACCATATTTAATATTGCAACCGTTAGTTGAGGCCAAGCAAGTCAGTCTACCGTTCATTTTATCTGAATCCAAGGTTTGAGGTGTGCGTTTTTCTCAAGTCAATATGGCAAATTACGCATCATCCACAAATCAAAATGTGGCTCCTGGCAATACTGTTCCTGTAGGAAACACAACTGCTGGTGTTCCCAGCCATTCGAATCTTCAGGATAACACCGCTCCTTTGAGGGGCGACAATAATGCTGTTGGACAAACTGATATCGGGGGCAATTACGCAAACACGGCAAACGTGCCAACTACTGGCGGTCAAGGCAATTCGAATTTCCAGGATAATAACGTTCCCTTGAGAAATGATAACAATGTTGTTGGACAAGACAATATCAGAGGCAATTACACAAACACGGCAAACTTACCAAACAATGCAGTCCCAGGGGGTTCATACGTCAGCGGAGGCACCCGTCCAGAAGACGTTCATGCCAGCACAGGTGCCAGTATCGGTGGTAAAGTCAAAGGCATGGCAGCGCAGGGCCATGTAAGCCATCCTATAGTTTTCTGGGGAGGATTCAAGTTAATGAGCATTTCTAGGGAATGGGAGAAACCTTACGAGGCAACGTGAACGCGGCTGTGGACGTGTTATTTGGCGACACTGCTGGCCAAGCTAAGAATGAAGAGGTTGCACGAAAGGGTCAGCGAGAAATGGTAGGGAAGAATTTTGAACATATTCCTGGAAGAGGGATGTAGGTGTATTTGTTGATATTATCTTCTACGTTCGGGTTGAAAATAAACATGCAGTCGACCTTGTGGAGCTGTTGGGGATGATCGCAGCGCCTCGTTATAGTATATTTGCCTATGCTGCTATGCTGCTATGCTAGAATTTCAAGTATCCTCAAGAGAAATGGAATTGTCAAATCATTGGACTTTAATAAGCTGAAAATCAAGAAATATATGTTTGAAGCCAATTGAACTAGTAGATTAATTCATCTGCTTCCGGGGCGGTCCTCTGTGTCCTGATTATACTCAGCTTATTTCCGTAATTGCCAACTCCCTCTCCTAGTTAATACTATTAGCTCTCAGCCGAAGCGTCTCTCTAGCTAAATAATGAGAAAACTCAAACCGTTAACTAGACTGTGATGTTTCTTGCTGTACTGCCGTGACTATTTGCATATAGCTGTTAGAGCTAGCTCGAAACTATGAGTGGTTCGTCATTGAATCATGACTTCACATTCATGAGCCACGCATGCCGAATTTATTAGCAGCAAATAATTTGACGAATCAGCGAAGATGTCTTATGTGCTCAAAATGAAATCTCAATGTCATTACCGTATCGTAGAGCTCGATCACCAGCGAGAAGAAGATCCTTGATGAGATTGGAGTATTGCGCCGTGGTCTCGTTGACGCGTACGCTATATTTGGCTTGGCTAGATTCGTCTCTGGCTCAAAGAGTAAAGCAAGTTTGGAGAACATTTAATATAAATACTTCTATTATTCTCTCTTTTGTCCCAATTTAAGTTCAATCAATTCCCAAATCTACGTAAATCATCAAGAAACCTCTACAATGGCCGACGACAATAACCCTGGAAGCTTTGCTGATAGGTATGGAACTAAATAGAAGTTTCTAGTGTTAATAAAATCCGTTGACCATTGCCAGACCTCAAGAGGAGGTTCGTGAGCTTGCCTCAAAGGGTGGACAATCCAGCCACAATGGTGGCTTCGCCAGTATAGGTGCCGACAAGCAGGTAGGCCACAATTTTGACGACTTTACTGCACCGTATCCCCGTCTGACAGGAATAGCGAGAGATTGCTTCTAAGGGCGGCAAAGCATCTGGTGGCTCTTTTGAACCTGGGAGTGAGAAGGCACGAGAGGCTGGCCAAAAGGGCGGCTCGAAGTAATAGCTATACATCCACTATTGAACCAGTCGTGTGAACATAGAATCAATTCATGCTTAACCAATGAAGGTATGAAACTCAAGTGCTTAAGATTGAAGAAATAAGAGTAAATTTTCTCTCAAGAATATGAAAAGCTTTGTTGGCTGAAATAAATTGTCCGTACCAATTCCAGCTTGATAATGTCCAATACCAATTTGATGCATAAATGAACTATAAGTCCTGCTCTGAGTGTTCAATTGCTATGATGAATATAGACTTAAATTTATTATGCTAGAAGATTGCGCCCTGAGTTTCAGAAACTATACAGCTGGTCATCCCATATCATCACCATCTCGGGGTACAAGGCGGTGTTGACGTCGGATACCTTAATATACAGGTTTTCACATAACATTTCAACATCGCCGTCATGAGCCAAGTCACTTAACGCTTTATGCACAAAGTGATTGTGAGCTGTCTGCGCGAATGTCTCTGGGCCTTCGACACCTCGCTTTAAAAAAACATCCAGGGCAATGCTCTCCAGTCCAGAGCTGTCCCAGGCATTTGCAGTAACTCCGAGAAAGCCTCGAGACGCCACCAACACCAATGACTGTGGTGACAAGGCCGTCGATACAACACAAAAAGCTTTCTGCCTTTTCTTGGTTTTGGATGCAGCCTGGATCGTGCTAGCGAGGCCAATGCCGGTCACGGCGAGGGTAAAGACCTGGTAGGCCACACCGAGAAAGAACGGGATTGCAGGCATCTCTGTACCATCCTCAGCGGTAAGTATCTGACCGAAAGCCATGACTTCTTTGCTAACTGCAACACAGGAGTCACTAAGGTTATGGGAGAGACCATGCCAGGTGTCTGGTGAGCCCGAGTCAGAGACGCCAATTAAATCCCTCAGGAGTCCATCTATCAAGTACCGCGAAGACTGGGAGCCCAAAGGCAAGTGAAGTCAGGAGAAAGTAAACTTGTATATGTAAAAGGTTGGCCATAGCTGCATATAGACAAAGGTTAGTTCTCCATCGCTTGGTTAAAGCCTGCTCAAAGCGATGATGGGAAACGAGGTAAGAGTGACCTCTATTTATAGGTTTTGAAACAAATAAAACAGAAGCTTCTCTTCCACCTTCATGATCTATTGAATGAAGCTTGATAGCATCCCCTCAAAGGCTTCCTCGGGTCTTCGGCGGGTGCCTATTCGGGCTGATCTTCAAGAGCGTCAACTCTGTCTCCCTACTTCTATATTCCTCCAGTCCGCGTCTACTCATCCGCAGATTCAAAGCAGCCGTCGCGACTGAACAGATTTTGGAAATGAAACGTAACTTAGCTAATAGAAGATAGAATGGCGGTTGTTGATCTTCTGATGATCAGCCATATCAGGATTCAGAAGGAGCTGTGTTGACCCATTTCTCTATTCGATCGGTACCGTCAGCCGATGCCTATATCCACCGTCCATCACAGCCTTGACATATCTGCTGACAAGTAAGGCCTGATTCTGCTTAGTTATACCTTGATTGTCTTTGGTTAATGACTCCCTGTAAATTTTGCCCAGTTTCTGCTCCAGAATGCCATATTTCAAGTTCATACTAAACGTGTCTCACTGCCCCCCCTCCGCGGCTTTTCGAGACAACATTTTCATTAGGCAAATCAGAGTGGTTGTTGAATGGGTTATTTCTTTTTAATTCACCCGAGTCGTTCTATTTATTTTTGGGATGTGTGCTGAAACGCATTTGTTGCTCATCGCTTGTATAGAGCTGTATTCCCTCATGGTCACCTCCAGAGGTCAGTGATGCAGATTGTGATCAGATTTGGGGTACTTGTCCACGACGACATGATTAATTGATGCCTATAAATTCACCAATTCATCCCATAAAGAAATATTGATATTTGGCTAGTTACAAATTTTTCCTCTCTTTATTTCCTCTCTTTATTGTCCCCTTCTCACTAAGCTGTGATAGAATGATGGAGTTGGTGAGCTTCAAAGGTGCTGGCCCTTTGCAGCCAATCACAGCGTAGGCGGCTATCCCATGCTTAGTCATGATTTTGGGGCACGGAGAGTTGCATCCACCAAAGTGTCTTGACGGCTCGTCAAGCTGTGAATTGCATCCTCAAGCAGCTCGCCCATCGCCCCCACAAGATGCGGCGTACACTACAGTCAGCCCTGCTACTGGGCCTATCTTCGCTTGCAGCTGCGGTGTTCAAGGATGAAGTCGACGACATCGATTTTCACCACGCCCTCGTTGGCATCCCCCAAGTCGAGACCACCTTCTTCCACCGGCCGAGAAAGGATGACAAGGCGAGCCTCCTCTATACTCTCAGCGACGTTGGTATCCTCGGCGCAGTCAATCCCAGTACGGGTGCTCTTGTATGGCGCCAGCAGATTTCCGACAGCCTCACAACTGGCGGTGGCCACCTGAGGGCTCCCGAAGAGGAGAACTGGGTAGCTGCAGCGCATGGGCACCGAGTCCAGGCCTGGAATGCGCTATCAGGGAGAAATGTCTGGCAAACGGAGTTCAATGGGCACGTTAAAGACTTGGAGATAATGGAGCTGACTGAGAGCTCGAGAAAGGATGTGGTGGCCCTGTTCGAAGAGGACGGCGTCACTGTCCTGCGACGGCTGCATGGAGTCTTGGGCACAGTTGTGTGGGAATTTCGTGAGGTGACCAAGGATATTCCTCTTCAGGTATCCACAAGTCTTTCCAGCATTTACGTCGTGAGTCTCCATGGCTCTCCGTCCTCCTACAGTCTAAGAATCACGGCTCTAGAGCCAGCAACCGGAGGCCGCGTTGATCACTGGACGGTAGGTACCAAGGGTGATGTCCATGGACCTAAAGACGTCATGTTTGTTGGTGCAAACTCTGCCTCGCCCATTTTGGCATGGGCAAGCAGCGACTTGGCCAAACTCAATGTTCATGTGCTCGGTACAAAGTCAAAGCAGGAGGTTGTGCTCCCTCCCGATACCGCTGCCATCAACATTCATGCACCACACCAGACACAATCCCAACCTCATTTCTTGATCCATACTCGAACAAAGTCAGGTAACAAGGCTGAGGTCTATCACATTGATCTCAAGTCTGGCCAGATCTCAAAGGCATACGACCTGCCCCTTCTTCCTGGGTTGGGGGCCTTCTCTACAAGTTCAGATGGCGCAAATGTTTACTTTACACGAATTACAGAGGATGAGGTTCTTATTCTTTCGTCGGAGTCCCACAGCGTGCTAGCTCGTTGGCCCCTCAAGTCGAGTCAGCCATTGGATGCCTTCCATGCTGTGTCAGAGGTGGTCAGAAAAGCAGGTGGCAAAGACTATGCTATCCGCTCTGCAGCCGTGACGACATCTGACGACTGGGTCCTAATTCGAAATGGTGAACAGGACTGGAGTCGGCCAGAGGGTTTGACGGGCGCCGTTGCAGCAACTTGGGCAGAAATTCCAGAGGCAGAGAACCTAGCAAAGGTACTGGCAGAGGAAACTCACGCCAATCCTTTGAACGCCTACATCCACCGCGTTAATCGTCATCTCCATGATCTACAATATCTTCCTGCTTACTTAGCGGCATTACCTCAGCGTATCATAGACAGCACGACTGGCGGCGCAGTTGGCACCATAAAACATACAGGGCTACATCGGGATGCTTTTGGCTTCAATAAGGTCATTGTCCTCGTCACTCGACGAGGGCGGTTCTATGGATTAGATACTGGAAACCACGGGGCAGTTCTTTGGTCCAAGGAAGTGTTGCCCCAAGTTGCCGGTGCAACTCTCGATATCAAGGGTATCGTGGCCAACGATGAGGTCGGAACAGTTACAGTTCGTGGCTCCAAGGGCGAAAGCGTTATTATCAGGGTATCTGACGGCGACATCGTGGAGTCTATTCCTGCTGATGCATCAATTCAAGTATTCAAAACTGCTTTGATTACCGAAGCAGAGGGCAAGTGGCTCCTTGCTCTCGGACCCGATGGCCTGCCCGTCAAAAATGCTTTAGCTGGCCGCAGCCTTAACCAGACCGTTGTGACTCGTGACAAAAACGACCTCATCAAGGGCGTTAAGTTTGCCAACGAAGATGGCAAGGTCTCCAGAACCGAAATTTGGCAGCTGCAGGTACTTGCGAATCAGAAAATTGTCACCGTGGCTACGCTCCCAGCTCATGACCCGATTTCGTCTATTGGTCGAGTACTTGGAGACCGGACAGTCAATTACAAATATTTCAATCCCAATACCATCGTTGTAGCAGCTGTTGATAAAGCTGACTCCAAGTTGTTTGTCACACTTGTTGACACAGTTACTGGACAGGTCTTGGCATCTCAGGAGTATGAGGGTGTTGATGGCAACAAGGATATCTCTTGCACCATGTCTGAGAATTGGTATAGCTGCTCTTTCTTCGGGCAGTATGCTCTTGCAGATGGCACCGGCCGAACTATCAAAGGTTACCAACTTGTTGTATCGGATCTCTATGAATCGCCCTCACCCAATGATCGAGGGCCACTAGGCGACACGGATACATTTTCGCCACTTGAGCCAGTTGATTCGCCCACTGGTGTGCCACTGCCGTGGGTGGTCTCGCAGGCCTGGGTCATGTCCGAATCACTCCACTCCTTGTCTGTTTCGCAAACCCGACAAGGCATTGCGAGCAGACAACTTCTAGCATACTTGCCCGACTCCCATGCCATCCTAGGCATAACTCGCCACGGGCTAGACCCTCGCCGGCCCGTTGACAGGGATCCCTCTGCCGCAGAGGTAGAGGCAGAAGGGTTGATGAGATACACCCCAGCTATTCAGATCGACGCGCGAAATTTCCTTACACATGAGCGAGATGTTATCGGTGTCCAAGGGATTGTAGCTACGCCAGCCGTGGTGGAGAGCACGACTCTGGTCTTAGCCTATGGCATCGATATTTATAGCTCCCGACTTTCTCCAAGCGGAACATTTGACATCTTGGGTAAGGGATTCAACAAGATAACCTTGTTGGCTACGGTGGTGGCGCTTGTTTGGGGTGTCACACTGCTGGCACCAGTGGTAAGATTCTCCTTGGGCAAAGTTGTTCTTGAAATCGACTCGGCGCTAACTTGCATAGGTTCGGAAAAAACAAATCAACCGGAGATGGGAGGCATTCTTGTAGACAACTATGAGCGGAGTTGTGGATACTTGCAAAGGTTACGAGGGGTGTTTGCACCTTCGTGTTTATGCTTAATGTATGAGAAGAAAAAAGGGCTGCAAAGTTGGATGACTGTGTTCCGTATCTATATCGTCTGTTTTTTTATCCTCTACGAATCTGGCCAGTTGGCGCTCAAAGTTATAGAGCTTCCATTCGCAGTCTTGCTTACACCATCCTCGCTCAGAAAGGCGATATACCGTGCCACATCTGCAGTCGAAATAGTGACAACCTCCGGATACGTCTTGTTAGACCGTTCTACAGCCTCCGCGTTCCACTTTGACATGCTCGATTGCACCATATTGGTTTCGGGCATAGCTCCCAGAAGCAGCGTAATGCAGTACACGCCTTTCCGTCCGTAGCTGCCAGCCGTGTTCTTTGTCAATCCTACAACGCCATGCTTGGACGCAACGTACGCCGCTCCAGCAACTATGCCCTTGGTTGCTGCGACGGAAGCTATATTGACGATGTTCCCACCAGTTTTGCCCTCCCCGCGGGCCTGAGCCTGGCTTAGCATATGCGGCACCGCGTGCTTTGTTACCAAGAAGGGCCCTGTCAAATTCACAGCTATGACCTTGTCCCACGTCTGCTTGTCACATTCGTGCGCAGGCTCAAAGTTGTCGATGACGCCTGCGTTATTGACCAGGATGTCCAGAGCGCCAAACTTCTCCACCGATTTCGCAATGAGATTCTTAACCGAGTCCTCGTCGGTAACGTTGACTTCGACTGCGAGAACCTGGTTTGGGTGCGAGGCTTCCAGCTCGGACTTTGTAGTGGCGAGGAGATTCGCGTTGATATCGCTAATGGTGACGTTTGCGCCACTGGCAAGAAGGGTCTCGGCGATGATGCGGCCGAGGCCGCCTGCTGAGCCGGTGACGAGGGCGGATTTGCCTTGGAGGGACATGGCTTTTGGTGGAGGGCTTAAAGTGCTAATGATGACTAGAGGGAGTGGTATCTATATGATATGATAGTCCGTTGTAGAGTATAAGAAAGAGCAGAAAGTAAGAAAGCAAGAAAGCTCCTAGATTCGCCCCAGCATTGAAGCTCCCAGCCCGCTTCTTAAATACACCCACCAACCTAACCAAGGGTCCATCTCACGACAAGTCTCTCTCTCTCCCTCTCTTGACATCCTCTCTTCCCCTCGTCTCGAAACTCCACTCCCTACTCCGCAGTGCCCATTCTCACAGACCACCCTTGCGATAGCAGCATCCTCTCTCTCTCTCTCTTTCACCTTGTCGTATTCGTAACTCGGGGTACTAGGCGGACGCCGCAAGCGACGGGGACGGATTCCACTGGTCCCGTGGTGCCCGTGCTCCAACTCGTGTAGCGTATGCCAAATACCGCTAAAAACACACAATTACGCGTAATTATGTATGTAGGTTGGTGGTTAAAGCGTTTTTTCCCCATAATGTCCATCTTGAAAGAGTCTAATGGGCTAACCATCCGAGTTTGTGGGGGTTCTAACCCTGTGACCTACAGTATGAGCCACCGTCAAGTTCACCCGTCTCCATATTAGGAAATGTTGAGCAGTAGCGCGTGAGAAAATAGAAGGTATTAGCTAGTCACCGCTCTTGCGTGACATAGCCCTGTTCGACCAGTATTGTCCGCTTCAATCAATGTACCTACCAGAGTGGCCAGTTGGGAGATGGGTCAACTCCGAAGTGAAGGACAAGGGGCGTCGAGATTCAATATTACAAGGTTGTCTAGCAAAGCCTCCCCGCACTTAGGCTTCAAGTTCTTACCCCCCCGAGTTTAGTCTCCTAGGTCAACTTGAGCCGATATTCTAACAATCTATTATATGGTGTGCCATCTGGTGATGTTCTGTTGGTGTCCGAGACCGAATTGGTCTATGCAATCTACATCATTCAAGAGAAGAATGAAAGCCGTCCAAAAAAAAAAAATTGCGCCTGCTGCCCTAATCACCCTCTCAGGAAACTAAACCCGAAAATTGCATTCCATCGCATACTAGCAGTCACCGTTCCAGTTCGTGCCTATCCATTCGGCCAACTTGGAGGTCAGAGTGCCGTCCATATAGACCCCCACATCATTATTGCTAAAATCTCCACCGCTGAATTTGAGCGCTGGAATGATCCACGGCTGGATAAAGTCAAGGAACACGAGGTCCACCGACTCCGGCTTGCCCTCCTGTGGGAAGGCAATTTCAGACTGTATGCAGTTTGGCACGGCATAGAACTGAAGGGGTTGATGAACAGTATCATCTCCATCATCGCTTATGTCGTCCTTAGTCGTGTAACCACCAATGAGTTTGGGGCTGCCTTCTGCTTCGGAAGCGGTGGCTCTGCGAAGCTCAAGTCGATTCTGCTCCTCCTCATCCACGACTATAGGCACTGTGTTTATCGGGAACATCTGTTCAGGAATAGTCATGAATCTAGTGTCCAGACCCTGCGCACTCAAGATCTTGGACTGGCTGTTTAGAATGCCAAGCACCTTTTGGGCAACATTGTACGGCACGTCGGGGATATATCGAAACCCGCTGGTGAAGGGGCTCACGGTGAAGGTGTCATCTCGAGTGAATGGCCCCTGGAAGATATCAAAACGAATACCCCCCGTATTCAAAATCGCAAGTCGAGGCTTGTCCTGACGCTTTTTGTTGACAACGACGGCAGGCAATATTTCCTCCTCGATCCATGAAAAGATGCTGCCTTTTCCTGGATATTCTGCCCTATTCACCCAGAGGTCGCGAGGAGCACAGCCATATCGGTGATCGAGGCTTAGTGCTGCCCGGGCTCTCTCAATCATCTTACTGACTCTTTCACCGTCTTTCGTTGGGAAGGTACTATCATTCAGGCCGGTGTGATAGTACATGCCATATAGATTGTTGTCGATGTACTTTCGAGTAAAGGCAGGGACGGCATTCGTTGACACTGCAGGCTGGGCATCCTTGATTTTGAGGCCATCAATCGACACCCATCCAATAGTTTCCAGGTACCGGCCGGACGCAATCGCCAGCGACCGGGAGTCGTATCGCAGCGCATCCCGAACATGTGCGTGACCTCCGAAGAAGGCAATGGGCGTGTTCCAGTCCTCCTTGCGGATTGCGGTGACGATGGCTTTGAATTCCTCCATTCTCAAGCCAACATGCCCGGTAACAACAAAGATGTCAGGCTTCTCTTTGATGACCTTTTGGAACCACTCTTCTTTGATCGTCTCGCCCACTGGCTGGACCACACTATTATTGGCGTTGCCGGTGAAGTCGAACAAGAAACCCAAGGCGATGATCTCGATGCCCTGATTTTTGGTCTTGAACTTGCGATAACGCTGAGCCTGCGGTACGCGCTCGCCAGTCTTGGGGTCGATATAGTCCAGGTTGGATGCAATGTAGTTCTCCTTGAAGCGAGGCACTGTAGTATTGTGTTCCATGTCGATCGAGTACGCCTTATAGAGTTCATGGTTGCCGGTGGTAATGATGTCGACTTTCTGCTGCGCGTAAATGTCATATTGGAAGAGGCCCTTCGGGGTTGAGCCATCGTAGAGGCCGCTACCTTCGATTCGGTCGCCTGTATCGATTACGAGGAGATCAGCTCCTTTGTCATCAGCCAGCTTTCGCATGTGATGGGAGAAGGAGACGTAATCGCCCCAGTCGGCGGAGTAGGAAGGCCTAGGCAGGACGCTTTGAGCAACGGATTCTTGAAGCTGCGGAAGAAAATCTCACTCTAGAAAATGGCCGCCGAGCCATCCGTGTGTATCCGTTGTGTGGAGGAAGTTGAGTTGGCCCCAGGTCAGATCTCGCATAGGCGCCGCGACCGGCTCAGCAGCTCCGGGCTGTGCTGCCCGGACGCTTGCAGCAGCGATAAAGATACCGCTGAGGATAGAGTTGTGAATCATGGTGATGGGATGGATGGATAACAACTAAGGTGTCGCCATGGAGAAGGGTGACGATGGCGATGGTGATGGTGACGATAGAAGGTTGCTGGTGTTGAGATGGAGCTTGGGATGGTAGCTGTCACTGGAGCTCTATGTACTATGTACTCCAGAGCCGTACCTGCATCCAGCTGTTTGACCGCCCAGGCAACAGGGTCCAGGTGACATCAGTGGGTCGAGTCACCTGCCAGCTCATGTTGGCAAGGCACACAGCGGCCGTTCAACTGCTAATGAGCAGCAACAGCCTGGGACAGCCATGAATACAGCATACCCGTATCGAACAACAAATTTAAAAAAAAAAGCATATTAAAACCTTGATCTTTTTTTTTTTTTTTTTTTTTTTTTTTTTTTTTTTTTTTTTAAATTAAAAAAAAAAAAAAAAAAAAAAAAAATTAAAAAACTTTTATTTTTTTTTTTTTTTTTTTTTTTTTTTTTTTTTTTTTTTTTTCAATTTAAAGAAAATAAAAAGGTAATTTAATATTCCGCAGTTGTTTAGTCTTTCAACTAAAAAATCCGGCTCTAGGGGATACTCTAGGGTAGCATTGTGACGCTCGCCATCAAATCCCGAGGCACGAGGCGCGACATCGTTGCCGTTGACGCGCATACCATCATCACCGCCGTGGAATCTATGGTCCGATGTGTATGAACCTGGGGAAATAGCTACTTTGGGACCTAACGTCTAGCCTACTCAGCGTGGGTGACCTGCCTTCCAATTCAAAGTTGCACATACTACATGTATGGTTGGTGATGCTAGCGGGCAGCGGGCGGAACAGGCGCCGTAATGTCGACAGACGCCTTTTGCAGGCAACATAATTACCACCACCTTCTCTCTCCAAGGCGGGGAAAAAGGATTTGAGGGGTGCGTAGTATAATATAGAAATGATTGGATCACGCGTGTTGACATGGGACCCTGGCTGGCATTCGTGGGTATCGACGGATTACGTGGGAGTTTCACAATCTCAACCAACTCAGGTTAGTGAAATCGATTATATGGCAATCTACTTCAACGAACAAGTGATGGGCGGCTAGAAATACCTAACCTAAGCAGGGACATCGGCTGCAGCCGTGCGGTCAAGCGGCAGTCAGCCATGCACTCCTTCAAGATCCTACAGACCAAGACTCCACAAGAAGAAGCAGGGGCTCTTGTCGTGGGCTAGTTGCGCGTCGCTTAGAGCTCTGTCCCTTTATAACTGGGCGTCTCTACGATGAACGGCCCTGGTGAATAGAACAAGATGGTGCAGCGCCTGATCAAATATGTATCAACATCAGACGATATGCATCCTGCAGATCCTCTATTTTTCTAAGCTGTAGCAATGCGGGGTTGAGCATTTGACGTCTACGGTTAATATGGTCGAGTGGAGCATCTGTAGTTAAATAAATATAAAATATAAAATACATACAAATTACATGTATGCCACTCAGGGAACCAGCTCTACAAGTGGCTGTTGAAAAGGACTTAGATCATTTGTTTCTTATTATTTTATGTTTTAGTTTGGTTTAAAACTTTTTTTATTTTATTTCTTTTTTTATTTAAAAAATTGTCGTTAGCAACTTCCCGTCAAAAGTTATGGGATACTATCGTCAAGATCATGGTTAAAACGCATAAGCTTGCCCTTCCATCCGTCACTAAAAAGTTCTAGAACATAGAAGAATATACGTGCCCCGTCAATAAAATGAACCGCAATTAATATTCTACAGCGTGTCTTGAGATCCTCCTTCAAACATCATGCGAAACGAAGAACACATGCAAGAGAATATATTGCGTATCTCATGGAGGTTGCGCAACAGGGTAGGTGATCCTACAAATTGATGCGATCCTTTCAGCCACTCTAAGCAAGTAACGTAAGCGTGTGAGGCTGAAATTGCCCGAGACAGAGGCCCACCCACTGCGTAATTTTGCATATATATATAAATTGGATGGAAATAAAATAAAATAAAATAAAATAAAAGAGAAATCATTGAATTCAAGTTATGGATTCATTTCCATGGGATATGCTATTTTACCAGTGTAATATCCATGTTCAATAGCCCATACATAAATGTCGATAGAGAGAGTATATGAGTGAGTAGCGACGATGACGACATACCCCATTCCGCGAAAACAGACAGTCAACTCAAACAAAAGAAGCTGCTCTCTGTAGTACAAGAGCTCATTTAGGCTTCCCGCACCTTTTCGTTATCCCTTTTCTTCTCCATTGAGTGCTCAACGTGAGCATGACTGTACTTTGAAGTTTTGGTCAAATAAGCTTTAATCGAGCTACTGGAAGATGGCTGGAATAATTATATCCGCCTTGTTCTACGCTGCACAACTAAACAATGATTTGTTGACAGGCAGATAATTAAGCCCTAGAGGGTCAGGAAAATATGTATTTCTCCGCACTAGATCCGGATTGATTTTATGTTTCAGCTACTAACCGCAGAGGCCTACTAGTACTAACTGGGTCATATTTCTACCAAGGTAGTTAACAGGTATGGCTTATTCTAGCCTTACTGAGTCATCCACACTACCTTCATGTTAGTCATGGCCAACCCCCCCCATCTTGAGATGGAACCTGATTTGATGCTGGCTGTATCTTCACAGTTACACGAAGGAAGCAAGACTACGCTAAGAATAGAATAGTGCCTAAACAGGTATAGATTTCATTATGCCAAAGACGGCAGTGAACGGCAGATCACCCTCCACCTGCGTGGGTGCCTCAAGGGGAATGAATCCATATTCTAAGTCTGCACGTCGAATAGAGTATAATTACTACCCCTACAAGTCTCCGGATAAAAGATGGCTTGGTGGGTCATAAAAGAAAGAGAATACAGATGCTATTCATGGGCTAATTCTCCTAAGGCTGTGCCATTGACTAGGATGTGGTCTTCTGTGTAAGCTGCTAGACATGCTATGGTGTCTTGGTGTTTGGAGGTGCGTGCGTGCGGCGTCGCCCAGCTGCTGCTGGCTGGAAGGAGCTATGAAACAAACCACGGTAATATTATTATGTAGTAATGGTGCAGCATAGTAGCTTAGACCTAGACAGACATGTGAGGGTTAACACAGGCGGAGAGGATCGTTTCTCTTCAACACCACCTTGATCCAAGTAGCTCCCCTGCTTGCTTGTTTGTTCTCACCAACTGTACCTCTCTGTCACTTCACCTCTCTACTCCTTGCCGCCAGTCGCAATCGACACCTCACGAAGAAACCGCATGCATTGATTGGTACTTTGCCGTCTTGTCTGTGGTGCGCTATACCCGAGTCGTTGCATTTTCTACTGGGAGGTCAAAGAATCACCCCTCCATCACCATACATTCCCGACGTTGAAGCTCGAAGCTGAGCTTTAGCCCACCAATCGCCCATTCTCCCATATCTCCAACAACGCGACTGCACAATGGATTCGGCCGAAGGCAGAGAACAAAACATGAATGGGGAGCTGGAGAAGTTCTTGCTTCAAAACGAGGCAATCAGCCAAGCTCGAATCCTCGACGTCTCCCCAAATAACGAACCTCAATGGGCTGTCATCCTGTCTCTGACTGATACACAAGATGCAGGCGCTCAGAGTAGCTTGTTCATCAAAAAGCTTCGAAAGAAGCTACGAGAGAGGTTTAGCAGTTCAGACCAAAAAGTCTCAATTCCAAAGAAATGGATCCTGCTCCCTCGGCTGCCCATCACTTCCTCAGGTGAAGTCGATAACCAAACGCTCCTGCAGCAACTGCTAAACCAAGATCCCAACCGTGCTGGCTTATCAATGGAGGATAAGCTAAGAAATATATTATCAAAAGTCTTGCGGAAACCTCTTGGTGATATACCATCTTCGTCCTCCTTTATCCGACTGGGAGGCGATTCCATTACCGCTATCGAGGTAATGTCACGATGCTTGGAAGAGAATATACACATTCGAGTGGGCGATCTCATGCAGTGCGAAAGCCTGGCAGAGCTAGCATCATTAGCATCTATCGATAGGGATGAAACCAGCAGTATAAAAGAAGACACTGAGAAGCACCCTCATGTACCGCTATCCCAGGAACTTATTTTAGGATACTGGGACGCATCAGGACAGTCACTTGTATCCCACACCAAGGCAACATATCAATTCGAGCTGTCCCATAAAGCCGCCGAAGCCATTCTTAGAATTTCCTCCTCCTCCTCTAGGATATCCCCCGTCGAGATCGTTGTTGCCGCGATCCATGATTCATTCCAACAAGTATTCACCGACCGCGATAGCCTTGCTGTATTGGTTGTTTCTCCTAAATCCAAGGAGAGTCTGGCCATTAATTTCTCGCTGGCTGGACTTGACGATTTTATGACCACGATACGCCGTACGAAAGACTCATTAGCACATGCGCGGGCTTCTTCCTCTGATGCTCAGAGTTCAATATCATCTCTTGCCGAGGTGCTTGTTGGCTTTACTGATGAGCGCCACTCCAATGAACAAGCCAACACTCAAAGCGATGACCGCAGTAAGAGCGAAGTAGCTGCTCAAAACCATTCTTCAAATTCCCTAAACCAACCATTACCATTATTTAATCTTCGTATTACTGCGCATGAGAGAGACCACGTCACAATTAAGCTTGAATTCCCCCAGGACCTAAGTCGTTACTGGGACATCCTGAAGTGGATGGATACTCTGGGCGGAATTTTAGAAAATGAGATTCATTTGTTCGCGCACTCCACACCGATTTATTCGCCCTCTGATTTTCCCGATCTCCCGGTCCCTTACTCTAAATTCGACATATTTAGTAGATCTATAAGCGAGTTCACATTTGAGGATATCGAGACGGCATATCCGACATCTTCAGTTCAAGACGGTATCCTGCTGTCGCAGCTTCGCACTCCTGGGCTCTACAGAATTGATTGTATATTCAGAGTATTTAGAGGAAACTCGGAAGAGTCACTAAGCTTGGATCGATTTGAAGAAGCGTGGAAAGGCATCGTGGCTCAGAGCATGCCACTCCGAACTGTCTTTGTCCCCAGCATTCGCGACGGCGCCTCATTTGACCAGGTTGTCCTCAACAACATCCACCCCGAGACAAAACAGCTTGGAAGCTTTAATGACGAGGAATCTGCAATTGCAGCCCTAAAGGATCTCGAAACAGCTGTCTTTGTGAACCAGCGACCAGCACACAGGCTAGCGTTATGCAAAGTTGCCAATGGCCAGATTTATTTCAAGCTGGAGATTAGCCATGCTATTGTTGATGGAATGTCAGGAGATATGGTGTTCAAGCGCTTGTGTCGCGCGTACGATGGATATCTGCCAGAGGCTGAAACCGTCACATTTAGAGACTATATTACTTTCCTTCAGACACAACCAAAGGCGTTGTCTCTGCAATTCTGGGAAAAGTTCCTCGGTGGCATCCAGCCCTGCTTTTTCCCACCCTTAATTAGCGAAGTACCAGAACAGGCGAGAATGAAGAAAGTCCCGATAGACGTGGGCTCAGTGGACCTTAAAAACTTTTGCATGAATCGTGGTATTACTGCTGCAGTCCTCCTCCAAGCTGTCTGGGGTACTGTCCTCCGTGGTTACTCACTTATGGATGATGTATGCTTTGGCTATCTCTCCTCTGGTCGAGACGTTCCTATTACCGGAGTGCAAACATTGGTAGGACCATTGATTAACCTGTTGATTTGCCGTATCAATTTCGACAAATTAAAGACGTTTGATGATCTCCTTGTTGACCTGCGGAACCAAGTCCGCCATGCTATGGAGCACCAGTACAGCTCCCTAGCTGAGATCCAGCACGCAGTGGCGCCTGGTCAACGTCAGCTATTTAATACATTAGTGTCTATGATGTATTCAGCGCCAGAGCCGCCGGTGTCAGATGGTGAACTAGATACCGAATTGGTAGATGATCGCGCGCCGACAGAGGTAAGGTTACTGAAGAAATTTGATAATGACTTCATTCTGTCTTCCACGAACTTGACGACTGACAATTACAATAGTACGATGTGACTCTTACGATCGAGTTTGGCGCCAATACCTTACGAGTTTCCTTAAATTACTTCACGTCCATCATGTCAGATGCTAGGGCCGCGAGCCTGTCTGCTTCCTTTACGAAAGTTCTCAATACTATTCTTACCGACCCTACAAGCGCTATTCAAAGCTGTCCTATTATCAGCAACCTTGACCTGAACCAGATCAGCGATAATCAGAGCCAGTTCACTCCTATCGAGTCTTGCGGTCACTGGGAAATCGAGAAACAGACCCAATCGCTCCCAGAGGAACCTGCAATCGTCTCTTGGGATGGAGACCTGTCGTATGCCAAGCTTGGGATATATGCAAGACGCCTTGCGTTGAAACTACAAGAGCTTGGAGTTGGTACTGAGGTGCTGGTTCCTTTATGCTTTCCCAAGTCAACCTGGGCGGCTGTGACGATGGTAGCAGTTCAGATGGCTGGTGGCGCATTTGTGCCACTGGATCCATCAGCACCGCAGCTTCGATTGAAGGGTATCATCGAGGATACAAAGGCGACTTTGGCCATTACCGCACCGTCTTGCGCAGATGCTCTGCAGGGTCTAGGCATCCATGTCTACACGATTGATGAAACTACTTTGGATCAGCTACCTGACCCAACAGGCCCAATTACTTCGCCCACACGCTCAAACAATGCAGCTTTTGCAATATTTACCTCTGGCAGTACTGGAAAGCCTAAAGGAATGATCCATCAGCACAGCGGGCTCTGTGGTTCAGCCGCTTCATACGGTGGGACAGCGATGCATGTTGCGCCTGGTACGCGGGTATTCCAATTCTCAGCCTATACATTTGATATTGGTGTATTGGACGTCCTTGTAACGCTGATGAGAGGTGGCTGTGTTTGCATACCCTCAGATTACATGCGTCTACATGACTTGGCTGGTGCTTTTAACCTCACCAAAGCTAATTGGGTGTTTTTGACACCCTCTGTGGCCGACCTTCTATCCCCGGACGATGTGCCTCATCTCAGGACTGTCGCTCTAGGTGGAGAAGCAATCCCGACCAAGCTGGCAAATAGGTGGAAAGATGCCGTGGAACTGCATGGAATCTATGGTCCGGCCGAAGCATCTTGTTGTGCTTGGAACCCAATTCTAGGTAAGTCTGGAAAGTCTACTAACATTGGGCAGGCTCTATACAGCAATTTTTGGATAGTCAATCCTACTAACCCTACGCAACTGGTTCCTGATGGTTGCGTGGGTGAACTTCTTATTCAGGGCCCTATGCTTGCGAGAGGGTATATCAATGTTGACGAGAAAACCGCCGCCAATTGGTTGGAGAACGTTGATTGGCTTCCCAATACAGGTGTAACTAGAGCATACCGTACTGGAGATCTAGTGAGCCGTAACGCCGATGGCGCGTTCGAGTTCAAAGGTCGCAGAGATACTCAAGTCAAGTTGCATGGCCAGCGAATCGAACTGGGAGAGATAGAGACTAAAGTGCTGGAGGCTCTCCCTCAAAGCATGAGTGGTGTTGTTGATGTATTGCGGACTAAGGAAAATGCATCTGCAGCTCTTACGGCCTATCTTTGGTTTATGGAAGGTCCTTATGCTGCGAAAGACAAATTTGAGCTTGCCCACAACGTTTCAGAGGACATGCGCAAAACGATCTTGGAGCTTCATTCATCACTAGGCGCATCTCTACCTACCTACATGATCCCAACTATCTTCTTAATCTTCACTGGTACACCTGAAAAAACAGTCTCTGGCAAGATTGACAGGCGCCAAATCGCGACACTTGCTCTTGACTCAAGTGTGAAAGAAAGGATGAAGTTCTCTCCTGGGGCGGTTAAAAGCGAACCACCCACTACAGAAATGGAGTTTAAACTGCGAGATCTTTGGGCTCAAGTGCTCAAGGTGGACACTGAGTGGATTGGAAAGAATGATAGTTTCCTACAAATAGGCGGCGACTCCATCACTGCAATCCAGTTGGTTACGCTGGCGCAACAACACGGCATCGACCTGGCAATAGCACAAATCTTCCGGGACTCTAGGCTTTCCTACCTGGCAGCGAATGCGGCCAAGGCGGACAACATTTCGAAATATGACACAGAGCCATTCGATCTGCTGCCTGAATCCGAACGGCTTCAGGTTTACGCAAGAGATGTTTGCAAGTTATCAAGCAAGCAGGAAATCGAAGACGCCTATCCTTGCACTGGACTCCAGGAGGGTCTAATGGCACTCGCAGTTAAGCAGCCTGGATCGTACATTGCAAGATACATCTATAAGGTGTCTAATACGGTAGATCTCTCGAAACTCAAGCTTGCATGGGCACGAGCATTTGAGCTATGCACCAATCTGCGGACACGAATTGTTCTTCAAGACGGCGCCACCTATCAGGTAATTGTTAAAGAAGAGCCCGTGTGGGAGGCTAGTTCAGGCGGGACTCTGCAGTCTGTCATGGACGGTGCAAAGAAAGTGAGCATGCAATACGGATCCCGCCTATGCCGCTTTTCTCTGGGCCAAGACGATAGCGGTGAATGGTATTTTATGTTGGTGATACACCATGCTGTGTTCGACGGCTGGAGTTTGAATGTGGTCCTCGATACCTTATACCGCGCATATAACGGCGATAGTATTTCTCAGTCGCCAGCGCCTTACTCGAATTTTATCAATTACACAACCACAATCGACCAGGAGAAAGCCTGCAACTACTGGAATGCCGAATTAGATGGTGCCCAGAAGGCCATATTCCCTCCAACAGAGAAGAAGGCCGGTGTTAAAGCCGAAAGTCGTATTATGCGGCGAAAGGTACCTATGACAGAAACTATCAACGGCTCAATAACAAAGGCAACAGTTATACGCGCTGCATGGGCGTTAGTCCTCGCACGCTATTGCGATACGCACGATATCTCTTTCGGCATGACTGTATCTGGCCGTCAGGCACCAGTTCCAGGCATTGATCAAATGGTTGGTCCAGCCATTGCGACTGTTCCTGTTCGAATCCGAGTGGAACAAGAGATATCAGTTAAAGAGTTTTTGAACAAGATCCAAGAACAGGCTTTGGATATGGTGCCATATGAGCAATATGGCCTGCAAAATATCTCTAGACTTAGCAGTGATGCTAAGGAGGCTTGTGATTTCTCAAGCTTGGTTGTGATTCAGCCTGTGCAGAAACTGACTTCGGCTGGAGACGATACAAATACAGCACTGTTGTCTAATGATGCGGATACATATGCATCACAAGATATAGTTGAAAACTACTTTACGTATCCACTGGTTTTCGAGGCGTTGGTTTATGATGACCATGTCGAGCTGCTACTGATTTATGAGGCTGCCTGTGTGAGCGAGAGTCAGCTCAATGCCTTATCATTCCACTTTGAACAAGCCCTGAACCAATTATCGGCACCAGATAATGATAAGCTGGTTAGCTCATTGTCAATTGCTGGAGAGTACGACCTCAAGAAGGCTATAGAGTATAATCCAGAGGAGCCCGAGCTCGTGCAACACTGTGTGCATAACCTAGTCGAGTCTCAAGCTAGGATTCGACCCGATGCGCCAGCTATCTGTGCATGGGATGCAGAGTTTACCTACTCCGAGTTAGATGCTGCGTCGACTCGTCTAGCGCACCATCTGATTAGTGATGCAGGAGTTTCTGTTGGAGACTTAGTACATGTTTGCTTTGAGAAATCAGCCTGGTTCTTCGTTGCTATGCTAGCTATTAATAAAACTGGAGCGGCTTGGGTGCCCTTGGATCCTGGCCATCCTACTCATCGTCATCAACAGATTGTAAGCCAGACCAAGGCTTCAGTAGCACTTGTTTCGCCGTCACAGGTTGCCAAGTGCGTAAGCCTAGTTGAGAAGGTTATTGAAGTCACACCAGAATTAGACCAGGCTTTGAAGCAAAAGACGGTTAGCAAGGCTCTTCCGAATGTGTCTCCAGACAAGGCTGCATATATTCTCTTTACTTCAGGTAGCACTGGCGTTCCCAAAGGTCTGGTTATGCAGCATGGAGCTGTTTGTACCAGCCAAACTGCTATCTCTAAGCGACTCCGGACGACCCCTGATGTCCGAATGCTACAGTTTGCGTCGTATGTGTTTGATCTGTGTATTGGTGAGATTGTTGGGCCACTTATTTCTGGTGCGTGCTTGTGCGTTCCGTCGGAAGAGGCACGGCTCAGTGGCCTTCGTGAATATATCCGGGACGCCAAGGTCAACTGGGCGTTCTTGACGCCTTCATTTGCTCGCACAATAACGCCGGCTGAAGTGCCTAGCCTTGAGCTCTTGCTGTTGGCCGGTGAAGCTGTCCCACGCGATGTGTTTGATACTTGGTTTGGCAGTGTTCGCTTCATCAATGGTTGGGGACCTGCCGAGACGTGTGTTTTCAGCACACTGCATGAATGGGAGTCGGCTGATGAGTCGCCATTGACGGTGGGACGGCCAGTAGGAGGATATTGCTGGATTGTCGATCCTGAGGACCCCAGCCGCCTTGCACCAACGGGCTGTCTTGGTGAAGTGGTTATTCAAGGTCCAACTTTGCTCCGAGAATATCTGTCAGATCCCACCAAGACAGAGGCATCTATGATAAAAACACTGCCGGAATGGGCACCAAACCGCGATCAACCCCAGTGGGGTCGCTTCTTCAAGTCAGGAGATCTCTGTTTCTACAACCCGGACGGGACGATCGAGTTTTCAAGCCGAAAGGATACTCAAATCAAGATTCGTGGTCTTCGAGTTGAACTGGGCGAGGTTGAGCATCATGTTTTGACTGAGGTGGAGGGAGTAAAGCAAGTTGTTGTCGATGTCTTCCATGGCACAGCAGGCTCAAGTCTTGTTGCGTTCCTTTGCTTTAATGAGGAAACGCGTATATCGGGCAGCACAATCGACACTAAGACGATTCTCCTGCCTTTGACATCAGAGCTCAAGGCCAAGCTTATGGGCGCAGCTGGTAAACTTGGCGTGGCCTTGCCGAGCTATATGGTGCCGACTATATTTATCCCATGCCGATATATGCCATCGATTACGTCTACTAAGATTGACCGAAGTGGTCTTCGTCAACTGGCGGCAGCTTTGGACCGCGACAACTTAGCAGCGTACTCGCTTGTGGATAGCGACAAGCGCGCTCCTGAGACGCCCATGGAATACCGCATGCAAGAGCTTTGGGCAACAGTTCTCAATATCGACCCTGAGTCGATAGGTCGAGATGATAACTTCCTGCGTATCGGTGGTGACTCGATTACAGCAATTCGTCTGGTCAACACTGCTCGGGAAACTGGTGTGGAAATTACTGTAAAGGATATATTCGATGATCCTCGACTATCCGTTGTTGCTACCAAGGCTGTAGAAGGAGTAGACTTGGTATCTTACGACCTGGATCCCTTCGCTTTGCTCCCCGAAAATCAAGTGGAGGCTATCAAGGCTACCGTGCACGCAGCATGTAACCTCTCTGAAGACCAGGAAATTGAGGATATTTATCCTTGCACTGGTCTCCAGGAGGGTCTTATGGCCCTAGCGGAGAAACAACCAGGTTCATATATTGCAAAATATGTCTACCGTCTACCACGGAATATTGACGTCGAACAATTCAAGTCCGCTTGGGCAAAGACCCTGGAGGTCTGTGGCAATCTGCGTACACGAATTATCCTCCGAGAAGGAATCGCATTGCAGGCAGTAATGAGAGAAGAGCCAGTATGGGAGTCAACAAACGGCCAAGGTGTTCGTGCTATTCTGGACAATGCGAAGGCCATTCAGATGCAGTACGGTACTCGCTTGTCTCGCTTCGGTCTTGTTAGTGAACCAAACGGCGAGCTCTACTTTGTGGTTATCCTCCACCATGCCATTTTTGATGGATGGAGCTTGAATATCGTGCTCGGAGCGCTGCAACAGATCTACAGCGGAAACGATGCGTTGACAGTAGTGCCGTACTCGCAATTCATCAATTATACAGCAGGCATCAGTACGAATTCTGCAACGTCGTACTGGAAGACGCAATTAAATGGGGCCCAACGAGCTTCGTTCCCGGTCGAAAACAATATCACCAACGCAAAGACCGAGAGCCATTTCTTGAAGACAGATATTTCATTCCCAGAATCTGCAGATAAGTCCATTACTAAGGCTACTGTCCTGCGTGCCGCGTGGGCTCTGGTGCTTGCAAGATACTGTGATACCAACGATGTTTGCTTCGGTACAACTATTTCTGGCCGTCAAGCTCCTGTGCCTGGTCTAGACCAGATGCCTGGACCTGCTGTAGCCACTGTCCCTGTTCGCATCTGTGTAGACACTACGCAGACGGTGTATGACTTCCTCCATGGGATTCAGCAGCAGGCGCTTGAGATGGTGCCATATGAGCAGTTTGGTCTGGCACAGATCGCTAAGCTAGGCCCTGAAATTAAGGAGGCATGCGACTTTACCAGTCTGATGGTTATACAGCCAGTTCACAGTCTACAGTCGTCCGATGAAGAGGTTCCCTTGCTCTCCTCTGCAGATGATGTGTATGCAGCAGAGGAAACACTGGAGGGATACTTTACATATCCGCTAGTGATCGAAGGAATCATGCATAGCGACCATGCCGAGCTCATGCTTATCTATAATCCTGCAATCATGTCCAAGACTCGTCTCCAAGGTCTGTCCGAACATTTTAAACACGTTGCGCAGTTCCTATTAGCACATACGGAAGAGCCGGTTGGTTCTCTATCAATCGCCTGTGAATATGATCTTAAACAAGCTATCGAGTATAATGCTGAAGAGCCCGAGCTTATACAAGATTGTGTGCACGAGCTTGTCGAGGCTCAGGCCAAGATTAGGCCAAATGCACCAGCTATTTGCGCCTGGGACGCAGAGCTTAGCTATGCTCAGCTAGACGATGCTTCAACACATTTGGCGCACTATCTCATAAGTAAAGCCGGCGTTGCGACAGGTGACCTTGTCCATGTTTGTTTTGAGAAATCGGCTTGGTTCTTCGTAGCTATGCTAGCTATCAACAAGGTTGGCGCAGCATGGGTGCCTCTTGATCCAGGACATCCAGCTCAGCGTCATCAGCAAATTATAAGCCAGACTGGAGCGACGCTGGCACTTACTTCGCCATTGCAGGCTCCCAAATGTACTGGACTTGTTGCTCAAGTCGTTGAGGTGACGGCTGAATTTATTCACGCTTTGGAAAAATCACCTCCAGTATCAACAAGTCTACCAGATGTCTCGCCGGGACAAGCTGCTTATGTTCTGTTCACGTCAGGAAGTACTGGCACACCCAAGGGTCTTGTCATGCAGCACGGAGCTGTGTGTACAAGTCAGACAGCTATTGCGAAGAGACTGCGTTTAACGCCTGACGTACGCATGTTGCAATTTGCTTCATATGTCTTTGATCTGTGCATTGGTGAGATTGTTGGACCTCTGATCTCGGGAGCCTGTCTTTGCGTCCCTTCGGAGGATGCAAGGTTAAGCGGTCTTACTGAATTTATTCGGGATACTAATGTTAATTGGACTTTTTTAACGCCATCATTTGCTCGTACAATGACCCCAGCTGATGTTCCTCGTGTGGAACTTCTATTACTAGCTGGTGAAGCTGTCCCGCGAGATGTCTTCGATACGTGGTTCGGCAAGGTGCGTTTAGTGAATGGTTGGGGCCCAGCCGAGACGTGTGTTTTTAGCACATTGCACGAATGGAAATCAGCAGACGAGTCACCATTAACAGTTGGACGACCAGTGGGAGGATATTGCTGGATAGTTGACCCTGAGGACCCGAGCCGCCTTGCACCGACGGGTTGTCTCGGCGAGGTTGTTATTCAAGGTCCAACGCTGCTTCGAGAGTACTTATCAGACCCTATCAAGACCGCAGCAGCCATGATAACATCGCTACCGGAGTGGGCGCCACAGCAGGACCATCCACTATGGGGACGGTTCTTTAAATCCGGTGACTTGTGCTCCTATAATCCAGATGGCAGCATTGAGTTTGCTAGTCGCAAAGATACTCAGATCAAGATTCGCGGTCTCCGTGTAGAGCTCGGGGAGGTTGAATACCATGTAATGAGCGCGGTAGAAGGAGTCAAACAAGTCGTCGTGGATGTCTTCCAGGGAGCAGCAGGTTCAAGCCTTGTTGCATTCCTTTGCTTTAGCGATGAGACGCGCATGTCAAGCGGCGCAAGCGGTGCTGATGCAAAGGATATACTTGAAGGTCTGATAGTAGAGCTCAAGGCCAAGCTCATGGATGCAGCTGGTAAACTGAGCGTTGCATTACCTAGTTATATGGTGCCGACGATCTTTATCCCTTGCCGATATATGCCATCGATTACGTCTACTAAGATTGATCGAGGTGGCCTCCGCCGGATGGCAGCAACTTTGGACCGCGATGCCTTGGTGGAATACTCGCTTGTGGATAGTGATAAGCGTGCACCTGAAACTCCTATGGAATACCGGATGCAAGAGCTTTGGGCAACAGTACTCAATATAGCCCCTGAGTCTATCGGACGGGATGATAATTTCCTTCGTATTGGTGGCGATTCAATTACGGCTATCCGACTTGTAAACACCGCACGGGAAGCCGGGATTGAACTTACCGTTCAACATATTTTCGATGACCCTCGACTTTCAGCAATTGCTACTAAAGCGACAGAAGGAGGTGACTTGCAAATATATGAGATTGACCCATTTGCGCTGGTTCCAGCAGGCCAGGTGGATACAGTTCAATACGCAGTGCGGCAGAGCTGTGGCCTCTCTGATAGTCAGGCTATTGAAGATATCTTTCCCTGCACTGCCCTACAAGAAGGCCTCATGGCCCTTGCTGAGAAGCAGCCGGGATCCTACATTGCCAAATATGTTTACCGGTTATCCGAAGACGTGGATATTTCCCGCTTCAGGGCTGCTTGGGCCAGAACGCTTGAACTCTGTGGTAACTTGCGGACACATATAATTCTAAATGACGGTGTCCCCTTGCAAGCACTTTTACAAGAAGAACCCGCCTGGGAACCAACTGCTAGCAACGGTCTTCAAGCCATTATCAAGAATTCCAAGACTCTTCAAATGCAATATGGAACACGTCTCAGCCGCTACGCTCTTGTCGATGAGGGCGATGAGCAATACTTTGTCCTTATTCTCCATCACGCAATCTTTGATGGATGGAGCTTGAATATTGTGCTGGCAATACTCCAGCAGACATATGACGGCAGTGCTCTTCCACCAGTGTCTCCATATGCTCAATTCATCAACTACATATTCTCCATGAACACAAATGCCGCAATTGCATACTGGAAAACACAGTTAGACGGTGCTCAAAGAGCATCCTTCCCTGCTGAGAACTACACAGTGAGCAACAAGACTGAGAGCCGTTTCACAAAGACAATCATCTCGTTGCCGAGCTCTCTTGATCGCTCAATCACCAAAGCTACAGTATTACGTGCTGCGTGGGCTTTGGTTCTTGCAAGATACTGTGATTCAAATGACGTTTGCTTCGGTACTACTATCTCTGGTCGTCAAGCTCACGTCCCGGGGCTGGATCAAATGCCTGGGCCGGCGGTAGCTACTGTTCCTGTTCGTATTCGCATAGATAGCGGGCAGACGGTGTACGATTTCCTTCGTGATATCCAACAGCAAGCGCTCGACATGGTACCCTATGAGCAGTTTGGTCTAGCCAAGATCGCCAAACTAGGCTCAGACATCAAGGAGGCATGCGATTTCTCAAGTTTAATGGTTATTCAACCTGTGCAGAGCATCCAATCTTCCGACAAAGATTCTGCTGTCTTGACATCAGCCGACGATGTATTTGCCGCAGAAGAAACTCTAGAAGGGTATTTCACATACCCACTGGTTATTGAGACTATGATCCATAGCGATTATACCGAATTAATGCTCATCTATAACCCGGCAGTTATCTCTGAGGCTCGTCTTCAAGATCTATCTGAGCATTTCAACCATGTTGTCCAGCACTTATTGGCGCATACAGAAGAACCAGTTGGCTCCCTATCAATTGCTGGTGAATACGACCTTACGAAGGCTATAGAGTATAATCCTGAGGAGCCCGAACTTGTTCAAGAATGCATACATGATCTTGTTGAGCTACAAGCCAAAATTCGACCCAATGCGCCAGCTATTTGCGCATGGGATGCGGAGCTTACCTATTCTGAATTAGACAATGCCTCAACACGCCTAGCCCATCATTTAATCAGCGAGGCTGGTGTTTCCGTCGGCGATCTGGTTCATGTCTGCTTCGAAAAGTCAGCTTGGTTCTTTGTTGCTATGCTAGCTATTAATAAGGTTGGCGCAGCATGGGTGCCCCTTGATCCCGAACATCCTAGCCAACGCCACCAGCAAATTGTGAGCCAGACTGGAGCGGCACTGGCATTAACCTCGCCGTCACAGGCAGCTAAGTGTGCTGGTATCATTGCACAGGTCATTGAAGTGACTGCTGCCCTGGATCAAACACTGGCAAAAACACACCCATCTGGAGATTTACCAGATGTCTCCCCAGGACAAGCAGCTTACGTTCTCTTCACTTCAGGCAGTACCGGAACCCCCAAGGGTCTGGTTATGCAGCATGGAGCTGTTAGCACTAGTCAAACTGCTATATCTAAACGACTTCGCATGACGCCTGATGTGCGTATGCTCCAGTTTGCTTCCTTTGTTTTTGATCTCTGTATCGGTGAGATTGTTGGACCTCTTATATCTGGTGCTTGTTTATGCATTCCCTCGGAAGAAACAAGATTAAGTGGGCTGCGCGAATTTATTCGTGATACCAAGGTCAACTGGGCATTCTTGACACCGTCGTTTGCCCGTACAATCACGCCGAGCGACGTTCCCAGCCTTGAGCTACTACTTTTAGCTGGCGAGGCTGTTCCAAGAGACGTTTTTGATACTTGGTTTGGTAAAGTTCGCTTCATCAATGGTTGGGGACCAGCTGAAACATGCGTATTCAGCACCCTTCATGAGTGGCAGTCGGCAGACGAGTCACCACTGACGGTCGGAAGACCAGTTGGCGGATATTGCTGGATTGTTGACCCCGAGGATCCTAGTCGACTTGCGCCAACGGGATGCCTCGGTGAAGTCGTTATTCAAGGCCCAACTCTGCTTCGAGAATATCTATCCGATCCTGTTAAGACTGCTGCTGCAACGATATCAAAGCTGCCAGAGTGGGCGCCAAACAGCGAGCACCCATTATGGCGACGCTTTTTCAAGTCGGGGGATCTTTGTTCATATAATCCAGATGGAACAATTGAGTTCTCGAGCCGAAAGGATACTCAGATCAAGATCCGCGGTCTCCGTGTGGAGCTTGGTGAAGTTGAGCACCATGTGCTGACCGCAGTAGAAGACGTTAAACAGGTGGTTGTGGATGTCTTCCAGGGAGCAGCTGGCTCAAGCCTTGTTGCGTTCCTTAGCTTCAGCGACGAGACCCGTATGTCAGGCAATGCGATTAATGCTAAGGATATTCTCCTGTCCTTGACATCAGAGCTCAAGACGAAGCTCATGGGGGCAGCTGGTCAACTTAGTGTGGCGTTACCCAGTTACATGGTGCCAACTATGTTTATCCCCTGTCGATATATGCCTTCGATCACATCTACCAAGATTGATCGAGGAAGCCTTCGTCGACTGGCGGCAGCACTTAACAGCGATAACCTTGCTGCATACTCATTTGTGGATAGCGATAAACGCGCACCCGAAACCCCTATGGAACGTCGGATGCAGCATCTCTGGGCTACAGTTTTGAAAATACCACTGTCTTCTATTGGAAGAGACGACAATTTTCTTCGCATTGGTGGCGATTCTATTACTGCCATCCGACTCGTCACTCTTGCCAGGGAGGATGGTCTGGAGATATTTGTGAAAGACATCTTCGACGATCCGCGCTTATGCGCTATTGCAACAAAAGCTACCGAGGCGAAAGACTTGCAGATACATGAAATACAGCCTTTCCAGTTGCTCCCTACTGGTAGTGATATCTTTGAAATTAAGTCGTTTATTCGGGATATTTGCAAGCTCTCTAGAAATGATCTCATTGAGGATATTTACCCTTGTACTGGTCTTCAAGAAGGCTTAATGGCATTAGCTGTTAAACAGCCAGGATCTTACATTGCAAAGAATATTTACCGCTTATCTCACAATGTTGATATTAACCATTTCAAGGCTGCATGGGCCCGAACACTCGAGATTTGCGGAACGCTACGCACGCGAATTATCCTTCAAGACACTACCACTTTGCAGGCTGTTATTAAATCGGAGTTGGAATGGGAACCCACCAAAGGTCTAGATTTGTCAACTACCTTGAGTAGTCTGAGAGATGTTGAGATGCAGTATGGGTCACGACTCTGCCGCTATGCTATTGTCAATGATGGTAAAACTGACCAACGCTACTTCGTCCTTATGATCCACCATGCCATCTTTGATGGATGGAGTTTGAACATAATTCTCCAGACATTATTATCTTTCTATCAGCAGGACACTACGCCTTCCATACTACCTTATTCTTCTTTTATTGACTATCAAGCAAATCTTGATACGGTGGCTACTGTGGACTACTGGAAGAGGGAATTAGATGGAGCTCAGCGGATAGCCTTTCCACAAGTGCCAAAGACGAACATCGAATCGCCGACTCGTGTCGTCAAAACTACAATTCCATACTCCCCTTCAAGCGAATTCTCATTCACTAAGGCAACTATTCTACGAAGTGCCTGGGCTATTCTTCTCTCGCGGTATTGCGATACCGATGATATCTGCTTTGGAACAACAGTGTCTGGCCGTAATGCAGCGCTAGCTGGAGTGGAGAGAGTAGCTGGTCCGGTTCTTGCTACTGTCCCCATCCGAATCCGACTTGATAGCCATCAGCCAATCGCAGATTTCCTTTCCGCTGTTCAAAACCAAGCATCTGACATGATAGCATATGAACAGTTTGGCCTGCAAAACATCTCCAAATTAAGCTCAGATGCTAAAGATGCTTGTGATTTCTCAAGTTTGCTTGTTGTTCAACCAATGGGACATGCTGCCGCTAGCACTAATAATGGTGAGGATGCAATTCTCACGGATGTGGACGAGGATGTTGTGGGGACTGAAGCTATTGTGGACTCTTATTTCACATACCCTCTTGTTACGCAGGGGCTAATATATGATGACCACATGGAGTTGATGTTCATCCATAAGCCTGCATACGTAAATGAGATCCAAATTGAGGCACTATCTCATCACTTCAACCATATCATTCAACAGCTACTAGCTGACGATCAGCTTTCGCTGGATCAGATTTCAGTGGCTGGAGAATGGGACCTACAACAAGCGCAGAAATGGAACGATGCAGCGAGTATTACAGAAGTATACGACTGTGTTCCCAATGTCATTTCAAAAGCCACATTGCGTGCTCCGGATAAAGAGGCGTTATACTCCTCTGAGGGTAGCCTCACTTATGCTGAATTGGACCAAATATCAACCCTCCTTAGTGTCCACCTTATTCAGCAAGGTGTTGGTCCTGAGAAGATGGTAGCCATTTGCTTCGAGAAGTCTATCTGGGCAATTGTTGCTATGATAGCTATCATGAAAGCTGGTGGCGCATTCGTTCCCCTTGACCCATCCCATCCTACTAATCGCCGTAAAGCACTGGTGGAGGAAGTAGGATCCGAATTTACCATCGTATCCCCTCAAACGTCTAAGCTAGAGCAAACAACACCACACGTGGTAGAGTTATCAAAGGCGTTCATTGCCAGTCTTGCCAAATCAACTCAGAGTGGCAAGGTCCCTAACATCCAAGTAGACCCTTCAAATGCCGCCTATGTGATCTTCACCTCAGGCTCTACAGGAAGACCAAAAGCAATTGTCATGGAGCATCACGCTGTCTGCACTAGTATAATGGGACATGGAAAATCATACGGCATGGATAACAACTCTCGTGTGCTTCAATTTTCTAATACTGTTTTTGATGTCAGCCTTTGCGAAATCCTTACGACATTATCATTCGGCGGTACAGTCTGTGTTCCATCAGATACCCAGCGGCTGCAGGGCATCACGAGCTTCATTGCCGAGGCTATAGTTAATGCTGCCATGTTGACGCCATCCTTTGCTAGTACATTTAGTCCTGAGGACGTTCCCACACTCAAGACTCTTATTATTGGAGGCGAGGCACCAACAGAGGACAGTCTCAAAACATGGTTTGGAAAGGTTACGGTTATTAATGGTTATGGTCCAGCAGAAGCGTGTATTTACTGCGCAACGTATGTGTTCCAATCTGCCGATGAAAGCCCAACGACTATCGGCCAAGGCTCTAACAACACATGCTGGATTGTTGACCCTGAGGATCATGACAAACTTGCTCCTATTGGTTGCATCGGCGAGCTGCTTCTCCATGGTACATCACTAGCTAGAGGCTATGCCAATAACCCAGAGGTGACCAAGCAATCGTTCATCAAGAGCGTCAAATGGCTGCCGTTACCCTCATCTGACGATAAACGCCAATTCTACAAGACCGGAGACTTGGTCAAGTATAACGCAGATGGAACAATTCAATATGTGGGACGTCGCGATACACAAGTTAAGCTTCGTGGTCAGCGAATCGAGTTGGCCGCAATTGAACACAGCATCAAGAAGGCCCTACCTAGTGTTGAACATGTGGTAGTTGATGTTATTAAGCGGAAAGCAGGCGAAGCACTCGCTGCCTTCATCGACTGCAGCACCTTTGAAATCAGCCAGGAGCCTGACTCGTCTGATATGCCCGATAGCTTCTTGACGATGAATGAGGTCCTACAAGACTCATTTGGCACGGTTCTTGACGAGTTAAAAGCTGCACTTCCAGGGTATATGATACCAACGTTCTATATACCAGTCCGTGTTATGCCATTCTTATTGTCTATGAAGCTTGATAGGAAGAAACTCCGTCAACTTGCTCACGGTCTGTCACAAGAGCAGCTCGTGCCATATTCCTTGGCTAGTCAAAAGAAGGTCGAGCCCACTACTGAGATGGAATTGAAACTGAGAGACATTTGGGCTCAAGTTCTTAAAATTAGCCCTGAAACGATTGGCAAAAATGACAATTTCTTGCAGATCGGTGGTGACTCAATCAGCGCCATCCGCCTCGTTACAGTTGCTCACCAGCATGGAATTGGCCTCACTATCCCGAACATCTTTGAGAACTCGCAGTTGGCGCATATGGCTGCGACATATACAGAAGTTTCAGACATTGAGATTGATGAGATAAAACCATTCGACCTGGTACGAAATGATGAAAAGGATATCCTCAAGTATATAGTTGCCAAGGATTGCAACCTTACAAACAAGCAAAAGATTGAGGATATTTATCCATGTACTAGCCTTCAAGAAGGTCTTCTGGCTCTATCTGTGAAACAGCCAGGGTCATATATCGCCAGGCCAGTTTACCGCCTCCCTGATGATCTTGATGTTGAACGGTTCAAGGCAGCGTGGGCCCGCACTCTTGAGCTCTGTGGCACGCTTCGCGCTCGGATTATTCTTCATCAAGGTGCTACGTTCCAGGCATTATTGGATGAGGAGCCAGTTTGGGAGGACACTGAAGACAGCGATCTTGCTTCAGCAATCGATGCAGCCAAGGATATTCGCATGGGATATGGCTCACGCCTCTGCCGCTATGCCCTTACTGCAAAGGGCGATAGTGGGCGTTACTTTATCCTCATCATGCATCACGCAGTCTTTGATGGATGGGCATTGAATATCGTGTTGGAAACATTGAGCCAGGTATATCTTGGTCAAGATGTGGCCGCTGCGCAGCCATACTCTCGCTTCATCAACTACACACTGAAACTCGATCCTGCAGAAGCTAGCGACTACTGGACGGCTCAACTTCAGGGTGCAGAGAGAGCTTTGTTCCCGCCTAGTCGCCGAGATGGTACTCACGAAGCTAAAAGTAGTGTTCTTAACAAGCGAGTAGAATTCCCCCAGTCGCTTGATGGCACCTTGACGAAGGCAACACTCCTCCGTGCGGCATGGGCTTTGGTCCTCGCGAGATACAGTGACACTGATGATATCTGCTTTGGCACTACAGTGTCTGGCCGTAATGCATCAGTCACTGGCCTGGCTAGCATGGCTGGTCCTGCTGTTGCTACTGTGCCTGTCCGGCTACTCATCGACCCAGAGGAATTAGTTTCTGACTTCCTACGTAATATCCAGCAGCAAGCATCAGAGATGGTGGCTTACGAACAATTTGGCCTGCAGAATATTTCCAAGCTTGGATCGGCTATGAAGGAAACGTGCAACTTTACGAGTTTAATGGTGGTTCAGCCAGTCCAACATTTGGATCCTGCAGAGGCAGAAAGCACTGGCACTGCTCCTCTACTGTCACAACCAGGCGACGAATATGAAGCAGATGCAAGTCTGGAGGGATACTTTAGCTACCCACTCGTCTTGCAGGCAATGATGCATGACAAGTATGTCGATTTGCATCTTACTTACGACCCAACTGTCGTGCCTGATGATCAAACTGAGGCTTTATCATTCCATCTGGAGACCGTCATACATCAACTCCTAGTTAAGAATGATCGGACAGTAGGTTCTTTATCAATTGCCGGCGACTACGATTTGAAGCGAGCAATTGCCCTCAACCACGAGGAACCCGCACTTATTAGCAGCTCTGTCCATACTCTTGTAAACAAGCAGGCTAAACTTCGACCTGACGCACCCGCTATCTGTGCTTGGGACGCTGAGTTGTCCTACGCCGAGCTTGATGATGCATCCACTCGTCTGGCTCACCACTTGATTGATGACGCAGATGTAACACCTGGAGATCTAGTACATGTGTGCTTTGAGAAATCGGCCTGGTTTTTCGTGGCCATGCTAGCAATTAATAAAGCTGGCGCAGCCTGGGTACCATTGGATCCTGGGCATCCAAGTCAACGGCATCAGCAGATTGTCAGCCAAACGGGCGCGTCGTTAGCATTAGTCTCCCCTTCGCAGGCTGCTAAATGTGCTAGTATTATAGCCAATGTCATCAAGGTGACGCCGTCATTAATTAATGCGTTGAAAAAGACACCTATACCAGGAGATCTGCCACAGGTTCCCCCGGATCAGGCTGCCTATGTTCTATTTACATCTGGTAGTACCGGCACTCCTAAGGGTCTCGTCATGCAACACGGAGCTGTATGCACTAGTCAGACGGCTATTGCTAAACGTCTTCGCTTGACATCTGATGTCCGTATACTGCAATTCGCAGCTTATGTGTTTGATCTTTGCATTGGCGAGATTGTTGGCCCTCTCATCTCGGGTGCGTGTCTATGCGTGCCGTCGGAGGAAGCACGATTAACTGGTCTTCGGGAATTTATCCGCGATACCAGAGTCAATTGGGCGTATATGACACCGTCGTTTGCGCGTACCATAACACCAGCAGAGATCCCTAGTGTAGAGCTACTGCTGTTGGCTGGTGAAGCTGTTCCGCGCGATGTGTTTGATACCTGGTTTGGCAAGGTTCGTCTAGTCAATGGCTGGGGCCCAGCTGAGACTTGTGTTTTCAGTACCCTTCACGAGTGGGAGTCGGCGACTGAGTCACCATTGACAGTCGGACGACCGGTAGGAGGATATTGTTGGATTGTTGATCCCGAGGATCCTAGCCGACTGGCACCAACCGGATGTCTGGGCGAAGTCGTTATTCAAGGTCCAACTCTGCTCCGAGAGTATCTATCAGACCCTATCAAGACAGCGGCAGCCATGATCACGACACTGCCTGACTGGGCGCCGCATCGTGATCACCCGCTATGGAGCCGATTTTTCAAATCCGGTGACTTGTGCACTTACAATCCAGACGGCACTATTGAGTTCTCGAGCCGAAAGGACACTCAAATCAAGATCCGTGGTCTTCGAGTGGAACTTGGCGAAGTTGAGCACCATGTTATGACTGCAGTAGAGGGTGTGAAACAGGTAGTTGTCGATGTCTTCCAGGGGGCTGCAGGTTCGAGTTTAGTTGCGTTCCTTTGCTTCAACGACGAGACGCGGATGTCCGGCGGCGCAAGCAATACCGATGCTGATGCAAAGGGTATTCTCCTAGCATTGACATCAGAGCTGAAAGCGAAGCTCATGGGCGCCGCTGGTAAACTTAGTGTCGCATTACCTAGCTATATGGTGCCAACTATCTTCATCCCATGCAGATATATGCCGTCGATTACATCCACCAAGATTGATCGAGGTGGTCTTCGCCGGATGGCAGCTACACTTGACCATGACAGCTTGACGGCATATTCGCTCGTGGATAGTGATAAACGTGCGCCTGAGACGCCAATGGAACACCGTATGCAACAGCTCTGGGCTTCACTGCTCAATATTTCGGACAGCCTTATTGGTCGGGATGATAATTTCCTTCGTATTGGCGGCGATTCGATTGCCGCAATCCGTCTAGTCACTACTGCGCGCGAAGTTGGTATTGGCATCTCAGTCAAAGATATATTCGATGATCCTCGACTCTCAGCGGTGGCCGCAAAAGCTGTCGATGGTGTCAGCCCTGAGAACTATAATGTCGAGCCATTCAGCTTACTGCCCACTGAAGAATTGGATAACCTGAAAACTTCTGCCACTACTCTATGCGACCTTGAATCCGAACATGCTATTGAAGATGTCTATCCTTGCACAGGTCTTCAAGAGGGTCTCCTGGCGCTCTCCGTTACACAGCCAGGCTCGTATATGGCTAAATTCGTATATCGACTCCCTGACAATCTTGATGCTGCTCGCTTTAAGGCTGCGTGGGCTAGGACTATAGACCTCTGTGGAAATCTTCGCACGCGAATTGTGCTATATGATGGCTCTTCGTTCCAGGTACTTATCAAAGAAGAGCCAGCGTGGGAGCCAGTCAAGGGTCTTACTCTTCGGTCAGTGATGGACACAACAAAAGCCCTGCAAATGGGCTACGGTACACGCCTTTGCCGATACGCTTTTGTTGATAACCGAAGTGATGCACACTACTTTGTTCTTACCCTGCATCATGCTATCTTTGATGGCTGGAGCTTGAATATCATCTTGGAAGTACTGATGCGTTCATATGCTGGCACGGATTTACAGCCTCTGCAGCCTTATTCAAGCTTCGTTAAATATACGACTGATATGAATCCAACAGAAGCTAGCGATTACTGGACAACGCAACTTGAAGGCGCACAGCGCGCCTCATTCCCTCCCGCTGATCGTAAATCTACTTCCAGTGCTGAAACCAGCGTTATGAAAACCAGTATTCCACTGCCACAATCTATCGATAGCTCTATTACCAGAGCGACCATTCTGCGCGCTGCCTGGGCTATGGTGCTAGCAAGATACAGTGATAGTGATGATGTCTGCTTTGGCATGACTATTTCTGGGCGACAGGCACCTGTTCCCGGCTTGGACCGCATGCCTGGCTTATCTGTCGCTACTGTTCCCGTCCGGGTTCGTATAGATGGCCAAAAGCCCGTTGCAGACTTCCTTGGTCAAATCCAGCAGCAGGCATCTGAAATGATCCCGTATGAGCAGTTTGGCATGGCCAAGATTTCCAAGCTCAGCTCAGAGATTAAAGAAGCCTGTGACTTTACAAGTTTGTTGGTTCTTCAGCCCTTCCAAAACCTGCAATCACCAGATGAAGTAGATTCTGCTGATGCAGCCCCTCTTCTTCTTTCTACTTCAAAGGATAAGTATGCTGCGGAAGAGACCCTCGAGGGCTATTTCACATACCCCTTGGTGGTTGAAGGACTTCTTCACAGCGACCACGCGGAGTTGATGCTTATCTATAAGCCGTCTATCATCCCTAAACATCGTCTTGAAGCATTGTCCCAGCACTTCAAGTATGTCGTTGAACAGCTCTTATCAAGTGACGACCACTTAGTTGAGAAGGTGTCTCTGGCTGGTGAATGGGATTTACAGCAAGCAACTCAATGGAATTCCAAGGTGGATGCTACGCCTGTCCAAACCTGTGTAACGGATTTAATCTCACACCAGGCATCCATTGCACCATACAAGGAAGCTGTCATGTCCTCAGAAATCAGCTTGACCTATAGCGAACTGGACCGCATGACAACCCAACTAGCTGTATATCTTTCGCAGCTTGGCGTCGGGTTTGAGTCCATGGTTCCAGTATGCTTTGAGAAATCGATATGGAACATTGTGGCGATGCTTGGCATTATGAAAGCGGGCGGTGTCTATATTCCATTGGATCCTTCTCACCCCAAGTCTCGCCGAGAAGCCCTGATCCAGGAAGCTGGCGCGCAGATTATCGTTACCTCTTCAGTTACAGCTGAATCTTGTGAGGGTCTAGCCAGCCAAGTAGTGGAACTGTCCGCCTCCTTGATGGACGATATATCTAAGAGTATTGGAGACGATCTGCAGCCATCCAGCAGCCCGACCCCCTCAAGCATGGCCTATATTATCTTTACATCGGGCTCAACCGGTCGCCCTAAGAGCATTGTTGTTGAACACTCCGCTCTAGCTACGAGCACCGTCGGTCATGGCAGAGCATATAGCCTGAACAGAGAATCTCGCGTACTTCAATTCTCGAGCTATGTCTTTGACGTTAGCTTGAGCGAGATTCTGGAAACTCTTGTCTATGGCGGCACCGTATGCGTACCTTCAGATACACAGCGACTGCAGAATGTGGCCGGCTTTATTGCAGATGCCAATGTCAACACAGCACTTTTGACGTCTACATTTTTGAGAACCTTGAAGCCAATAGATATTCCTTCTATCCACACCCTCATTCTTGTAGGCGAACCTCCAGCTAAGGATATCCTTGATACGTGGCACGGCCATGTTATCCTAGCCAATGCCTATGGACCTTCTGAGATCTGTGTCTTCTGCACTTCACATGTATACCATTCCGTCGATGAGCCGCCTTCTACCGTGGGCACTGGCTTCGGTAGCCACTGTTGGGTTGTTGAGCAGGATGATCACCAGCGCCTGGCGCCAATCGGCTGTACCGGTGAGCTCCTGATACAGCGAGAGATGGCACGTGGCTACTTAAACGACGAGGAGAGAACAGCAGCGTCATTTATCAAAACTGTTGACTGGCTGCCAACGCCTCCTCAAGGGCAAATTGGAAAGTTTTACCTGTCCGGTGACCTGGTGCGGTATAACGAAAACGGCGTGATCGAATACCTTGGCCGACGAGATACGCAAGTCAAAGTGCGCGGATATCGTGTTGAGCTGGGTGAGGTCGAATACAACATTCAGCAAGCGATGCCAGATTCTGAAAATATCCAAGTCGCCGTCGATGTTATCCGGAAGGAAGCTTTCGAAGCCTTGGTCGCGTTTGTAGCCTTTGGTGATCCATCGTCTGAATCTAAGAGCCTTTCAAGTCAAAATCTCTCCGATTGGCTTTTGCCAACTGACGAAGCTCTCAAAGAGACGCTTAGCAACGTCGTTCAATATCTACGACGAGTACTACCCAAGTATATGGTGCCAGCTGTTTTCCTGCCTATGCATCGTCTGCCCTTCGGTAATACATTGAAGCTTGATCGCAGAAGGCTTCGCGACTTTGCCAATGGTCTTTCGCAAGAGCGCCTAGCTGAATTCAACCTTGAAAGCCGCGATAAGATCGAACCAACAACAGAGACGGAATTCAAGCTGCGTGATATTTGGGCCCAGGTCTTGAAGATTGCACCGGACAGCATAAGCAAGAACGACAGCTTCCTTCAAATTGGTGGTGACTCTATAACGGCTATTCAGCTTGTGACTGTTGCCCACGAATGCGGAATGGGCTTGACAGTTGCTGATATATTCGAAGATTCTAGACTTTATCATATGGCCGCCATTGCTACTGACGTTACAGATGCCTCTGCACGCGAGATTCTGCCTTTCAGTCTCTTGCCTAGCGATAAATCGCACTTGATTAAAGCTGCAGTGCGAGAGACGTGCGCCCTTGGTCAGAGCCAAACTATCGAGGATATCTATCCATGCACTAGTCTCCAAGAGGGCCTTATGGCGTTGACGGTTAAGCAACCAGGATCTTATATCGCTAAATATGTCTATGGACTGCCTGATTCTATTGATATCAACCGTTTCAAAGATGCATGGGAACGAACGCTCGAGATCTGTGGGAATCTGCGTACTAGAATTATACTCCACAATGCAGTTTCATACCAGGCCGTCATCCAAGAGCCTGTGGCATGGGAATCTACAGAGTCGGACATTACAACAATTATGTCATATGCTAAATCCATTGAGATGGGATATGGCTCCCGACTCTGCCGATACGCTCTCATTGAGGACAGCAGCAGCAATAAGCGATATTTCGCACTGATCATTCAACATGCTGTTTTCGATGGCTGGAGTCTAAACGTTACCCTGCAGGCCCTGCATCGAATCTACTTCAATAACGATGCTCCTGTTCTCCTACCATATTCAGTATTCATCGATTATGATATTACTAGAGATAAGGCTGCGGCCAGTGACTACTGGAAGAGGCAACTAGACGGAGCACAGGGAGCTTCATTCCCTGAACCGCAATTGAGCACTGTTACCTCTGATACTCCTAGCCGTACCTGGAGCTCTACCTTTTCAGTATCTCAATCAAACCAGTCGAAAATTACAAAGGCCACTATTCTTCGTGCTGCGTGGGCTATTGTTCTTGGAACCTACTGCGACACGGATGACATCTGCTTCGGTGCCACAGTCTCTGGTCGCAATGCACCACTTCCTGGTGTGGATAGATTATCTGGCCCGCTCATCGCTACTGTTCCCGTACGCATGCAGTTGAAGAATACACAGCCAGTGTCAGAATTCCTCCAAGACATCCAGAGACAAGCTTCAGAGATGACTGAATATGAGCAATTTGGTCTTCAGAACATCTCAAGAGTCAGCTCTGATGCTAAAGCTGCCTGCAACTTTGCCAGCCTGCTCGTCATTCAGCCGATGCAACACGTAACTTCGGATGATAATCAGGATACACTTCTTCTTGGTGTGGATAATGACGTACTTGAGACCAAAGAAATAATGGAGGGCTACTTCAATTACCCTCTTGTTACACAGGCGTTGGTCTATGAGAACCAAGTAGAGCTAATGTTTTTCTATAAGCCAGCTCAGGTATCCGAAACTCGGATCGAAGCTCTTTCTCATCACCTAAAGCACGTTATTAATCAGCTGTTGGATAAAACTGAAGTTCCTCTGCAGGCTATTTCAGTTGCTAGCAGCTGGGATCTCCAACAAGCCCAGGAGTGGAATGCTGCGTCAGACCTTACATCGGTTCATGATTGCGTACATACCGTAATATCAAGAGCGGCTTCATCTCACCCAAATAAGGAGGCGTTATATTCCAGTGAAGGAAGCCTTACATATAGTCAATTGGAGCAAATGTCTACCCTCCTAAGCAGGCATCTTATCCAACTTGGCGTCGGCCCAGAGAAAATGGTGGCCCTTTGCTTTGAAAAATCGATTTGGACAGTCGTTGCAATGCTTGGTACTATTAAAGCAGGTGGTGTATTCGTACCGCTAGATCCTTCTCACCCTGTTGGTCGACGAAAAGATCTAGTTGAGGAAATAGGCGCAGATGTCACTATCGTGTCGCCACAAACGTCCGGCCTGGGCCATACAACTACCCACGTGGTTGAGTTATCAACTACGCTTCTTGATCAATTATCCCAAACAACTAAAGAAGATATCGAAATGCCTGAGGTATCGCCTAATAATGCCGTCTATGTCATCTTTACTTCTGGATCAACAGGTAAACCCAAAGCCATTGTCATGGAGCACTATGCACTCTGCACTAGTATGAGAGGTCATAGCAAAGCTTATGGAATCGTGGAAGACTCTCGTGCCTTGCAGTTTTCCAGCTATGTATTTGATGGTAGTTTATGTGAAATATTCACACCATTATCTGTCGGCGGCACAGTCTGTGTCCCATCTGACGCACAGAGACTACAACACATTGCTAGCTTCATCGAGGAAGCCAGAGTTACGATTGCTATGTTAACCCCATCCTTTGCTAATACATTCCTCCCAAGTGAGGTCCCGACATTGAAAACTATGGTTCTTGGTGGTGAAGCACCGACAGAACATAACCTCCGAATGTGGTTTGGACATGTTAGACTTGTTAATGCTTATGGGCCCGCTGAATCCTGCATTATCTGTGCTACCCATGTTTTCAAGTCTGTCGATGACTGTCCTACCGTCATTGGCAAAGGCTACAAAGATATTTGCTACATTGTTGATTCCACAGATCACCAGCGCTTAGCTCCAATCGGATGCATAGGCGAGCTGCTTCTCCATGGGCCCTCCATGGCTCGAGGATATGCTAATAACCCGGAGGTTACGCAGCAGTCATTTCTCAAATCAGTGAAATGGCTTCCCGAACCCTCGGAAGACGACGAGCGTCGATTCTATAAGACAGGTGATTTGGTCAAGTACAACCACGATGGAACCATACAATATATGGGACGACGAGATACACAGATTAAGCTACGTGGTCAAAGAATCGAATTATCCGCAATTGAACATAGTCTCAAGAAAGCTTTGCCTGGGATTGAGCATGTGGCGGTAGATGTGATAAAGAGAGAATCGGGTGAAGCCCTAGCTGCGTATATTGACTGCCATACATTTGAGGTCGATGAAGCGTCAGACGATGGCGCCGCAGATCTCCCAGACAATATTCTGCCGATGAACGATGCTCTACATGCCACCTTTAGCACAGTACTCGACGAGCTCAAAGCCACACTGCCTGGCTACATGGTGCCGACATTCTATTTACCAATCCGAGATATGCCTTTCAACTTATCAATGAAGCTCGACCGAAAGAGGCTTCGCCAAGTTGCCTATGAATTGTCACCGGAGCAGCTTGTATCTTATTCTCTGTCAAGTCAAAAGAAGATTGAACCCACTACGGAGAAGGAATTCAAACTGCGCGAGATCTGGGCCCAGGTACTCGATATTAGCCCTGATATTATCGGCAAACATGACAGCTTCCTGCAAATTGGTGGTGATTCAATTACTGCCATCCGACTGGTGACGCTGGCTAACGAGCATGATATTGGCCTTACGATTCCCCAGATTTTTGAAAACTCACGACTCTCCCACTTGGCTGCTACAGCCACTGAAGTCGGTGCTGAATCTTACGCAGTTGAGCCATTCGACTTAATTTCCAGTAGCCAGATAGACACACTCACATCTACCGTCCGACACACTTGCAAGCTATCGAGTGATAATATTGTGGAGGATATATATCCCTGCACCAGCTTGCAGGAAGGTCTCATGGCTCTTGCAGTCAAGCAGCCAGGCTCCTATATTGCTAGGTTTGTATATCGTCTTCCTTCAGACGTTGATATCGACCGGTTCAAAGGTGCATGGGCATCAACAATGGAACTGTGTGGAAACCTTCGCACTCGCATTATCTTAGAGGATTCCATAGTATTCCAGACACTGATTAAGGAGGAGCCTTTATGGGAGCCCACTGAGTGTCTAGACCTCCGCTATGTGATGGAGAGTATGCAGAAGATTGAGATGCAATATGGAACACGCCTCTGCAGGTATGCTCTGGTGGATGACGAGAATGATGGTTACTACTTTGTTCTTATTATTCACCACGCTGTGTTTGATGGCTGGTCTTTCAATATTGTGTTGGACACATTAGACCAAGCATACCAAGGTAACGCTCTACAACACCCACAGCCATATTCAAGCTTCATCAATTACACCCTGAACCTCGACCACGCAGAAGTCAGCGAATACTGGAAGAGTCAATTACAAGGAGCGCAAAAAGCTTCATTCCCGCCCGTCAATCGAAACGGTAGCTCGCCAAGCGACACCCGCATCATGAAGAAGACGCTGGCACTCCCTCAGCCGTCTAACAGCTCAATCACAAAGGCGACCATTCTTCGAGCTGCATGGGCTATCGTTCTTGCTCGATACTCCGATACAGACGACATCTGCTTTGGAACTACTGTTTCGGGCCGCAATGCCGCTGTCCCTGGCTTGGTTACTATGCCTGGTCCTGCTGTGGCTACTGTTCCTATCCGAGTTCGCCTTGACGCTTCACAGTCTGTGTCTAATTTTATTGGAGATATACAGAAACAAGCAACAGATATGGTCCCATACGAGCAGTTCGGTTTGCAGAATATTTCCAAGCTCGGCTCAGACTTTAAAGAAGCATGCGACTTTTCGAGCTTGGTAGTCATCCAGCCGGTGCAGCATGCTCAAGCCGACGCAGACTCTGCCTCTTCAACTCCCCTATTATCCTCCGCAGACGATGTCTACAATGCGGAAGAGGCATCCGCAGGGTATTTCAGCTATCCGCTTGTTCTGCAGCTTTTTACATACGAACAGCACGTTGACCTGATGCTGACCTACGATGCCAACAATCTGCCAGAAGCCAGACTAGAAGCGCTTTCCTTCCATTTCAAGACAGTGCTTGAGGAATTAGTCGCCAACGATGCTATGCCACTTGGTTCTTTGTCACTTGCTGGCGAATTTGATCTGCAGCGCTCTCTCGTCTATAACCCCGATTTGCCAGAGATTATCCGTGCATGTGTGCATGAGCTTGTCGAGTCTCAAGCAAGCATTCGGCCAAACGCACCAGCTATATGCGCATGGGATGCAGAGCTTTCATATTCCGAGCTGGATAAAGCATCTACTCGTCTAGCTCATCATTTAATAAATGAGGCTGATGTATGCGTGGGAGATCTAGTACATGTATGCTTTGAGAAGTCAGCCTGGTTCTTCGTCGCTATGTTGGCAATTAATAAAGCTGGTGCCGCTTGGGTGCCACTGGATCCTGGACATCCTAGCCAACGCCATCAGCAAATCGTGAGCCAAACTGGCGCATCATTGGTATTGGTTTCGCCTTCACAAGCTGCTAAATGTGTTGGCCTCGTCGCAAACGTTATCGCAGTGACCCAAGAACTCGATATCACACTAAGAGAGAAGCAGAATATTTCTAGCGCTCTTCCAGATGTGTCTCCAGACCAGGCTGCCTATGTCTTGTTTACTTCGGGCAGTACCGGCACTCCTAAGGGTCTGGTTATGCAGCATGGGGCTGTTTGCACCAGTCAGACAGCTATCGCCAAAAGGCTGCGTATGACACCCGAAGTGCGTATGTTGCAGTTTGCTTCTTATGTCTTCGATTTATGTATTGGTGAGATTGTAGGACCCCTAATCTCTGGTGCTTGTTTGTGTATTCCGTCAGAAGAGGCACGAATGAGCGGCCTTCGTGAGTTCATTCAACAAACCAACATCAACTGGGCCTTCTTGACGCCCTCGTTTGCTCGCACAATCACGCCTGCCGAGATCCCTAATCTCGAGCTCTTGCTACTTGCTGGTGAAGCTGTTCCAAGAGATGTTTTCGACACATGGTTCGGCAAGGTTCGTCTAGTTAATGGATGGGGCCCAGCTGAGACATGTGTCTTCAGTACCCTACACGAGTGGGAATCGGCAGACGAGTCACCACTAACGGTCGGACAACCAGTAGGAGGATACTGCTGGGTTGTCGACCCCGAGGATCCCAATCGTCTTGCGCCGATCGGTTGTCTCGGTGAGGTGGTTATTCAAGGCCCGACTCTGCTCCGAGAATATCTATCGGACCCTATCAAGACCGCAGCAGCTATGATAACCTCATTGCCGGAATGGGCACCGCAGCGCGATCACCCACAATGGGGCCGCTTCTTCAAGTCCGGAGATCTCTGTTCATATAATCCAGATGGCACGATTGAGTTCTCCAGCAGAAAAGATACTCAAATCAAGATTCGCGGTCTTCGTGTTGAGTTGAGTGAAGTGGAACATCACATGATGACGGCTATTGAAGGTGTCAAACAAGTTGTTGTTGATGTCTTCAAAGGAGCAGCAGGATCAAGTCTTGTTGCTTTCTTTTCCTTCACTGATGAAACTCGCGTTTTGGGTGGTGCAACGGCCACCAACGACCAGAGCGCACTTTTGCCTCTCGCTGATGAGTTGAAGAGAAAGGTAACAGCCGCAGTGGGTTACCTCAGCGTAGCCTTGCCTAGTTATATGGTTCCCAGCATATTCATTCCCTGCCGATATATGCCGTCTATTACCTCTACAAAGATTGATCGAGGTGGCCTTCGCCGCATGGCTGCTGATCTTGACCATGAGGCACTGGCGACATATTCACTTGTTGATAGTGACAAGCGTGCACCTGAGACCCCAATGGAATACCGTATGCAGGAACTATGGGCTGAATTACTCAACTTGTCACAGGACCAAATTGGTCGAGATGATAATTTCCTCCGCATCGGTGGTGATTCAATCACAGCAATCCGTCTAGTTACCACCGCGCGTGAGGCTGGAATTGGAATTTCTGTCAAGGATATATTCGATGATCCTCGACTTTCTGCTGTTGCGGCAAAGGCAAAAGACGGCGTTATTTTCCAGAGCTATGATGTCGAACCATTTAGTTTGCTTCCTGCTGAAGAACTAGATGATATTAAAACGACTGCTTTAACAGCTTGTGGTTTCACAACAGATGACGGCATTGAAGACACTTATCCTTGCACGGGTCTCCAAGAGGGCTTATTAGCACTCTCTGTAACACAGCCTGGATCCTATATGGCTAAATTTGTTTATAAGCTTCCCGATAACCTTGATATTGATCAGTTCAAAGCTGCCTGGGCTAAAACCATGGAGCTCTGCGGTAATCTACGGACTCGAATTGTCCTCCACGAGGGCTCCTCGTTCCAGGTTCTTGTCAAGGAAGAGCCAGCCTGGGAGTCAGTTGAAGGTCGTACTCTTCGGTCTGTAATGGATACTACAAGCGCTATTAAGATGGGCTATGGCACACGCTTGTGCCGGTACGCTTTAATTGACAATAGTAATAACGACGCTCGGTACTTTGTCATGGTTCTTCATCACGCGATCTTTGACGGTTGGAGCATGAATATTATACTAGAGGTCTTGATGAGCTCCTACGCCAACATCGATCTGCAGCCTCTTCAGCCTTATGCAAGCTTCGTCAAATACACCACAGATATGGACTTAGTAGATGCAAGCGAATACTGGACGGCGCAGCTAGAGGGTGCTCAACGTGCCTCATTCCCTCCCGCTGATCTCAAGTCTACCTCTAGTGCTGAAACCAGTGTCATGAAGACTACGATACCATTACCACAATCTATCAATAGCTCCATCACTCGGGCTACTATTTTACGCGCAGCCTGGGCTATGGTACTGGCGCGATATAGCGATACTGATGATGTGTGCTTTGGCGTAACAATCTCTGGTAGACAGGCACCTGTCCCAGGCTTGGAACGGATGCCGGGCTTATCAGTCGCTACTGTTCCAGTCAGGGTTCATATCGATGGCCAGACACCGGTCGCAGATTTCCTCGGTCAAATCCAACAACAAGCATCCGAGATGATTCCATACGAGCAGTTCGGTATGGCCAAGATATCCAAATTAAGCCCTGAGATCAAAGACGCTTGCGACTTTACCAGTCTATTGGTTCTTCAACCCTTCCAACATCTACAGTCGCCTGATTCGGAGTCCACTGAGGTTCCTCTCTTGCAGTCCACTTCTCCAGATCAATATGCCGCTGAAGAAACTCTGGAGGGCTACTTCACTTACCCCTTAGTGGTTGAAGGATTGCTCCATAGCGACCACGCAGAACTAATGCTTATTTACAAGCCTTCCATCATCCCAAAACATCGACTTGAGGCATTGTCCCAGCACTTTAAACACATTGTGGAGCAGCTCCTATCAAGTGAGGAACAGGTTGTTGAAAACCTATCACTTGCTGGATCATGGGATTTGCAGCAGGCAACTGAGTGGAATTCAAAGGTGGACGCCACACCAGTGAAGACTTGCGTGCCAGACTTGATCGCCAAGCAGGCATCCCTTACCCCAGACAAGGAAGCTATCATGTCATCTGAGGGTAGCTTAACATATGGGGAGCTGGATCAAATAACAACTAAGCTAGCGGTTCATCTCTCTCAACTTGGCGTTGGCCTTGAATCGATGGTTCCAGTCTGCTTCGAAAAGTCAATGTGGACCATTGTAGCTATGTTGGGTATCATGAAAGCAGGTGGTGTTTACATTCCGCTGGATCCGTCGCACCCCGAGTCTCGTCGAGCGGCCCTGGTTCGCGAAGCTGGTGCACAATTCATTGTCGCCTCTTCAACTACGGCTCAGTCATGCAAGACCATGGTTAACCAAGTCGTCGAGCTGTCACCTTCACTCATCGCTAATCTCACCAAGACCATTGGAGATAAATCACAGCCATCTAACAAGCCAACGCCATCAAGTATGGCCTACATTATCTTCACATCTGGTTCCACTGGCAAGCCGAAGAGTATTGTTGTTGAGCACTCAGCTCTTGCTACCAGCACTGTTGGCCATGGCAGGGCTTATAGTCTGGGAAGCGAGTCCCGTGTATTGCAATTTTCAAGCTATGTCTTTGATGTTAGTCTGAGCGAAATTCTTGAGACTCTGGTATATGGAGGAACTGTTTGCGTTCCAACAGATAAACAGCGGCTGCAAGATATTGCAACATTTGTCTCCGAGGCAAAGGTCAACACTGCTCTTCTAACATCCACCTTCCTCAGAACACTCACTCCCGCGGATATCCCTTCAATCAAGACTCTCGTCCTTGTTGGTGAGCCGCCAGCTAAGGATATCCTCGATACCTGGCACGGCCATGTTACCCTAGCCAACGCCTATGGTCCTTCTGAAATCTGTGTCTTCTGTACATCGCATGTATATAAATCCACTGAAGAACCGCCTGCAACTGTTGGAACTGGTTTTGGCAGCCACTGCTGGGTTGTTGAACAGGATAATCACCAGCGTCTAGCACCCATTGGCTGCACTGGCGAGCTACTTATTCAAAGGGAAATGGCTCGCGGTTATCTACATGATGAGGAGAGAACTGCGGCTTCCTTTATCAAAAGCGTTGACTGGCTACCAACACCACCACAAGGACAAATTGGCAAATTCTATCTGTCCGGTGACCTGGTGAGGTATAATGAAAATGGTGTGATTGAATATCTGGGCAGAAGAGACACGCAGGTTAAGGTCCGAGGATATCGTGTTGAACTCGGAGAGGTTGAATACAACATCAAGCAAGCAATGCCTGACTCTGACAACATCCAAGTAGCTGTGGATGTCATTCGACGAGAGGCGTTCGAGGCCCTTGTTGCCTTTATTGGCATTGGGGACCACAATACAAGTACCACCAACAACTCTGGCAACGCCTTGTCTGAATGGCTGCTACCGGCAGACGAGACTCTCAAAGAAACATTAAGAGCTGTTGTTCGTCAACTGAGGCGGGTACTGCCCAAGTACATGGTGCCTGCAGTCTTTGTTCCTATGCAGCGACTACCATTCGGCAACACCCTGAAGCTCGACCGCAAGAGGCTTCGCGATCTCGCCAACAGTTTGTCCCAAGAACAGCTGGCCCAGCTGAATCTAGAGAGCCAGGACAAGGTCGAGCCGACGACTGAGATGGAGTTCAAGCTTCGAGATCTATGGGCTCAGGTCCTCAAGATTGCACCTGACAGCATAGGCAAAAATGATAGCTTCCTCCAGATTGGAGGTGACTCCATTACAGCTATCCAACTTGTCACGGTTGCGCACGAATATGGCATGGGCCTCACAGTTGCTGATATCTTTGATGACTCAAGACTCAGTCACCTAGCTGGTATCGCTTCCGATGTTGGAGCTGCAACGTCGCAGGAGATTACTCCCTTTAGTCTCTTGCCTAACGATAAGTTACACTTGATCAAATCTGCAGTGCAAGAGACATCTGCACTCAGTGATGACGAAGTTATTGAAGATATCTACCCTTGCACCAGTCTACAAGAAGGCCTCATGGCATTGACAGTGAAACAACCGGGATCGTACATCGCCAAGTATGTTTATGGATTGCCCAACTCACTTGATGTCGACCGCTTCAAGAACGCATGGGCTAGAACACTAGACCTATGTGGAAACCTGCGCACGAGAATCATTCTCCAAGAGAGCATCCCGTTCCAGGCTGTCATTAGAGAGGCACCTACATGGGAAGCTGCAGATAGCAAAGATCTCCGTTCGGCCATGTCAGCAACTAAATCTATTGATATGGTCTACGGTTCGCGGTTATGTCGATATGCTCTTGTAAGCGACAACGACAGTGGAAGACGTTATTTCATTCTCATGCTGCACCACGCAATTTATGATGGATGGGGTTTGAACGTCATGCTTGGAACCTTGCAACGATTCTATTCCAGCAATGACGGCCCTGTGCTTTTGCCTTACTCGGCATTCATTGATTACCAGGCCAAACTCGACAAGCAGGCTGCTGCTGAGTATTGGAAGCAACAACTGAACGGTGTACAACGGGCAGCTTTCCCTGACTCTCACAAGAGCACCGGATCCGACACCACAAGTCGTATCTTGAAGGCATCTCTACCCGTGCCGGCTTCGATCCATCGCACAATCACAAAGGCCACCATTCTTCGCGCCGCATGGGCCATTGTTCTAGGAAGGTATTGCGACACTGACGATATTTGTTTCGGCACCACTATTTCTGGCCGTAATGCACCGCTGCCTGGTATAGACAGGGTGACTGGTCCAATTCTCGCAACCGTTCCGGTACGCGTACGACTGAGCGGCGTCCAAAACATTTCAGGCTTCTTGCAAGACATCCAAAAACAGGCATCTGACATGACTACATATGAACAATTCGGCCTGCAAAATATTGCTAGAGTCAGTTCTGATGCTAAAGAAGCCTGTGATTTCTCTAACCTCCTCATTATTCAACCCATGGAGCATTTGACATCAGGTAGCGACTCTGAGGATGCGCTACTTCTTGGCGTTGATGATGAGGTCCTTGATACCAAAGACGCAACAGAAGGCTTTTTCAACTATCCTTTGGTTACTCAAGGATTCGTTTACGACAGCAAAGTAGAGTTGATGTTCATCTACAAACCGGCCCTTATATCAGAAGCCCGCATCGAGGCGCTTTCACGCCACCTGCAACATGTCATTCAGCAGCTGCTGGAGCAGACAGAGCTACCACTAGAGAATGTCTCGGTCGCTGGCGAGTGGGATCTACAGCAAGCCAATAAGTGGAATGCGGCAGCAACTATCACAGACGTGTACGACTGCGTTCCCAGCATTATCTCAAAGGCCGCCTTACTCGCTCCGGAAAAGGAAGCATTGTATTCCTCTGATGGAAGCCTTACCTATGCTGAACTGGAAATTTTATCAACCGCTTTCAGCACCTATCTCATTCAACAAGGCGTCGGCCCTGAGAAGATGGTAGCCATCTGCTTCGAGAAGAGCATTTGGGGAATTGTTGCTATGCTGGCTATTATGAAAGCCGGTGGCGCATTTGTCCCTCTTGATCCATCGCATCCTACTAGTCGTCGTAAGGCGCTGGTCGAAGAAGTGGGATCCGAATTTACTATTGTCTCACCGCAGACAGCTAAGCTGGAACAAGCAACACCGAATGTTATCGAGTTATCGCAGGCTTTCCTAGCTAACATGTCCAAATCATCCCAGACCAGCTCAGTCCCTGATGTCAAGCTACAGCCCGCCAACGCCGCCTATGTGATCTTTACTTCTGGCTCAACAGGTCGACCAAAGGCAATTGTCATGGAGCACCATGCAGTGTGTACTAGTATGTTAGGCCACGGCAAGTCATACGGTATGAATGATAACTCTCGCGTACTGCAGTTCTCCAATACTGTATTCGACGTCAGCCTTTGCGAGATCCTCACTACTCTATCTGTTGGAGGCACTGTTTGTGTTCCTTCTGAGTCGCAGAGACTACAGGGCATCACCAATTTCATTACCGAGGCTAGAGTTAATGCCGCTATGTTAACCCCATCATTCGCTAGCACCTTTAGTCCGGCTGAGGTGCCTACACTGAAGACCTTGGTCATTGGAGGCGAGGCGCCAACTGAAGATAGTCTGAAGACCTGGTTCGGAAAGGTCAGAGTCATTAACGGATATGGCCCCGCTGAAGCTTGCATTTACTGTGCAACCTACGAATTCCAGTCTGCCGATGAAAGCCCTACCACTATTGGTCAAGGGTCTAATAACACATGCTGGATTGTTGACCCCGAGGACTATCAAAAACTTGCTCCTATTGGATGCATTGGCGAACTGCTTCTTCATGGGACATCCTTAGCCAGGGGCTATGCCAACAACCCGGAGGTGACAAAGGAATCCTTCTTGAAGAGTGTTAAATGGCTTCCGTCTCCTTCGTCTGATGACAGACGCCAGTTTTACAAGACTGGAGACTTGGTCAGGTACAATGCGGACGGCACAGTACAGTATGTTGGGCGAAGAGATACACAAGTCAAGCTCCGTGGCCAGCGGATTGAGTTGGCTGCGATTGAGCATAGCATCAAGGCAGCTTTGCCTGGCATCGAGCACGTTGCTGTGGACCTAATCCGCCGCGAATCTCGAGAAGCGCTTGCCGCGTTTATTGACTGCAGCAACCTGAAAATCGACGATACAGCCTCCGAAGTTAATGATCTACCTGATCAGCTTCTTTCAATGAACAAGACGCTGCAAAAGACCTTTGGGGCTATGGTGGATGAACTGAAGTCTACGCTGCCTGGGTATATGGTGCCGACATTCTATCTTCCCTTCAAAGATATGCCATTCCTATTATCCATGAAGCTTGATAGAAAGAAACTTCGTCAGCTCGCCAATACGCTCACTCAGGAGCAACTAGTGCTGTTCTCATTGTCTAATCAAAAGAAGGTCGAACCCACAACAGAGATGGAATTTACACTCCGAAAGATTTGGGCCGATATTCTCAACGTCAGCCCCGAGACAATCAGCAAAAACGATCGGTTCCTTCAAATTGGTGGTGACTCTATAACCGCAATCCGATTAGTAACAATGGCACATGAGCAGGGCATCGGCTTGACTATTCCTCAGATCTTTGAGAATTCCCGCCTGTCTCATCTGGCCGCAACAGCAACTAGTGCCGTGAGTGCCGCGGCGTACGAAGTACAGCCATATGAGCTCGTACCTGAGACCAAATTGGATACTGTTAAAGATACTGTCAGAGATGTCTGCGGACTCTCAAATGAGCAGGTCATTGAAGATATTTATCCCTGCACAAGCCTACAAGAGGGTCTTCTGGCTCTTGCTGTCAAGCAACCGGGCTCATACATTGCCAAGAATGTGTATCGTCTCCCTGATGATATCAATATCGAGAAATTCAAGGCTGCATGGGCACAGACTATGGAACTCTGTAGCAATCTTCGCACAAGGATCGTCTTCCGTGATGGTGCCACTTTCCAGGCACTAATCAAAGAAGGGCCGGTTTGGGAGCCAACTGAAGATCGTGATTTCTCATCTTTTCTGGACGGTATGATGTCTCTTCAGATGCAGTACGGCTCACGCCTCTGTCGGTATGCAGTAGCTGATGGTGGGCCTGGAAAACGCTACTTTGTCCTAGCTCTCCATCATGCAGTATTTGATGGCTGGAGTTTGACTCTAGTACTCGATACATTGCTCCGCATTTATCTAGGAAACAATGTGGTTCCCTTACCACCATACGCACGCTTCATCAACTACATCTCTCAGATTGATGCGACAGCAGCAACCGACTTCTGGAGGACACAATTAGATGGAGCTCGACGAGCATCATTCCCCCCAGCTGACCGAATGCCTGGTAGCTCGGAGACCCGTATTATCAAGTCGTCCATCCCATTCCCCGAGCTCAAGAATAGTTCAATTACAAAGGCTACAATCTTACGTGCTGCATGGGCTATGACACTAGCCCGATACTCCGAGACAGATGACATTTGCTTCGGAACAACGGTCTCTGGCCGCCATGCTGCCGTCCCAGGTCTTGATCGCATGGCGGGACCTGCTGTAACTACTATTCCAGTTCGGATACGTCTCGATAGCCGCAAGCCAGTTTCCACGTTCCTCAAGGAAGTTCAGCAACAAGCTTCAGACATGGTTCCATTCGAACAATTTGGTCTATCCAATCTGTCCAAGCTCAGTCCTGCGATCAAGGAAGCATGCGACTTTACCAGTTTGCTTGTTCTACAACCTGTCCAACAGGCACAAGGTCTGTCCAGCACGGCTGACAGCAATGTGCTTTCCGCAGCTGAGGATATACTCGGTGCTGAGGATGCGCTCGAGGGCTACTTTAGCTACCCGCTCGTCATTATGTGCAACATCTACAATGATCGCCTCGAGCTCCTCAATATCTACAACACGCGTGTCCTCAATGAAACTCGTCTTCGCGGTGTTGCTCACCAGTTTATGCACGTGGTGCAGCAGTTCCACAAGAAGCTTGACAAGGGTTCTACCAAGTCTGATAAGGATTCTTCAAAGCCAGAGAAGGAGAAGAAGGAGAGAAAGGAAAAGAAAGAAAAGAAAGAGAAGAAATCTTCCAAGTAAAGAATGTAACTGGAAGTTTTTAATATCGGTAGTGGCAAGTTAAAGCCCTACTACTATCTGAGCCTCGAAGAGGATCTTCTATTTCTGGGAGTAGAGTTGATATTGAGTGATATTTGTTTCTCCTTTGTAGCAATTTATTTTACATAAGACCATTCTGTTAGTTTTAGTTTAGTTTTTATTTATTTAATTAGAAGTATTCAGAATTTGATATTGTTAATTTTATCCAAGTTCATTATACAGTGACGTTGTCTACTACATAATAGATAAATGAAGACTGGTATGCGCCTTAGATTATAAACTTCCTAAAACTGGTTTTTAATGTCAGTTCGATCCGGACATTATCTTTCACTCCTTTCATACTAAGTTTCAGAAGATATAAGACGTTAATCTTCGTGCTACCAGATACAGTCGCTCCATCGACAATCGCGAGGCTTTTAATAACTGATAAAGTCAATCATTGGTGTTGAAGCGTGGGCGGCGCCCATCAAACAATTCAGTTAGCGTATCCGAGGTGTTGGCGTTGTTAGCTATGCACATAATCCATCATGGGCTGTTTGGGGTCCCGACCCAATGGCTTGATTGAAATTACCTCAACTATCATGGAAATATATATGTACGTATAGTGAGGAGTGGTTTTTTTGTCTGAGGGTGGACGATACATCACTACTATATACCTTGGTAGCCTAAATAGAGCATGTGTGGAAATCCACCAATGTGGGGGTTGTTCACAGCTGTGGTCCACACAAAGGCACTACACCTTAAAGCCTATCAGAAAGATGACATTCAAGGTGTGGGCAGACTCTCTCCGTAAGATTTACATCATCTGTCTATGCGCTCGTTGAATAATTGAACTATATGGCCGTCATTGCGAAACACCTGCCTTGTACTCGGCTTCTGCGGTACATCTACGGGTGGATTGTCATGAGGTTCTATTGGCAGCCAAGCGAGACGTCTGCAGCTGCAGACACTCCTAATTCTACTCCGCAATATTGATGTCGAATTCTGGGCATCAACTCTACTTAGCCATCATCCCTGCACTTGCAATTCCGTCAATATTTTCGCCAATATTTCACACTCGTGTAAGCCATGTTGAAGAGCCTGCAAAAACGGTTGAAGAAGAAGCGTATTGGCAGCCGCGTGGCCGACGTACCGCCTCCGGCTGGGACGCCATCCATAGGTACGCTTCAACTACCAGTACTGATTGCAAATTAGAAGCGTCATCCAGTTTCCAATCTACTAAGCCTGTAGATGTATAGATAATACGAATTCATCAAAGTTGCCCGTCAATCAGGCCAAGACCGCTCTATTAAGTGACAAGCCAGAGCAGCATATCACTCCGGCCACCGCCCTAGCGACCTCGAATGCCGCTTCTAGCTATAGTACGGAAACACATGTTCCGTCTTCCCTCCCACATGCTGCAGATCCTCCTGCCGAGACATACCAGGGCCCAAAAGAGCGCCAGACAATAACAGAGGTCAAAGAGGAACAGGTTTCAGAACTATCTACATCTCAAAGACTGTGGAACGCCGCTGACGACAGTCTTGAGAAGGATAAAGACACTGCGGAGCTTGCCAATTCTTATATGAAGACTCTCATAAAAGTTCTAAACCCAAAGAAAGATTCTGATTCCTCTGCTTATGAGGATGAAGTCTTAGCTAAATTGAAAGACCCGATTGAGCGGCAGGAGTATATGACTCAAATGGTTGATGAAGGACGGAAGAAAGTTGCTGTATCATCAAAGATCTTGGGAACGACGGACGATGTTGCTAAATTTATTTTGTCGGCCAAAGGTATGATCGACCTGGCAATCCAGAATATACCGCAGGCTGCCCTGCCATGGGCTGGTGTTTGCATAGGCTTACAAGTAAGTAGTTATCGTCCGAACTATTTTATATCCAAGCTGATATTTAAGCAGATTCTCCTAAATCCTGGAAAAGCGACAAAGGCTAACCTCGCTGGCATCACTCATGTCACTTCGCGAATGAAGTGGTATTGTGCTATGACTGAATATCTCTTTAATAAAGATAGCATCGTTCTTGGGAACGAGTCTTTTACGACAGTCATAAATATATTAGAGGAAAAGATCATTGAACTATATAAGTCTCTTATCCTATATCAGATGAGCAGTATCAACTCCTATTATCGGAACCAAGGCGTTGTCTTTCTCCGCAGCGTCATAAATTTAGATGACTGGGATGGCGACCTTGAGAGTGTTAAGAAAGCTGAAGCTGTTATTGAACACATGTCAGCCCAGTATCACAGAGAATACGAGAGGAGCTCTTTGCACCAGATTGTTGATGCTGGAAAAGAAATGGAGAAACAGCTTGGCGACATTCATCGAGACCTTCAGAGTTTCATTGCCCAGCAAGAAAATATTGAAAAGGATAAGAAGGATAGAGACTGCCTTCATGCTCTCTTCGTCACAGATCCTTCGTATGACATGAAGAGGATTGAGAAGACAAAGGATACCTTGCTTCACGACGCGTTCAAGTGGATTCTTAGCACCGACGAATATATAGCATTCACCAGTTGGTCCGCCGACGAGTCTACCTTGTCTCCTCTCCGGCTTCTGTGGATTAAGGGTTCTGCTGGCACGGGAAAGACGATGTTGTTGATTGGTATTATCCGCGAACTCAGAAACCAGTCCGCCACGTTTTCTCCGCGCGTCTCCCATTTTTTTTGCCAAGGCACAGAAAACAACCGAAACAGCGCAACGGCCGTTTTGAGGTCTCTAATCTGGATGCTGCTTCTTCAGCAGCCATATCTCATCTCGCATTTACTCATAAAATATGAACCTGCAGGTCCTTCTCTTTTCTCTGACCCGAACGCATATTTTGTTCTATCTGATATTTTTGAGAACATGCTCACTGACTCTCGCTTATCCCGCGCGTATTTGATTGTTGATGCCCTTGATGAATGTAGTGAAGGTTTAGAATACCTTATTCAACTCATCTCAACATCTATTTCGCTCTGCGAGAAGGTCAAATGGCTGGTAGCTAGCCGCCCAGAGGTGGAGCTCAACAATCTACAAACTGACGGAGCTTTAGTCGAGCTAGATGCTCAAATACTGAAGCGTCCAGTGAATGCATATATCGACTACAAACTTTCCCTTCTTGGAGGCAGAAGAGGATACTCCAACGACATTTTGGGCCAAGTGTCACGCAAAATTCATCAGAAAGCTGCCAACATTTTCCTGTGGGTGGCTCTTGTTTTTAAACAACTAGACAAAGTCCATGGATGGAATGCTGTTGAGGCGATAGATACGATGCCTCCTGGCTTATCGGAGTTGTACAACCATATGATGGCCAAAATCGAGATCCTCAAAGATGCGCAATATTGTAAGAAAATATTAGTGGCTATCTTTCTAGCCTATCGCCCGCTCTCTCTTCTTGAACTTTCCGTGCTTGCGGATTTACCAGACAACGTTGACGCGGCGCAGACCATTGTCGAAGAATGTGGTTTGTTCCTGACAATCAAGGACAAAATAGTCTATCTAATCCATCAGTCGGCCAAAGACTACCTGGACACAAATTACACCATAAAGCTTCATCAAAGTGGACTTGCCGAAGGTCACATGGAGACCTACAGCCGCTCAATCAAAGCCATATCAAAGCTGCAGCAAAATATATATAGCCTACCGGACTTTGGATTCAGACCAAAGGATACACAGCCACCTGATCCAGATCCGCTGGCTCCAATGCGATACGCTTTCCTTTTCTGGGCCGATCATTTCTGCGATGCGCATAAGCTAAGCCCCGAGCTTACGAATGAACCAACAGATGCCGATATCGTATGGTCGTTTTTGAATGGCCACATCCTCCGCTGGATAGAAGGTCTGTCTCTCCTCGGCAAGATTTCAGATGGCCTGCGTTTATTAAGGAAAATTCTGCTCGAGGTATGTTTGGGAGAGCTAGTGCCGTACGCAAATGCTAAGTACTGTCAACTATAGCCTAGGATAAATGCTCAGCTTGCCAGATTCCTAAAAGATGCGGAGACATTTCTACTTAGTAACGGATCAATTATAGACAGAGCACCTTTGCAGGTGTACGGCTCCGCACTTCTGTTTTGCCCAGGATCAAACAAAGTAAAACAACAACAATGGAATGAGAGACTACCATTTATCAAAGATATTGAGGGTATTAAAGAGCATAATGTACATTTACAGACGCTTGAGGGCCATAGTGGTTTTGTTAACTCTATCGCCTTCTCGCCAGATGGCAAGACGCTCGCATCGGCATCTGATGATAAAACTATACGATTATGGGATGCCGCCACGGGTGCTCACCAGCAAATACTTGAAGGCCATAGTGACTGGATTAACACCATTACCTTCTCGCCAGATAGCAAGATACTCGCATCGGCATCCTATGATAAGACTATACGATTATGGGATGTCGCCACAGGTACTCACCAGCAAATACTTGAAGGCCATAATGGCTGGGTTAGGGCTATAACCTTCTCTCCAGATGGCAAGACGCTAGCATTAGCATCTCATGATAATACTATACGACTATGGGATACCGCTATGGGTACCCACCAGCACATACTTGAAGGCCATAGCGAGTCGGTTAACACTATTACCTTCTCACCAAATGGCAAGACACTCGCATCGGCATCTAATGATAAAACTATACGACTATGGCATGCCGCCACAGGTGCCCACCAGCAAATACTTGAAGGCCATAGTGACTGGATTAACACCATTGCCTTCTCGCCAGATGGCAAGACACTCGCATCGGCATCTGATGATAAGACTATACGATTATGGCATGCCGCCACGGGTGCCCACCAGCAGACACTTAAGAAACCAAGCGGCTTGGTTAGTGCTATTGTCTTCTCAACCGACAGCCAATTCCTTAAGACAGACCGTGGTTATATAAGGATCTCTGAATTGAGTATACCAGATAAGCCCCCCGGGTATGCTTGTTTTGTCCATGAGGACTGGATAACTAGAGATGGAAAACATTTACTCTTCCTTCCTAAGGATTATAGGAGCGAACAAATAGTCTTGCATGGTAATTTAGTTGTGTTAGGACACGAGTCAGGACTAACATTCTTACGATTTAATTTCTGAACTTAATAGAGCATCGAACAGGAATAGTTAAGAATTTATATATATATATATATATATTTTCATTCCATCACTCTGTTGTCTCAAAAAGCGTGAGGAGAATAATCACTCCATACTATGAGGATACTCCATATCTCTGTCATATACGAGACAGTTCTCCTTGTGGAAAGAAGTTTAATACTAAAAATACAGCATTATTTCGTTCTCTCATACCGTACTTGCCCGCGGCAACTCAAATGGCCCACTTTGAATATTCCGAGCATCCACGAGTAGCTATCGAAGCTCAATTTTCGCATAGGTTTGTTGGAACCGATTGATTCGAAGACATTTATAGCATGTATAATTCTGGTCTGCTCGTTAGGAACTTTAACTATAATGCATATTTGTTGCAGTAATCTTGATCCGCATTTTCGATGAACGTGGCGATCGCTCAGAGTCATAGGGTATGTCCTGGAAGGTTAAAGCGGTGAGGTTTATATTAAGAATGGCACTCGAATGGGAAACGTTAAAAGTATTCCCTAATTTTATGTCTTATATATTAGAATAAATGGAACTAATCTCTTCTAGTGTTGAGTATCGCGTATGTTATTAAGTGCAGCGCTATCTTGTTATGTTATTCGTGTAATTGGAATTGGGTCATATTCATAATTGATTTCTTGTTCTCCTTTCTCTCTTATGGCGGGAGGTCTGGTGTGGTAGTCTCTTAGTGCTTCTTACAACCCTTGTCTCCCTTCTAGAGCTGCCCTAACATCCAGCTTTACTTGGTAATCTGGGATTTGCTAGGGTATTTCAGCTACACAGGTAATAGATCATATTTAGTGTGCATCAGCCCTTGAGTTACCGATCGAATATTTTCTTAAAGTCAACCGATACTACTCCTGTTTCTTAGTGGTATTCTCAGTTGATTGGTTTACCTTGATCTTAGCTAGAATGTGTTGTTCGATTCCGGCTGCATCAATTGATTCGTTGCGCCCATCAGCGGTCTCTCCCTTCAGGGCTTGATCAGGGCCATTATAGGCTCCCTAAGGCTCTCGTAAGCCTAGGGCTGTTGTGGTGATTGGTCGCTTGCATAGGTAGGTCTTTAGCCGATGTATGTAAGGGCTTTACCAAGCCTAAGATGTGTCCTTCTAGGGGTTTTGTATGGAAAACTATCCTATACCTGGTAATTCCTTTACTTGGTGCTTTGGTTATTTAGGCGATCTGGCTCCGACTTTTCTCCTACTGCAGTGGCTCCTTGCGTAGGGTAGTGAGTTGGCTTCCAACTGGAAGCTCCGCAGTGCAATACCTTGACGCAAGGTACCACATGACATGGCTTGGACCTAAACCTTATATTATAAAGCCAATTTCGGCAACCAGATCAAACGATGCTAACTAATGACATTGCCTTAGCATGCCTCCATTAATTCCCCAAATAGCTGGTTCTAGTAACCCCAACGAGTCCAAGAAGAGTCATCGTCGGATGCGGCGGTAGCGGCGCATTTTAAAAGCCCGCCATGCCGTTCCGCTTGAGCGTCACGCGGCCCGCCTCGCAACCCCACCAATCCTACCCTATCATTCATCACCAGACAGCCCTGTTGAGCACCATCTCTCACTGCCAGCCAAAGAGATAGGCATGTGTTTGTATTTTAAGAGAGAGGCAGAGCAACGGGGCTTTGGGATCGTCGCATATCCCGTGATGGATTCTCGATGGTGCTGTAGGCAGCTGGACGACTCTCCACTACCGCTCGAGGTTGTTCCCGAAGTCAGTTGGTTGTATTCTATGATTGTGTAGAGTCAATATGCCAGTGATACGGGAGTTGGACATAGGAAAAAGTGATTGAGAGTGGGATCGGCTTTTGGTAGAGGTTTAATATTGTTCTCTTATATACTATCATTACTTATCTCTTAATTCCCTCTTCTTCATTCTACTGTGTTTGGGCCTGCTAATATTCGTATCATCAGGTGGAGTACTTTATGAACAGACTGTAAAACCCTCTATGGTTACATATTACATATCTACCACTCAGCCCAAGCCCTATCTTCTCTTCCATGGACTCTCTTCCACCGAACGGGACCTCCAGTCAATCCCACGAGAGCTTCATTCCCTCCTGGTCCACAAGCCCTATCCCGAGCCTCTCCCTCTCCGCAGGTGGGCTCCTAGCTCTCGCCGACCTCAACACCATTGCTCAGCGCACCGCCATCACCGGCGGATCTTCCTGGCTCGATGCCTTTGTCCTTGCACCAGGTTTGCATTACCAGCAAGCTGCTGATGCTCTCGACCAGCAGTCTGCGACGGCTCTATCTGCCGAGCTGGGTTTAACGTCAGCAACGGAGAATGTGAAAGGAGAGATGCGCCGCTACGTCATTAACAATGTCGCTATGGTCAAGTATCTCAGGAGGCTATGGGTGACAGAGGGAAAAGTGGGCGTCGTGACATTGCACGTCAGGCTTGAGGACGAGGACGATGCCTTTGATGTCAATAGCTTTCGGAAGCGCATGTCTGCCATAACAGGGTACGACCACCCGATTCCTCGGCCCAAGACAACACCGACCAAACCAAGACGCAAGCGGGACACTGTCAAGGACGCCTTGGAAATGGACTGGCTAAGTCATGTATTTTACCTTCTTAGCCCGCTCCTCACCATCTTCGCTATTGTACTCATGATCCTCTTTGAAGACTGGTGGGGTCTAGGATTCCTCATCGCGCTTATGGTTTCTCGCGTCATCAATATCTGGTCTATCAAGGAACGATCTAAGCTTGCGCCGCCTCAGCAAGTAGACTCCATATTGGCTCCTCCTCCTGGCGGCGCTCTACCGCCGTCAATGTCGCAGTTCTCACTACCTCCCCCGCCGGCGTTGCGGCGTGAGGACTCCCGCATGACGGAGTACACCATCGACCTAGGCGTCAACAAGCGGGTGGTCCTTCAGGGGCTAGACTCTGATCTCCAGGCTGTTACAACAGAGGCCTGGATGCGCGCCAAGTCGACCGTAGAAGGGTATCTCGAAGCGGCGGCAAAACTGATCGTGTACATGGTGGCATGTTTCAGCGGAAACCTCTCACAGGCTGGTGCTATTGCGCTCATGTCTCTATTGCTGGTTAGCGCGGGTCTGCTGGGTTTGAGCAATTCGCATTCCAAGAGTCTGAAGATGCATGGGCGCAGGGTAGGCAGGTTAAAAGTGGCAAAGGTTCAAATAGATCCTCTGGATCCAAGAATGGCTGTGGAAGGTGATGTGGGCGGTGTTGCACACGGGATACCTATGCATATCGTCCCCGTCGTCGATGCTCAAGTTTAAGATGTATGATATTTGATTTGCGTTTACTCCCATCCTGAGAAAAGCAGAATAATAAGAAATAGATGGCCCACTCCACGGAAGTGTTCAGCAATATGATCATAAAGCGCCGAGCCCATATCAAAATTCTCTTTATCCCCGTTCTCAACACCACATATCCAAAAAAAATTTTACCAACGTGATAGTACATCAAGAAAAAGCTCCCACGTAAGATTACAAGGGTGGTGCGAGCACCTATATCTCTTTAGATAAGCCTCCCAGACAAATCTATGCGTCGGTCGGCAGGTCTTCTTTCTTCTCCTCGGAAGGGGATTCCTCCTTGACGGGTTCATCATCTTTCGGCTCAGCGGCTGGCGCTACCTCGTGGATCGGGTCAACCAAGGGAGGCTCCTGGGACAATACATCAGGCTCTGGCTTTGGCTCTTCGGATGGTTGAGTCTCTAAAGCTGGCTTGACTATTGGCTCTGTTGTTAGCTCTGTTGTTGGCTCTGTTGTTGGCTCTGTTGTTGGCTCAGTTATCGGCTCAGTTGTTGGCTCAGTTGTCGGCTCGACTGTCTGCTGAGGAACACTGACAGGCAGCTCCTCTACTACAGGATCCTCTTTAGCCTGAGCAATTGTAGGCTCCAGCGCATCTGTAATGACCTTGGAAGCAGCTGCCTGTCTATCTAGTTCACCCATCAGACCACCGAGGAGATCCGGCTCCTCCAAAGGCGCAGGAGAGGTAGGCTCCTTACCAGGGGTGGCTGGCTTCTGTTCTTCCGTCGCCACTTCGGTATTTGCAGAAGCAATCTCTTTAGATTCATCCGCCAACGCTGTCCCAGCTTCTGAAGGGGCCGCTGATTCATGTACCGGAGCCGTGACTGAGACGGAATCATCTGGCTTAACCGTGTCCTCCGTCAGGGTGGATATTTGATGAATCAAAGACGGTTGTTGTGGAAAATCTTCAGGTTGCTGACTGGCTTGACTTTTCAGCCCATCATCGGAGATTTTGGAATGTTCATCATCCGCCTTGGGGCTAGAGATGTTTCCTACTTGCTCGGGTGGGGGAGGGAGTAAAGCTTCATCATTACCCGGCTGATCTTGTTCCATCATATCTGGCTGGGGTTCTTCCTCAGTGACTATCGGCTCTTTTTCTACCTGTGTGGTTTCTGCAAAATCGCCAACCATCTCGGATGTAGACTGTTCATCCCGCGGCTCACCATGCGGTTCATCCTGTGGCCTATCCAGTGAGACATCCAGCGGCGTAATTTGTGGCACTTCGTCTGGTTCTGTACTTGTGGGTGGAAGTAGCTCTTCAGTTGCTGAGGCTATGACAACATTCTTCAGCGGGCTTCCCTCTGATTTCGGTTGTGGCGAAGCCGTGCGTTCGACAGCGGATTCGAGTGCCAGAGAGACTGGAGGCAAATGGTCCTTCGCATTGGGTTCGTCCTTCATATCGACGTCAGGGACTTCTTCATCAGGTCCCAGACCGGCATCAGCCATTTCCTCATCCTGAGCCTTTTCAGAGGCTGGAGCTGCCTCATTTGATTGTTCATTATCGCCAGCTTCATCACCATCCCCTTCGTCGCCTTCTTCGCCCTCGTCGCCGTCATCGCCTTCTTCGTCATCATCATCCTCGTCTCCATCCCCATCTGCCATTTCACTATCCTGGCGAGGTGTGTCGTTTTCAGTCTGTGGAGCATTCTATAGATTTACTAGTAAGTAATGTGTGCATAAGGGCATGTCGTGATAGATCTTACAATTCCATTGTCGCTCTCTGTTTTAATTGGGGTTGTGGTCGTCGCTCCAGCTGAAGCGACAGCCGCGGGTTGTCTCTCTCCGAGCAGAGGAGCTCTAATCTTCTTTTTACCACGCCCAGGTCCAGCCTTGGCTTTCCTTTTGGGTGGCGGTGGTCGTCTCTTTTGTGGAGGCTGCACTGGGGGCAATGCGTCGGTTTTCGCCGCGGCGACAGTTTCAACTCTGGTAGAAATAACCTCGCCTTCCACTGGTTGGCCATCGGCTAGCGTGACCTCTTCAGTGTATGGGTTGCCAGCCGCGTCAATTCGTCTGACGGTCGCTCTCGTCACTACCGGCCCTTGGACCTTGTCCTCCACGGTTCGACTAGCAACCGTGACCGTGTTCTTTCGTCGTTTCGCAAGGTGCGAGATACCTAGAGCTTCAACATTCTTAGGGAGCTGCTTCCAAATCTTTATTTGATATCCTTGTGGCTGGCTTTCCTCTTCTTTCTTGTCCGGCTTTTCAGGCACAGCGGCGTCAGCGTCGGCCTCCTCGTCTTCTACGGGCAGTGGTCTTTTATACAGGCGACCTGATCGAGCCGCGCGCAGCAATTCTTGAGTGTGTGGCGGCAGCAAGGTCGCATCCTTAGGCATCCCATGTAGAAGTTCAATTGCCCAAACATCGTTCTTCTGTTGCTGCTCCTGCTGCGGTGGAGGCGCGACGTTGACCCATTCTTGTCGCCATTGTCGCACGGGAAGACCTGTATTCATTAGTTACCATCGCGTCTATTACCGATTGGACCGAGATGCGAACCTTCGAAATCGTCGTGCTCGACGTAGCCACTTCGATTGGCGCGTCGTGTCTGTCGCATCGCGCATGTTAGTCAAAGACTCCTTGGAAGTGTCGTATGGTTAAGAGCATACCCCTGGCGCCATCACGCTCCCCTTGGTGTTGCGATGATGGGCGACTGCCTGGCGACAAATCACTCAAGCAAATCAGACTAGAAACCTAGATAAGGCTTTGCGATATAATGCATATGCTGATTGATGCAATGTGGAATAGTGGGCAGATCCTCAATCAAAGCTGATTTGGACTAGAATGCGCAAGCTTCTTTGTTGATTGAGAGGCGTGGATTAAATGAGGCGCGGCTAACCAATTGGAGGGACTGGCGATTGCTGACGTAATCGAAAACACTTGCTGCTTTGCAACGCCAATTAAAGTCACATCTGGACAAACAACTGCCTGCATTAATACGGGATTATGCAACCTAAAACATTGATTTTTATTTCTTTGGGACTGTATGTGATATAGAAGGCATACAATCTTTAAGAGGTACGTTCCTTTTAGTTATGACTGGGGAAGCACCAAAATTAACACGATCATCCAGTGCAGCGCTGTCCTGCATACTGCGGGGTGAATGCATCTCACATTGAATGAGCAGTGCAGAAGCATAGGGTTTCGTCGAGCGATTCTCTGACCTGGATCATTGACCAGTCACAATGACCATTTTTTAGTCTCAAGGGCTAGATGGCACTACCAGCGAATGCAAATGATGTTGAGATTTCGTAGTCTAAGGTTTCCTAAAGATCCCGTAATACTCCCTAGTCAAAGAACCGTCTTCGATGCCCATAGTGTGGTATTATATGTGATGTACAAAGCCGTTCCCATCTTACTATACAGCAGCCATTTCGCTTTTTCTCGTGGTTGTTTATTCATGTACTCTTCTTCGTCTTCTTTTTCTTCATTATGCTTAATCGTAGCTAGAGATGGCACAGTTAGTTCAAAGCTCTAGTCTCCAGACTACATGGATATATACTCACCCTTGCTCCGTTTGCCTTGTTACTTCTCCTGACTTTCCTGTTTCTTTGCCCTGTCGCTCATCAGCATATATATTTTGTGTGGACAGATTGTCGTGACATGAGACATACCGAGATCCCTCCCTCCACTACCAATCGATCCAGCTGATAGAATTGCCCAATAACGGATTGCCTCTGTAGCAGCTGCAGTTAGTATCAATCGGCCAGTTTGCAGGTTTGCAAACTTTTGGACTAGGATTTCTAGCCTACCTTCATCACTTGAAGCTCCTTTAACCCCTTTTGGATCAATTCCTGTATTTCACGGGGATCGTTTACCGCACGGTATTCTCGGAAGGCATCTCGAGTTCGTCGCTTCGCGTACTCGCGGAAGTTATAAGAAGGGATCTGTTCACCCTGCCGTAATAGCTGGCGGTACTATATCAAGTTGCGAGTCAACATCAGCATCGAGAAGTTCGAGGACGGCCAAGCACGGCGCATAGCTTAGTGATTGGCATTTCCACATCTATCCCTATGGGTTGGGAATAGCGCGCGACTTACGAGTGATCGCACTTGGTGCGGCATGTCACCTCTTAATGTGGCAACAGCAGACATAATGTGACACTTTTGTGGTGATGTATGACGGTCACTTCTAGATATTCAAGTTCACCTCCATCTCCCGCATTTTGATAATGCAGACCAGCATCCCACCGTCATCCACCCACTAGGCGGAACCGGAGAAAGTCCAACTCCGAGAAGCGATTACATCCATAGATCCGAACTTTATCCTAGCTTATCAGCATTGTTTCCAATCGCGTTCGGTTTAGAGAGTAGCGGGCGGTAGAGCAACTGATCTGATAAGTCTTACATATGACAATTCATCTCGGACCTATTGGTATTTCTAATCTCAATTGAATTTCCCCTTCATGTTACCGCCGTTGGCGAGGTTATACGCCCCAGTTCGTCTTTCCCACCCCCTTGTATCGTAAACGGGTTTGCAACGTGCGCTTCAACAACTACACCTTTGGATCTCTCCACAAGGGGTGTGGTTGACAAATATCTATTTTAAAGGACAAGGATAAAAATTCATCAACAAAGTAGCGACGTGAATGAAGCCGAAAAGAAAAAGAAAAGAAAAAAGAATCCGTAGAGGCCCATGTGTTACTCCGGCCATGCAACCATTTCCGCACACCGTTGCCCGCTGGCGAACCGTCATCGCTGACAGCTTATACCTGACGTGGTTGCTGGTATTACACACCCGTGGTCTGCGCAATGAAGTTCGTAAGCAGCTAGATGGTTTGAGCTCCGGCGCTGCTTACAGAAACGGATATGGCCTGAACGTATTGTACTAAATCAAGCTACATGTTGCAAACAGGTAGTTGATCTCCGTCGCTTCGGCTAAATGCAAATGTCATCAGAAGGTCCGATTTCCGACGTCTGCTTGGGTTCTGGTCCCGTTCTTGTTTCATCCACTTCAATGTGTTCCAAAATTGGATTGAAAAAAAGTTGAAACTAATTAATGAATACTACCATAACGTCGGCGCTGCAATGTCTATTTGAGAAAAGGCTCCCACGTGGAGAAGTAGAGAGCGGAATATCCCTAAACGACAAACTGACGCTGACCACCTTCGACCGTGGCTTCATATCGATCAAGAGACACCCCGGTTGATCGATTTCTTGCTTCCTTCCTTTACCCTACCCCTGTATATCGGGGTTTTTGAAGATCCCCTTGCGAAGATCCTGAATCTACCAACCAGGCCCTTTTTGCGGCTGATAACAGGTCAAACCACCGAATGCCAGAAATGGGGACCCTGGGGCAGATCCTGGGGTGGGTCTGTTTGAAGCTTGGGGAATAGCCCGGGTTTGGCGTCCATTGTCCAGCGACAAGTCAGCCAGTCATCTTACGGACTAGTTTTGTGCTGGCCCGCGAAAGGTCCCCCTCGGCATCGCTGCGCTCAAGCCCCTCAAGGCTGAACAAATGCGCGGATAGCTACAGACGCTTTTTCTGACGGCATCGGATTTGGCGGCGGAAAAATGAGAGTGACTGCCGACGGCGGTGGTAATGGCTGAAACTTGAAACAACGATTTATCTGGCACTTTGCAAGATGCGAATAACCATGAGCATATTACATCTAGTATGAATTCGCTCGTCATAATTCGTGGGTGCAGGTTTTGTAGATTTAGCCACTCCTGAATAGTAAACAGACGCAGTTCATTGATATACTTCCGCTGCTGATCGGCGCTTTTTTGTTAAGATGATGGAGCGGCCAGTGATTCCAGACACTGTGAAATAGTCTCTGACGAGAAGCCCTTGGCGCCGAGCATTTGACTGAACCTTGTACTTCCACTCAGATTGTGCTCTAATTGGGCTGTAAGAGCGTACTGCCGTTGTGTTTGGTTCGGTTTGACAACCTGAAAGGTTCGTGTGGATCGCTCTGCGGGCAGTAAAGGCGCAAAGACCAGGTTGGTCACAGACGCATTGAGGTTTGCCAGCTCCGTCGGGTGACTATTGTCCACCAGATTCCACCTCAGAATCTTGCCTTTGGAATGCCCAGTCAAAATGAATGTGCCATCGTAGCTGACAGCAAGACACGAGGCATTTCCTGCATCTTGGTCTGCGACACCCAAAGGCGAGTTGACCTGTACCACAATGGATGGCAGTTCAGCGCCTCGAGACCCAAGAAGAGGCTTATCTCCAAAAAGGTCGATTAGATAAAGACTGCCATCTTCGGAAGAAGCAAACAGGGCCCGAGCACAGGGGTCTAAAGCAACACAGAGAGGCGCCGATGGGAAGAGCAGTGTTCGCAAGACTTGACCAGTTTGGTAATTCCAGATGATGCACGTCTTGTCCTTGCTGGCCGACACACAAATGTTTGTATCTGGGTTGGAGCTTGGGCCAAGCACCAGGTCTGTTACGGCGGCTCGATGATTGGCCAAGGTCCTGTCCGGTTCATGGCTAATATCTTGACCCGGCTCAAGCAGTCGTGCCAGTGACCACACGTTGACGTTTGAATCATCTGAAGCAGAGAGCACATGGTGAGGAGAAACGGCAAGGCAGGTCACAGCCTGCACATGGCAGGCTGGCGTTGTGATTTGCCGGCCAGTACAAGTCTAAAATAGTGTGGCGTGTTAGCAAATGTGTGTAGTTTTTTTTTCCGGCCTTCCTTTGAAGCTAGCGTTGATTATCCGAGAAGAAGTGGGAGTAGACGAAGGGGAAAAGTCAAAAAAAAAAAAAAAAAAAAAAAAAAAAAAAAAACATAAATACCAAAAAAAAAAAAAAAAAAAAAAAAAAAAAAAAAAAAAAACATATTGATGTCATAATCACCTATTGAGCGACTTAACAGCAATCAATACTTTGTATTCTCCTTCTTATTTATATCAATCGGCTGTCATGCTGACAACTGAATAAACTTAAAAATGATCTCAGCAGTCTAGATTTCGGTTGTATATGGCGACATAGTCTTCCCCCTCCATCTGGTGTTGTACTTTCTTCAAGATAACTGCCACTATGGGGGAATCGTTATTGGTATCTTTTATTCATCAGTTGTAAATGTCAACAGAGACTACGGGACACTTTATACCAAGACCATTGACTTGGTCTACCCATTTCAGTTGTTATTGTACCGACTCTCCCCGGGAACGCAACAGTCTTCCTCATAACACACTTCTTAGCCACTCATTCCACCTAACCCCTCGTTTTCTTCATAATACACTTGTTTTCACAGCATACGTCGAATCTCTTGCTCATTGGTATACTTTTCGAGCCCAGAATCGAGGTTTTGCCACCACTCGAAGAGCATAGAGTTGCAGATAAGCTTGAACCACGGAGTGAACTTCAGGTTGGGGTCCTCAAACTGCTTCTTTAGACTATCCGCGGTGACATATTGGGTGGCTTGTACTTCGTTCTCGTTAATATCAAGATCAACATTCGCTTTGATAAAGAGGATGTAATCAACTACAAACATTGTCAGTTGCTTTTTTCCCCTCTGTAACTCAGTCCGCCGCTATAGGTGGGTTCATACTCTCGTGTTCGCCCCATTTGCCGTCGCTGGGAGCTTTATAGTGTATCCGCGTCAGGAAGCGAAAATCCTCAAATGGGACCTGTTCCTTCTTGATTCCAAGTTCGTGATCCAGCTTGCGCTGCGCTGCGCGTTTGGCTCCAGCAATAGAATCAACCAGATTCGAACCAGTTTCGGTGGGGATGCTCAAGGGGTGAGAGCAGCAGGTGTTGGTCCACATATCAGGGAATGTAATTTTTTCAGAAGCACGCTGCTGAAGAAGCAGCTCGTTCTTGTCGTTGAAGAGGAAGACGGAGAAGGCTCGGTGCAGCAGTCCCTTGTTGATGTTGGTCATGAGATGGCCTAGATATCGTGTTAGTCAAGTAAGCTGTTGAGGCCGCTGCATGTGCTTACGCACAAATCTTCTTGCTGGCCGTTCCAATTGGCAAATCGTTCTCATCAGTGACAATGCAGACCTCGTCCATCAGACGGATCTGCTCCTCGTCATGGCCGGATAATGCTTCACTGGTAGTGTCAATGTCTGGGAAGAGGCGGAGCATGTTTTCAGCCGTAATCGGCTGCGCCTCGGTGACGGTGGTGGTTGTTGACATGGTGGCAGTATTCTTCGATGGGCGACAATGCGTGTTCTTCCAGTTCCAGAGTTGTCGCCTCCAAAGTTGAGAAGGTGTTCCTTCGAATCTCAAAGTCGAAATGTTTCTATGCCACGGCGGCGAGGAGGCCCTAACGGGAAAACCACCAATTGTTATTACTGCCCCTCCACTCGAGACCCTGACAGGTCTTAGTATGCGTGGGGCAGAACAGCGGTGGGTAATCGGATGAGTCAGCAGATTTGTTGAACCACCACCAAGGCCTTTGTGCATCAAAGGGTGAACTCTGGCTGCGGCCATGATCTTGCCGGGCTAATATGCCCACGGAGAGATTTGCTATTGAATGTAAATATGAACTTCACAAAGGCAATATCCCATCTCAACATACCACACAAACGAGAACAGGGTGGATAGCAATAACCCAGAGGAGGTCCCATCCGAGCATTAAACAAGCATGCATGCATCTATCCACATATTGGCTAACCGGGGCCTTAGCGTGCGCCAATTGGGGAGGTTACTCTCTCCGTACCTGGCCGAATCCACCAGAGCGCGAGGCTGGTAAGCTACGTCGTCACTGTCCTTGAAACCCCGGCTAGTCCATCATCACGGTCGTTTTGTGATTTGCCGTTGCTTTGCATTGCGTTGGCGCTTGCCCCTTCTCACAAACAGCAATCGAAGGTGAGTTGCTGCCTCGAGGCCTCTATACGTTAATTCCTAAATCAATCACTAGCGGAATACCTGCTCAAGCTTCGCAGACGATGCCTCCCAAGATCGAACAGAAAGAAATCGAGACATACTGGAATATTTTTACGGATCGGACGGGAGGCGGTAAATATCTGACTGGTGAACAAGCTGCGCCTGTCCTCAAAAATAGCGGGCTTCGCGATGACCAGTTAGAAAAGGTGTGGGATCTAGCGGACGTGGACAATGATGGAAACCTGGATTTTGAGGAATTCTGCGTCGCTATGCGACTGATCTTCGATATTCTCAATGGAGTAAGTTGCACCAGCCCCTGGGCCTAGTTACTGGCTGCTGACATGCTATAGGAGTTCGCAGATGTTCCGAAAACCCTCCCCAATTGGATGGTTCCGGAGTCCAAGGCTCATTTGGTTCAGGCAAGTCATGCTCTCACAGGAAGGCAGCCGCAGTTTGAGCAGGTGGAAGACGAAGATGATACACTAGGTCTGAAAGATGGGTTCGACTGGTACATGAAGCCTGAAGACAGGGCCAAGTACGAGCAGATCTACCAGGAGAGTCGGGACATGCGTGGTGAAGTAGCATGTCAGTGGCCCTCTCCCCCCCTGAGCCAACACTCGCAACACTTGCTAACATTTCTATAGTCAGTTCTCTGGAAGATCTATATGAGTCCCTCGACGTCCCCGACACAGACATCCGCTCTGCATGGAACCTAATAAATCCATCTGCCGCATCAGGCATCAACAAAGATGCGTGCCTCGCATTCCTCCACATCCTCAACAATCGCCATGAAGGATTCCGGATCCCCCGGACAGTTCCTGCCTCACTGCGGTCAAGTTTTGAACGCAACCAAATTGACTATCAAGTTGATAATCAGAGAGGAGGCGTATCATCAAGATGGGCGAACAAGGCCGATGACTCAACAGCAACGGGCCGGAAAACTAAGTTTGGCGACCAATATCTGACGAGACTTGGACGAAGTGGCTTCAAGACGGCAGGCACCGACTTCTCCACAGAAAAGACGGAAGACTGGGAGGAAGTGAGACTCAAACGTCAGCTTCAAGATCTGGAAGAGAAGATGAGCAAAGTGGAGGAGATTGCAGAGAGGCGCAAGGGCGGGAAGCGAGACTCTAAGCCTGCGCTCGTCAAGAAAGAACTGGACCAACTTCTCGACTACAAGCGGCGAGAGTTGAGGGAGCTAGAGGAGGGTAAGGGGAAGAGTGCTGTTGGTGGAAACTTGAAGAGTCTGTCGGACGACTTGCAAACCGTCCGTGAACAGGTGGATGGATTAGAATCGCATTTACGATCACGGGAGCAGATTTTGGAGCAACTACGCAGGGAAATCGACGACGAAAAGAGAGGTTGATGTCAGAAACAAATTCCATTAGCCAACTTAATTATACACTTGGTTTCTTATATGCCCATCTTGTATCTAACCGTTATAGCAGACCCAAATATATACTTCGGCAAGGGTACTTACTTACCCGGTTTCCCTATCCGTGAACTCCAAATAACTTAAAATATGCATAAAGTAATGAATGGTCATTCCCTCATCTGACCAAGAAAATTTTCATGCTGCGGAATTCTGTATCACCACAATCTCCACTGACGGCGCCAAGGCGGCTTTCGCCTTTTGTCTTCGATTGTGCCTCGCCAGCAGGAACACCACCACAGCTATAAATATGCCTCCCAGAGCCGCAGAAAGTCCGACTCCTGCCATGGCTCCCGGTGACAGCCCGCCGCCGCCGCCGCCACCGCCGTCTGCGTCATGGTCGCCAGAGCTGGTTTGACTCGGTTCTAGCGAAGTTGTCATGGTACCATTCGTGATGCTTGTGGTTGTGTTTGAAATGACACTGCCGCTGACGCTGGTCGATGGGGGGAATAGATCCGATGACTGAAAGTTGAGTTGGAACATGGGCGCATATCTCTTGTATGTTGCCTTGCCTTTTGAGGGCACGGTGATGAAGCTGTACTGGTTGGTCGCGCCGTTGACGCATGTCGCGGTAGCGAATGTCGTGGTCGTCGGTGTCGAAGCTACGGCGATACAGGTTTGTGAACCACTATGACCTTGTCCGCATGCAAAGCCGCTAAATTATCACGAAAGAAGGACAAACCCCCGTTAGTCGGAACGGTCATTTTCTTTTCTTTTACAAACAAAGTGAAAATCGAATCGGAGTGGTGGTTCTTGGGTCCTTACCTGGGACAGCATCCGATGGCCGTCTCTTCCGGCAGCAAACTGAACGCAACAGTCCATTGAGAGCTCCCTCCCCCCGTCGCCGAACAGGCAGTCGTGTATCCAGCCGGGCATACCAAGCCTGGGGAGTAAACCCCCCAAGCAAACAGCGGAGAGGGAGTTGGGACGCGGGTGCCATTTCGCGGCGGCCAACAACCCGGGTTGTCAGCTACTATCGTGCCCTTGGAGCAGAGCTGGCCGAGCCAGCCAGTCTGGCAGGTACTACATGCTGCGATGGCGATGGAGCATGAAGGCGGTTGTGTCCAGGTTGTTGTCAAGGGGCCGAGGACGGTTCGGGAGGCAACATGAGAAGTAGTCGTCCCCATTTCCACTGTCCTGTCAAACGACGGGTCGATGGGATCGTTCAGTGTCAATGAAGGGTTTTTTTGGGGGTTGCGATGGAGAGGTGAGTTCCAGAAAGGGGCAGCTGGGTTAAGAGGAACGATGAGACCTTCATGCAGGCCGACGATAGTTTAGAATCAGCTAGCACGCCGTCACAAATTCCATGCGGCAACGCTTGGGGGGGGGGGGGCCACGAGCCCGCTACGAAAAAGCTTCTGGGCTGAATGGGCCGTCGAAATGATAATAATAATACGAGTACGCCTGGTGGGAGGACAGACCACCTACCTATATCGCTGGTCGACCAATGTTGCGTCTGGTAGGCTCCGCCTTGTTGTGAAGATGCGTGTGCTTTGACCTTCGATTTGAATAGCTCAGGTTTAGATTCGCTCAGCAGTGCGCGCTAGGACACTTGGCCCGAATCCACGGTAACACTCGATCATCCTGGACGCATTCCTGTTATTATTGGAAGCAGGTTGGTGTCTGAATCGGTTTCGCATCGTTCGCACATCGCTTTAATTACGTTGGTGTTGAATCCTATTCGCTGAAACCCCGTTGGGAATGCCCTCATTATATATTAAGAAGGCCGAATTGAGTAACATGGCTGCGCGCCGTAAGAAGATGTACCCGCAGTACGGGCGACTATTCCCGCAAGAGCAGGGTACTGGGCCCCCCCCCCCCAAAACGGGTAAATCGATGACGGGTATTCTCGAAAGCGTTAGACTGAAGCAGGGAGATCACTCGCAGCTATCAGCCAGTGACATAGTATGATGAGGCCCGTGAAAGATCCAGAATGTTTCTATGGGAAGGGGGAGAACTAGGCGGTTACTGTTGCACATCCCAACACCGATGACTCAATGACACACGTAAAGACTCCTTTTACTTTTTTGATTCGGAATCGTATCCATTAGCTCGTAAACGCCTGCATCATGGACAAGATATAAAACAGTTAAAGCCGCTTCATTAGGAATTACTTACTGTAAGCAAGGAAGACCCTTCCTGGCAACGTCCTCAAGCTGATAGCATCAGCATTATCCCGAGGTCCAGTTGTGTGGGCGTTTCCAGCCCAGCTATTGGAAGATTCACTATAGCTTTATACCGACGAGTACACGCCATCAGTTATCAGGTAATTCGCTTTTGTGAAAATCCGCCTTTCGTGTTACTGGGACTACATCGTCGAAACAGCAGATTGGTGAAGCGAGAGGGCTGTGAATCACAATTGCATAGTCTTCATAGAATTCCTCTATACCAAATGATTGCACGATAGGAAAATGAGCCCGTGGCGCCAGTTATGCTGTACGTTGTGAGGCTATTGAAAGAACTGCAAGTCAGATTCACTTGTGGAAGTAATATAATGTTCATCATGCTCAATACAATGGAAGGTGAAATGGGTATCGTTAAACTATACTTAACTTTTAACAAGGATAAAGGGACGACCGGTTTGTGACTGGTTTGTGGCTGGTGTGGCTTCTGGGTAGGCACTTTATATTAAGCAGGTACCTGTATGCCAGCCAGAACCGGCCTCCCATCTATGCACACAATGATTGAAAGATACTTGATCCTGATTGGAGCGAAGTGAACGGGCAGATTGACGGCTAGTCTAACGTAATTCGTTATTTTGATGGACCGTCAGGCCGTTACGCCAAACAGGGCAAAACATCAACTTAATAATCGCAATTGTGATAATCGAGTTGCCATCCACCACAACGAGGCTGCCACGAACGAAATTGTGGTACTCAATTTAATAATTTTGCGGAAACCCTCTAGTTGAGATATGTATTTTGGTATCTACGAGGTATTTGAATTATTTTAAAGGCTGTATATAAAAAGAACTAGCTTTAAAGTACCACGAGGCCCTACTTGGACTGCGATTTCGCCCCTATCCGAAGTGGTCGTTTAAGAGGCCGCTGCTGATTATTCTAACGTGGGGTTGAATAACTGGGAGTGTCTCCTCTTTTGCCCATCCCCCAATTTCATGTTCTGCATTCTAGACACAAGGCCATTCTCAGCTTCAATAACGCACCACTACGGCCAAGCAGCAACTAAACTAGCTAGCAACAAAGTAACAGCAACAAGAGCACACACAACATGGATACTACGCCCGAACAATTGGCACGAACCAAGAAAAGACTCAGCGAAGCCATGGCAGACCTAGGAAAGGAGGAACAAGAGTTGAGTGACATATTGGCCTACATTGAATCCATCGCGCAAGCGGATTTAGGTCAGATGTCCGGCAGTGCCTCAAGCGCGAGAGATAGAAGAGAGAAAAAAGCAAGACGAAGGTCAAGTCCGTAGAAAAAAAGAGGAACTGGCTAGTTATGAGCGCAAACGAGCGGAGAAAGCACAGAACATCGGGCTGATATGGGAGAAGATCCATGAGCTACAAGAAAAAGAGAAGGAGCTGGAGGGGAAACTGTTCAATGTTGGAAGTGGCTAGGTCAATGAATGGAGGAAGCTATCCTATGACCAACCCCATTTGTCCTTGAGAGCTTTGGACTCAGCCAGTAATTTATCCATCTCAGTCTCATATAACCCGTGACTCTTCAAGTGCTGGGTGTAGAGTTCACACTTCTCCACGCGACGCTGCACCTCGAAACTAAGTGCCGGATTTTTCTCGAAAAACTCACATATACTATCATCCAAAGGCTTATCAGATAACTTCGGGGTGAAGAAGTCGCAATAGATGTCGGTCGCGTCAGTAGGGCGGCGAAGTACATGAGCAAGACCAAACGCTATGTCCGTTCGGTTGAGGCACAACTGGTCAGCATCGAATTCCTCATACCACTCCCGCCTGAGCTGGTCGCAGATGCTATTTGTTATACTCTTCTCATTTAGAACGTCCCGAAACTCGGTCTGCAGTTGCGTCTTCGTCTCTATTGAATCATGACCGGTAATCCATGATGGCGGAGTGAATACTTGTAGCGGAATGGTGCCCGCGAACTCCCAATCAATTATGGCCCCAATCTTCTGATTTTCGTCCACAATTATGTTACCACACCGTAGATCGAGGTGACTTAGCACAAAGGGTCCCAAATCGAGCTCAGGATAAAAAAATTGATCAAAAAGACGTTCTATACCATATAATGCGAAGATCTCTGTTTGGACATCGTCAGTAGTGTGGTCGGCAACCGGTGGCAAAAAGAAGTCTGATATAAGGCCGAATTGGCATTTCATGTATTGCCTAGCAGAAGTAAAAATTGGAAGCGGCGGTCGTCGAAGTGTGGTAGCAGACATGGATATAACAGGGCCTAGAATAGGATCCTGACTGTTATTGTTATTTGGCATTAGGGAGCCTATTGAGGAAAATTCAAGTTTTCTAAGCTCAGCTAAAATGTCGATGAGTTGAGAGTAGAAGTTCCGTCGGTGCTGCTCCTCAGCTTTGAGCAGCAGACTTTTATCGAGCGGTTTGCCCGGAATAAAGTCTGTAATGAGATACATCTGCATCTCCGAGCTGTTTTCGATCAACTTCGCATCACGTCCATAAGCATGAATATGGGGAACAGGAATCTGGGTATTGCGCTCCATGTATCTGTATATAATAAGCGGTAGTCAAAGAAACCAAATAGTCCAAACGTACTGCATCGTGGTCACCTCACTTAACAATTTCTCCCAGGTGTTGTCAAGAGCGGTATCAAATGGAACCCTGACCATCCATTTAGACCCATCGTGATCAAATTCAACAAAGAAGCAAACATTGAAGCTGCCACTATCCTTATGAATAACCCTACAATGTTTTCCATTATTATACCGAGATGCTAGAGTGCAGATTGCATTCAAGTTGAATGATTCGATGAAGTTCTGTTTCGTTCGTCTGACCTGGTCATCGGTTGCATCTGGGAATCCCTGACTGTCGAACCCAATAGGACTTGTCTCCGTGCCAATGATCTTTTGAGCAGTGATCTCAAGTGTCTGGATATTGGTAACACAAGTGGAGCCAAGTAACCAGCCCCATAGCTTCGACAAGTAGAGCGCTGTCGGAGTCCAGCATGTACGTATTAGATGGAGAAGAGCGCGCAGCATATTTGATCCAGCATCAAGGCGGACATTGTTGATTCAAGAGGTACATACATAGTATGTAGATGGCGCTGAGCCCATGCCCAAAAATCAAGGGGCTGGTGGAGATGAGGCTGCTCGGTCAATAATAATTCCGGGCGTGAGCATGAAAATCGTCGGGTTACTCCATACCAGGTAGTACGATGTGAATCGTTCATAGTGCACCCATTGCAAGTCTTGCTCTTGCCATCTCGGAGACAGCCTCGTTACCATTTGATGAAATGCTTGACGTACGTTGAAGCAGGGAGAGGGAAGGGGAGCGGGTACCGCGGGGTACCTGAATATTGGGCCATGTTTCCTGCAGCACAATGTAGCCCACTTCATGTCAGTCTGACAGGTATCCCTCTGCCATAAGGGAGCAAAGAAGTATTTACCCCGGTGTTTTGATCTTATCGTATAAGTCTCTGTATTTTTCTTGTCCTACAGCGTACGGGAAAATCTTTGAATTGACCGATTATTAACTGAGTAGATGGATGATCACCAACTTAAAGTAGTAAACTTATCCATCTTTATCAGTGGCGCCTCTTACTGGCCGATATCCCTGTGATTGACCGCCTTGCTCCCTTATGGCAGTTAATGGGATACATGCCAGTCACAGTGAGGACAAGCTCCCGAAAAAATAAACCTATTCTAATAATTAAGTGAAGCATCACTGGGCCACGTCCAGTGTATTATATCATCATCATGATTAATGGGTATGACAATAAATAGTGGTCTCACAAGAGAAATTATGAGGCAGCCAAAACTGGCTCTCTGCTTGTTTTATAATTTTATAATGTTCATTTGTACGGGATAGGTATAAGTTGACAATACAGTAGAGCTAAGCAACAGCATGTCGAGGGTGATATTGAAGCCCAAGCGCCATCGGCCCCTTCATCACCACATACTGCCATCGGCATACTTCTTGGTCCGCTCCAAGCCCAATGTTCGACCTTTGAAGGCCCAGACAAGCAGCGAGGGAATGTGCACAGGACCAATACGGCCAGCTCCTCGCGAGCGGCCCATTGCAAAAAGATATCCGTCTAGCATTGGCTCTTTGACAGCATTCTGGTCTTTGTTTTGCAAGACCAGGTCGAGGTTCTTGGCAACGCCATCGGCCTAGAAAGACACATATGCGGTAAGTGTGTGAAAAATACATCGTCATCACATTTCAAAAAGGCAATTAAGATAGTGGACTTACTTGAGATTCTGTGTTCATCAGAGCCGCACGGGGCTTGGAAACAACATCGCCAACGGCCCAGATGTTTTTTGCTGCGCGAGCTTGGAAGTACTCATCCACGTCGACGTACTTTGCGTCTGTTAAGAAGTCCGCGGGCAGATAGCTAGTGTTGGGGGTAATACCAGTCGTGCGGATGTAGAAGTCAGTGACTATATTCTCCCCGTTTGTCAACTGCAGGTGAGTTTTCCCATCTTTTTCAGTGATCTCTGCGGCTCGAACGCCTTTCTTTACGACGACGCCAAGCTTAGAGAGCTCATTCTCTATAGAACTGGCAGTGGAGTCCCCGCCAACGAGTTCCTCACTGCCAGATAGGAGGATGACTTCTTTGTTTTTGAACTCGAAGCGAATCTCACCTGCGAGTTCGACTCCCGTGGCTCTAGCGCCCGCAATGACAATATGAGACGCTGCGTTGATCTTGGCTGCCGTGAGGTGGAGGCTGCTGACGCAGTCGTCGTAGGAGCCGGAGGCCTTCCATGGCATGCTAGTCTCAGCAGAACTTGTCCCTGTCGCAAGCACTAGGTAGTCATAGCTGAGGTCCTTTGTCTCTGAGGACGCTGTGGATATCGTGACGGTTTGTGTGTTGGGGTCCAGGCTGGTGGCAGTGCCGACGATGAATTCGACTGAGCCGGGCGGATACTTGGCTAGCCCTGCCTCGATTGGTTGGAGAATCTCTTCATCTTTGACAATGCCAGGTATGACTGCCCTGACAGATGCCAAATTCCAGTAAAAGTGGCTGTTCTGTCATGTTGTGTTAGTTTACGTGAGATGGTTTTTGCGCGGTGGTTTTTGGTGCATACCCTAGAGACGAGGACGACTTTAAAGTTATTCTGCTTGGGCAGTGTATATTTGAGCAGGCGATGGGTAACGCCAAGGCCTCCCAAGGAGCCTCCTAGGATAACGATGGTTTTTGTTTCAGTCATTTTTCTTTTATTTTTTATTTTTTATTTTTTATTTTTTTTTTTCGCGGTGTAGTGAAGAGAAGGTAGTAGTGGTGGTGATGGTGATGGGAATTACGGACGGTTTATAAATACACCAATATCGGAATATTGGAAGTTCTTGCGGGGGTTGAGAGGCGACACCACTGCAGCAACACTGGATTCGGGATGCGCGGGTCAAGCCGACATTTAAGGAATGAAGGCGTTTTTAGCATATCTTTGGATCTCGCATCATCATCCATTATGAATTGAATGTGAATTTCCGTATATGGCGCGGAAGAGCAGTCTCTTTCTAAGTAACAAACTGGAACTCAGTTATCTAGACGTTACTGTACATGGTATCGATGTAGGAGCATTTCTGAGTAGATAATTTCTTTTATTGCCTGTAAATTAATATCAATAAATAAACGAACATCCGTCTATTTCCCCCACTGACATTAAAACCGGCTAGCGGTATTGCTGTTGTAGCTTAAACAAAGCTCCCTATTTGAGGAGAGTGGTTGAACGCATTTGCCTGTGTGCATCATCATCATCACCGCCGTCAATGACGTGTAAAAATAAAGCACCAAGCAAACCAAGCCAAACCCACATGCTTGATGGCTTCCAAGGAACCTCTCGGCTCAACAAAGGCCACTAAAAAACTTCCCCCAATTTCTGGTTGAGACAGACCAATCGCGAGTCCCAACAGAGGCGTCACTGGCGAAGCTAAACGCATCACCCGCCGCAGCTCTGCCTGCCCCTCGCCCCCCATTGCTGTACCCGAGCTGTCTGGTCTGTCTGCCCCTCGTTTCTTCTATTTTACCCCGCCGCTGGCCAAACCCCGTTGGCGCAGCTTCAACACCAACATCAACCATTTTAATCATAGCAACAAATTCCCACGTATTGAAACAGCATCCAACTTCACCATGGCTACCGCTACAGAGTCTGACGCCTTCAAGAAGGCTCAGGTTGAGGTCAAGCAGCTGACCAAGAAGCCCACCAACGATGACCTTCTCCGCACCTACGGTATGCTTTGTGATGACAGTTGCTGAAATCGCGGCGGCGGGCCAACATCATGCTAATAAACCCCCCCCCCCCCGCAACGTGCAGCTCTCTACAAGATTGGCAAGGGCTTTGAGTTCAAGCCGTCCGAGGAGCCCAGCCGGTTCAGCTTCGAGGTACGTTGAATTGGAACAAACGAGCAGCAAACCCGTCCATGATCCAATCTGTGGAAGCTGACCTTGTTTTGCAATCTCTAGGCTCGTGCCAAGTGGAAGGCTTGGGAGGCCGCCTACGAAGAGGAGGGCATCACTGACCCTGCCGTTGCTCAGGAAAAGTACGTTCAGTTTGTTGAGGAGCTCAAGGTCAAGTACGACTTCGACCCCAACAAGACCCCCGAGTAAACGGACAGTCGCAAGATATAGAGTGTGAGGATTGCTGGAACGAGTCCTTTTTTTGCTAGAGTAGCTATGCTCGACAGAATTCAATACCCTTGTGCTCAATACACCAATATCAACATGTACCTCCCTAGAGTTTGGATGGACCATTGTTAATGACTATCGGTCGATTTGCTTGTTCTAACCTACTGCTGGCCCTTGATAACTATGGGCCCTCTGCCTGGCTTGGAAGCAAAACCAGGAAAGTATGGCAAGATATGGTTGATGTCTTTTTGGATCCTTACCCGGACGAGCTGGCTATGGAGGCTGTTAGACAAAGGTGGTGGGGAGAGTTTTGACTTGCTAGAAAGAAGAAAGGAAGGACCTAATTAATTGTGGAGTGTTTTGTTCCCAAATTGATATGCTATTTATTGCGGAAGGAAAACATGGAGTAATATAGTTGTCGAGTCGTACCTTTGCGGCTGAATTCAGCAAAGATCTGACGGCGGCGGCGTATCACCAAAGCGCCCATCACCAATTGGTGGTGGTGGGTGAGGCATCCATGGCTATCGTCCGAGCGTATAGGGCCCAACTAACCTACATACATGGCTAAATAAACATGACCCATAGCGGTAGGATTCAGCCGCCCATAAGGGGGGCATTCGTCTATCTTATAAGGATAGTTGTTTCCCCCTTTTAGAAACATCAAATATTCCCTTTCTCTGGTTAAAGAGAGAGCGACAACGATGAACGCCTCTACGCTGCTTTGCGTTCCCACCGCAGACGTAGTCTTCGGGAAACCCATTGTTGATTCCACGTAGTCACAATATGCTTGACTTTACTCTTTTTTTTAACAAGTCTCTTTTTGTGATTCTTCCTGCTTGTAACCTTCTCTTGGCAGCGCCTTGGCGATCTGCGCAGCTGACCGAATCCCCCTTATCCAAGTTGCTGATCGTCGGTTTCGACCTGCAAAAGCCTGTTAGGCCCATTCTCTCCCGCCGCATCTCCAGCCGAGAACGCATGGCAGGTCTGGTGTACCCAGAACTTTATGGGTCCATATGCCCCAGAGGAGACGTCTATGTTGTATCGTCGGCCGTGTTTCGGTGGACGGCTGCGCTCCGGGCCGGATTGATTTCGGAGACTACTCCGGTGCGCCGGTCTCTTTGCTATGGATGAGAAGATGGGAAGCCTTACATCTCAATGAGCGGTTTTAGTGCTACTAGAATAAAGGTACGAAGACAGCTGCGATACCTAGTAAAAACTCTATAATATAATCAACAAACATGATGTGACCACGCACTGCTTAACACCATTTTTAACGATTTCTAGCAGCTTGTTCTGCTGTTGTAGCCTCACCACCCCATAAGCACTCGTTGCGGTCATTGCTCTACGTCATGATCTCTCTGGTATTCCACAAGACTATGGAAATAGAAACCACGGCAATCCACCATTCTGCAGCAGCGACGGTGATGTCTTCTGATACGCGTTCTCCCTATGTTGATGTGATTACGTGTGCCATGACGCAGATCCATGAACTGAGGGCTACGAAACCACTCAAGCCTTCTACTGGCTGTTACCAGGTCAGAAATTGAGAAGCACTCGTATGAAACTTGGATCTATGCTGGGTTCCTATCTCTTTACTATCAGAGCGCAGCAACCATGAAGGTAATGGAAGAAGGAAGTGACACTAGACAAAGGGATATTTTCTGAGGCTATGTAATCTATATGCTTGTCGTTTCTCATCCTCATATACCTTGTCTATCCAATCTATTCCTCTCCACAGTGATGATTCGACCCTTTCCAGCTCTCACTGTCCTGATATGCTTTTCTACACTAGCTGCTGCATCCACTGCCTCACAGTACGTAGCTACTTCAGAAGGGTTCGCGTCTTCCCCCGGCTCCTCCCAGCCAAAGCACAGTCGAAGAAGCATAATCTTGCCCCAAACCCCAGCCCAGTCCACAAAATCGTGTTCAGAATGCAGCATCAATGCCTTGAACCACGAAGCACACCCTGTGAGATCGAGGAATTCTAGAGCATAAAAGTTTTTGCTCAGCATTCTCAGCACCAAGAGAGCTTCGCTCCAGTCGTGATCCAGACTGTGGGAGTAATAGTTTGTCCCACCGTAGGGAACGGTCTGCCCCTGCGGCGTAGTCACAGTGGAGAACCGGGCACGAGGTGTCAGGCAGGGCTCTGGCCAATAGGCAAGGCTGAGATGTGTGACCGTAGATAACTTTGACGAGAAGTTCAACAGATGCTTCCATGAAACCTCGGCGCCATCATATGGGCTCAGAGCAAGGGATAAGTGTGTAAGGTTTGGTAGCAGGGCTCGGGGAGGACTGGGTACGAGCTCAACAGCTTCCCATGATTCCTGAAGCTCATCCATGACCTCTTCCTTTCGCGGAAGGTAGAGTAGGTCCGTGATCTCCTTGAGGGTCACCGAACGGCCAATTGAACCGGACAAGTCAAGATAATTCACTTCAGTATTATAAGTGTCTTCTGGCTCCATAATTTCCTCTTCATCAATAGGCGGGGGAGGAAGAAGAATGAGTCTCAAATCGTTCAGCGATAAACCCGAGCGGCAAGCGATGCCAATCCATCTGATCAAAGAAGCCTTGAGATGGCCAGGAATAAAATAGATGTGATATTGGTGGTACACTCGATGAAATTCCCAGTCCACGGCTATTTTACGGAGCACCACATCAATCAGACTCCCTGGGGCTGGAAGGTGAGTCCCGGGGAGACTTTTCTTCAAGAAGCCACTCCATTTCACGGGCAGAGAGCGCGAATGCCCAGTGCTATCCGCGGCCTGGCCATTTCTACCGTCAACCCAACTTCGCGGTGGTGGAGGCCCAGGCGGCAGCCTTCTGCCATTGTTGTCAAGTCTTTGCCTAGGCTGACGTCTTGGAGCAGGCGCAGGTGTCTCTGGGATTTGCAATATCTCTCTAAGCGCAGGAGGGACGGATGGAGTAACGACGGGCAGTTGACGCGGCCCTGACGAATCTAGAGCAGAGTGTCTCAGATTCGCAAGAAGTTCATTGACGCTCTTAGAGGGCTTGCCTAGGAAAAACTTATCAGTCATTCATTCTATTGCACCTTTGCGATAGACTCATTCTTGAATCCTGTGCTCTGCGATGTTGTCGAGAGCTTGGGGAGCTGGATGATGCGGGACAGAAGACACGGATTCTTACCAGCTGCACTGGATGAGGGCCCGGGCGTCTCAAGAGCCGTGTACTGAGGCTTGAATGGCTTGAAATGCTGCCGTTTCTTCGGCATGCCCAAGTAATGATGTTGTTGTTGATGGGAGGTTGCAGGAAACAGTCGGCAGTCGCTAGCAGTACGAAGGGATCACTGGATGACTCTGCAGGATGCTAAGCCACTAGGCACCAGCGCCGCGCCCAAGCATGAACCAGTCCGGCAGATCCTACGGAGCAGCAGAACCAGACCCACTTACTAAGACCTCAGCCGCCGCAGAACGGCAACGTGAACGCCTAGGCGACTCCCAGGACTTATCTCAACTCCGCCGTATTCTCGGTCGACAACACGCGACACGTCGGTCTAGTAGCCCGACAGAAGCCAAAACCTTCTTGCAGTTTTTGTTTTGTTTTTACACTATAGCGCTGCTTGCTCTAGGCTTGCAATCGGCCTTCGATCCTTATTACATCAGATCAAATGAGATATCGAAGCAAAGCAGTGGTGAGAGCATGCAGATGGCACCATTTACATATCAATAAGATCATTACTTAGCCTGTCCTAAGGATCACCCTAAGTAAACCCATACCCATCATTGTTGCCTCACTAAATTCAGTTCTCTCAAGATCCTAGAGGACTAATGGTGCCGCCGTTGAGGCTGACATACTCCAGCTTTTACCAGTTCCATCATTACTGTTGAATGGTTGCCGTGATGCTGTATTAATGACAAATAGCGTAAATCTGTCCGTTATTTTTAAGCTCTTCCTCATGAACGTGAAGCAGTAAAGCTTGGATAGCCGGGAGGAGCACATCACAATGACATTTCTATGGCTGCTCCTCTCTCTTGGTTACGGGATTGTGGCGTTCTGTTCATCAGATATGAAACTTTGCCTCTGGCATTGACACCTGATCCACTTCATTATCTAGACAAAGCATGCAGCCGGCTCCAGCCCAGAACCACCTCATTAGTGCCTGGGCTGATGCTCAATGAACTGGCATAAGGTCCTTTCGGCACAACACAAACACAACTTAGCTGACGAATAATCCTCCCGAAGCAAACGTTTCATGGAGTTGTCTGACATGAGATGCGGGTCGTTGGTGTACCAAGGCTAGCTGGCCGCGATGGGTTCGTGTTACAAGTTTCCCTGGCCCAGTAAACAACTGAGGCCTTCTCTTAGGTGGTATGAGGACTTGCATGCGTGAATGTGGGTTAGATTGTTGCCTGCTGGTTATTGTGCATCGAGAAATATATTTGGGACAACGATATATGCCATGTATCTTAGAATCGTCAAATCTTCAGTGGTTTTATGGTCTTGAATTTTAGGAACTGACTACTCCTGAGTCTAAGAAGGAGCTAGTTTCCCAAGAAGACTTTTGCTAGCCATCTATATTTAAAAAGTAGTTCGTCAACTGGAAAACAAGGCAGGGTTTGTTCGGATAAGAATGCGGTTATCCAGAAGGTTGCTGAATCTCTGGATTGGTCATTATTCTTCAGAGGATTCACTTCCTGCAAAAGAGCAGCTTGTCAAGTGAACTGAGTAGGGGCGAGGATCGTGATACTTGGCCCATCGGCTAGTTGAAATAATGAGGCTGGTTGACTCCTTTTGGTAAGACGAAGCGAGCAGGTCTCGAATCAGAAGACAGCTGAGGGGGGTGTGGACGACACTACAGCTATGATAATTCACCAAGTTGTCAACTGTTTATCGGCAATGGCTCCTGTGTGAGAATCATGCCATGATCTTGCCAGCGAATTGGATTAGTGTCAGAAGCATACAGGCCTTGAAACTCGAGTAACACCGGACGGGATAGATACGACAAGCCCACCTCCACTCTCTGGAAGCTAATTCCATCTCTTCGCTATGCATGTTCAAAATAATTGTTTTGTTTGCCTTTTGAAAGAACGATCGCCGCCAAGGGTTTGTCTTGTAGCAGCTGATGAAAGACTGCTGGTCGGTCATTGGCGCAATCATCATGCCTCCATATATGTAGGCACTGCAGTATAAAGTACATGAAGCTAACGTGTGACAAGTAGTCGCTAACTTATCAACTGACGATGCCCGACGCCGTTGGGAGGTCTAATCCCCTGGGTATTTCGGGCGTATCCATCTACCGATTATTGGGGAAAGGTGTCGAAATGCTCTGTTGATTCATGAAATCTAGAGCCCCACTCCTTTCCTCGTTCTCCAACTATGATAGTTATAGTGCAGCAGCCATGTAGTATTGTGAAAACAATATCTCATTGAAACCTCATGAGGCAGAGTTTAGTGTGTAGCCGTTTTCTTCGTCTTTGCTAGTGAGATGCATTCCAGAAATGAAATTGACGAGAAATAGACCGCTAACCCTGCTGCTATGATTCGAGAGCCTAGTCATTTCACAATAGCCTTGAAGGGAGACTGAATATCGGGTTGATTAGCACCCCCGGAATAATGTGTCAGATAGAAAGGCTACTGCGAAAAGTTAGCGATAATAGAAAAAAATCTATTACAGTACTTCGGTCGAAAGTTCGTCCCTAGAGGGCGTGCTCCATGGGAAAGGAGGGACAATGGATGCTCTTCAGTTTCCTCAACATATAAGGTACAACCCAACCCAACACATGGAAATGAAAGGACCAGAGGTTGTATGTAAGTGCCCATATCAATATCCAGTGCCAGGATTGATTTCTCAGGGACATGAGTGCTGGCATGTTCTCTTAGCACATAGAGATGGATTTGCTATTAAAGGAGTATCTTATCGGTGCCGGAGACAAGACGATATGTTAACTTGGTAATAACCCCCTGGATAGGGCGTTAGATCACGCTAGGCATCGGCAGTCAACATGGTAAAACATTCAAGCCCGCCTTGTCAAGTTACTGCCAACGTGGTCAAGGAGCAGTGAATGGCTCAGAGCTGCTGCTGTGGGTAGCCGCGGGCAGAATGCAGAGCTCACCCATCGAGAATTGATCCACAGACGCATCGAGAACCTTGAGGGAAATCCCCATGACCCGATTTCTGCATCCAAATTGAGGCGAAGGAGACAACTACGACCAGTAGTTGCTATAATAGTCTGAATGGAGTCGCCACCCCAAGACGTAAAGACCAGGTTGCTGCCTGTTCAGTGCTGCCCAGTCTTCTTGCTGGCTGTCCACGGAGGAGAGAAACAGGTCACGGCTCACAGTTGGCACATGGTAGGTGGTGTGTATGTGGGAGTGCGTGTGTCCGCATCCGCTTCCTCTGTCCGATGGCACATGGTGGCGCGGTGATTGTCCGGAGCAGAGCCGGCATGATTGGAGAGAGCGAGCTTGTTGCACGAGCATGAGCAGCTGTGCGGTGACACCACATGAGGCCTCACTTTGCAATCATGCTAAAGATGGGTCTCTGCAGCGGATCCAGGTGTAGTGATGTTGTCGGGTGTGCCTATGCGAGAAGCTTGGGAGTTGGGGGTTGATGAAGCAGCTCGTGGGGAGAGTTTGCGGAGCTTCGACACGCCTCCTCTGAAGAGAGACGCAATCGGAGTGGGCCATCGGCCAGCAGTATGCAGCCTGCATGAGAGTAGGCGAGAGGCGTTCAGGTACGATGTAGACGCGTGCATTATGTACATCCACGAAAGGATGGACGGCTGAGACACCTATTGCGCCTCTTTGCTGAGTGAATGTGTACATGCTGCCGATGAAGTCGTCAAAGGGGAGGGATGAATCCCTGTATAGGCAGATGGACAATCAGATGGACAGGATGCTCCGTAAATGCACTAGGTGGTATGCAGGCGCCGCCTGCTGGCCACCCACAGGCGCCCGGGCGGTGCTCCTCTGGGGTTTAGCGCATGCGAGGCTGTAGGTCCAGAAGACCCACCACTAGAGACCTCCAAGGTCTCGCTGGGGCCGTTTCTGGGCGACTGGTTTCGAACCTATGGCAAGCAGCGCCGTCAGTGAGGTTCATTGTTCGTGGCGTCGCAAAAGTGGATCGGGGATGAGTCGACAGCAGAGGGCAACAGTTGGCCTTGTCCGCTGGTAGGTACCTGGCATTAGGGGCTGAGCCAGATAGCAACTGCCAGTATCTTAATATCTTCCTTATCGGCTGGCTGTAGGCTAGGTACGGTACCTTGTGCATACGTACTCTTAGACACTTGCATGGCGACAGAGCCACGATGATGGATCCAGCAAACCAAACGGCAAGACCAGTCCATGGACGCGCCTACCGCAAGGGTGCAGTCCCTTCCCTCCTTCCATCTTAGCTCAATGACACCCATTGCCGGGCCTGCCTGCCAGGACGACAAGTTGCAATGCTCTCGACCGGTGAGGCCACAAACCGAACTTGACTTTGCATATCTCATCTCTCCATCTTAGCTCTGCGACAGCATCAAGGCCTCGATCATCGCCACCCGTATTATATGCACTACACTGTCCAGTGGGAGGCCTTTCGTCTGCTTGATTCTTCGGGCCTCGTTTCGCTCCTCTCCGAGCTAGGATGCTGCAAAAGGACATCGCCGCAACCCCAATAGCTCTATCCGCCGGACACGAGACATGCAAAAAGTCGGCTTTGGGTCTCTATGCCCCGAATGGCTTCTAGCCCCTTTCATCCATTCATTTGCTCGCCCCTACATTGATCTTCCGGTGATTTGTCTGCGAGGACGAAAACGACATCGACATCGACATCGACGACGACAATGACTAGGTGATCTAGACCCGGACGATGACGGCTATGGGGTCAAACTGCCTAGCCTCGCCACCAAATTTCCCATGGCTTCTGTACTAGCATCGTCACTCATTTACTTCCTACACGCAGTGGAAGCGGCACCCCTAATCTGTGCTACACTTCCTCTGCCACTCTAAACTTACACAGAGTCTCACGAGTCACGCCAAAAAATGCAAAACATCAGTCTTGCTTGCTGCATTGCACCTTGGCTATGCCACCACATGTTCTCATCTCAATCAGTTTACGATTCTGCCCCTTGGGAAGTTGCAATCGAGAGTTTCCCTTCGTCGATATGTCACCTCGTACAGATCTGATCTCGGTGGTTCAAGGACTGCGCTGCTGCCACATTTCCAGGGCCTGGACGATGGCATCTCTGCTATCCTTGTGGTTTCCATGGGGTCTCTACAAGCCATTCGATGAATCCGGATGTGTAGTTTAAACGGTGGATTATACATAACCAATTTCAATGAGAGAACTGTTCAGCGTTGAACATGCCTGCGCAAGGGGAGGGGGGGGGATCTCAATAACGGGCCGGTCCGTACCAATGCTGAATGGCAATCCGGCGGTTCCACGTACCAGCATAGTCTAACTTCACACGAAGACTGCGGCTAGTAGGGGCTTATGAGAATAGACACATCGTGTCGTTGAGATGGCTCATCTCCAAGTAAGATGCTTCTAGGAGACTAAACCTAGCACTCATGAGGCTTCTTCCTTCCAGTATCGCCTTGCCCCCTGTCAATGGATAGTGACACCAACAGGTATCATCTGCATGAGCTCCTCAAACATCCTATTGGAGGGGCCGAGAGCGTGCATAAGAGGAGCTTGCTGGCCGTTGAGTTGATCGTCAATGTCCAGCTTCCGTCGTCGGATCGTCTGACCAGAGACGGCAAAGCCCGCTCGCTCGGGTAGATGGCTCTTTCATTGGTTCTGCTTCCACACGCGGAGCTATTGGTGTTTGGAAAGCAAATGCCTCACGGACAGGCCGAGCTCTTAATTAGGCTTGGACAGGCTGCCTTGTCGGAATAGTTCAACGAGAACAGGTTTGAGCCAAGTCTATACATCATTACTGCAACGCTCTGTGCTATGTGCCAATCACAATATGACATATGGTAGCTAGAAACATTGAAATCTGGGGTGATGAAACCTAGATTTCCAGGCTCAAGTGTCTGTGGCATTACCTGACGGCCATTCCTGCCAAAGCTGTGGTACCAAAAAGACTGAAGAGGGTCAGTCTGTCAGCGCCCCATCATAGAAGGTCTAAGGTCTTGCCGCCAGCCACCATACCTTGGATCGTCGTGATGGAAGCTCGAGCGTGAGTGTTCCCAAAAGTGAAAATCATTTCTTGTTTCAAATTACTGGCCCTAACCTCACCACTTTCTTAACTCAAGTATGGGCCCATATTTAACGATTTGGTTCTAGGGACTTCAGCCAAAATTGGAGGTGTATTGGGCCTCTTATGTCTCGCCAGCTAGGATCAATGTACCCTATGGGATAGAAATGTGCTAAAAGCCGTCAATACCCAATTAACGAATGTCAAATCGCGTGGAATTGACAATTACAGAGCTCTGGGCGTTTTCTAGCCTGATTAACGGGAGTGTTGGCTCGGTGTGTTCTCTTTCGACGGACTTAGAATGCATGCAGTCACCCGTCCTTGGCGTTGCCCCCCGGTCGAAGTTCTCCCACCATATGCTTGTCACTACAAGCATCATGCTAAGATGCTGTGATTCCCGGGTGTTTGCATGCCTGGCTTTCTTGGACATGCGTGGATGGGCCAACAGACATCTGCTCAGAACGACTGAGGCAAGGCACATCCCATTTGAACCCCAAACGAATACCATGAAGAACTATCCGACCTCCTGCTGGGCCGCAAGCCTCTATACCAATTGTAGAAACCAAGCCATGAGCCCTTCTGGGTGTGCAATAGATCGTTTCATAGTTGAGGTGTATCTAACGTCCCGAGCAGGCTTTGTTGTCTGTGGTTGAGCGGGTCGCTTCCCCGGTGTCGCAACAAGGCTCGAGGGCTCTGTTTGGCTGCAGTCGCGAGGTGCCTTTTCCCCTCTGGACATAATTCTGCAACTTACACGGCTCCTTGCTTTGCTTGTTAGGACACGTCCAGCATCATTTTCTTTTCGGAATGTTCTTCAACGACACTCCCCGCCGTGGCCAGTAAGATGCATTGTTGTGGGCACGGCGACTTCCTTCACACGGCTGGCCTTGCTGACGCCTACAAGAGGCTCTGATATATTCGGCCCAGACAGGAACAAAAAGTGTCCCTGGAGCTTTCTAGTTCTTTTTCATGATCACTCAGCCGTTGTCTCAGACGCCACACGACGAGTATCCATTAACAAGCTCTTCATCCCTTAATCCAAGAATTTTGTTTAAACGAGTCTCTGCCCCGATCTTGCTTCTCTTTCATTTCTACTTGTATTCCCTTTATCAAGAACTTTCCTTCTCATTTTCGACAAAATCTTGTGCCGCGCCCACTGCCTCCTTGTGGCTTCCTGGAACATTGTTAGTGGTAACTAACTTCTCTCGGGATATCACAACGGACTGCTCATCGACAATTATACACTTTGGTGAATCTAGTGCAGGACTTTGTGAACCACTCATTTCGTTTTCACTCCGGGTTTGACAATACTTTTCACTACTCAAGCCAGCTAGCAAACTGCGACTCCGTCACACCAACTCTTGCGCAGTATTTGTTTCTCCAACACTATCAAAACACTTCTGGAGAGATTTGTTCATCGAATAGCAGCCACCCATACAAGCAAATCTGAGGGTATGTGAGGTAAAATAAGAATTTGGATCTATTTGGATCTGTATTTATTCACGGTTTCTTTGCATTTGCATTTCGTTCTCCTTGAAAGCTGTAACTGTACGATTAATTTGGCTCGCATTACTCTGTTCTCCTGGCTCGTGTCCAACCGCCCGCTTTTTTCTCTTCATTCAAAGGATCCAATATGGTGAGCATTTTCTTTATTCAAGTACTAATGTATGCAGGAAACAGAATACGCGAGACTACACCAGGAACGAAACCTCCATTGCTGGTCAATTATTAGAGTCTGAGAACGGTCGAACAACCACCATTATTGCTACACAGACAGGCGCAAGTTTTTTTCTCTCTTTTTGACCCTTTCCCCCAATAATCTTACCACTTCACTAAGAGGGCAGTATGGAGGCTTACGATTTCTTACACCAAATCCAGATTGAGCCGACTTCTCGTGTTAGGCTTTTGGCAAGTCCAAAACAAGATCGTCTCCCACTACATTCGAGCTGTCCTCATCAGCGTATACCGTGGCAAGTCACTGTGATAGAACAAGCTCTTCAGAAACCGCGAACCAAATCGAAGGTTACGATATTATATCGTAAGCCTAGTGGCTCCTACAGCCTGGTTATTCAATTTTGGAACGGAAGTTCTCCGTGAGAAATCTTAACGCATGCATTCTCAACAGCAGAAGGTATAGTCGCACCCCTCCGCCATGTCTCTTTTATGTCGAAGTTCTCTTGTCATCTAGACAGGAACCTGCGGGGTCTTATGATATCTGATCATCTTTGCGGCCGATTTGCTGGGCGCTGATTACTCCTCTGTGGAGATATGGTTGACACGCGACTGCTCTAATGCCCGGGGTCCAACTAGAAGTGGCATATTTTGACCGAGGTACGTGAAAAAGGTGTGACGTTTCTTTCTTTTTGCGATGGTCTTTGTCTTTCGTTGCTACATCCGAAAATTCAGACACTGCACAGCTTCTACCGTTTTCCATTGAAAGTCATTTCCTCATACGCTGGATAATCAAGCAGAGGACGTTTAGCAAAATTTTTGATTCATGAGGATTACCACATCACAAGCGCCGAATGAAGGCAAAACACAGAGGCCTGAAGGTGTTTGTGTAACCACCTGCCCCCCCGGCAATCTGTGGCGTCCTACTTCCGATATTGACTGCACCACAATCCTTGCACCACCGGCCCTGTCTTCAAGTACTGTGCTCAGGCTGAAGAGTATCATTTTGTACTGTACCGTGTGCTTCGGAACTGAGACGCATGGCCCTACTCCATGCATGACCAACGAACAAGCACCTGAATCCCTGAATTAGCCCCCCACAGTTCTCGATTCATTCTGTTGTTTCGTTACTTTCAGCGCTAATTAGGGGGTTGTTAACACAGCAGATGTTAGGTCTTGCTCTCCAGGCTTGCATGCAACAGCTTCCTGGTGCATTCCTAGACGATCACGACCGACCGAACAGTCAAATGCCCGAGCCCGATATATGAGAACTTAGATTGACACCCCCAGCCTGTCTTTGAATACCCGCAATGGACAGGGAGCGTGAATCTAACAATTTCTGCCATAGGAATACGACTCCTCGCCGCCGCCGCCGCCGCCATGCGCAGAATTGGATTATCTTGATATACACCCTCAGCCTGGTGAAATGAGGTAAGTCATAGCCGCTCTTATTGGTTGCCCATCTATCAGAGCCTCAGTTCTCGTTGGTTACGAACACACACACACACATGGTCCCTTTTATTTACGCGCCAGGCCTAAAGGGCTCGAAAAAATCCTGCCGGCTCGACAAGCCTATGAGGCCGTGTAAGAATATCGCCTGAATCTGGTTGCCGTGTTCATCACCCAGCTCCTAGGCAAACAAACTGGTCCACACAGCCACGTTCGCCCACAAGGATACGACCTGGCCGGGTCATATCGTTCTCGCCATGATCTTGTCGCAGACCTGCGGGCTGCTCATCCGGCGCTGAAGGTGCCACCGAGATGTACATAGGCATACTGTTGACGGCCGCTGTGAAAAGGGCTGCGGTATCCAACAGCCCCGTGTTACCATCCTCTAGCAGTATCACAGTTAGACGCTTGGTAGCACACGCACAACGTGTTCGCATAGAAGTGCAGCGTCCTTTAACTGCGCGTCCTACCAGACTCGATTTCGGGAATATTCACATCATTTTGCATGTTTCTAAAGCTCTCGTTCCCTTCTCTTTTTTTGTCTTAATATTTTCATCTTTTTATTTTTGTTCTTAATCAACTGATTCTTATCCTTGCTCTATCTAATCGAGAAAATAGGTACTCTCAGGAGGCCAATACATCAAATCTTGCCATAGAGCCTCATCAGCCCCCAAGTCTCTTGAACTTATTCCACCCATCTGCTTTGGGTCCAACATCACAGTATTCCCAGGACGGAGCCGCATTCTATCAGCCAGCGTCTCAGGTATTTTCTGGCCTAGATGGTCGATCTCGTCTAAGCTCCAAGTACGTCAAGCTTGCGCATTTTCCATCGTGCACACGCCTCTCGGTCTAAAGATGTTGGTAGTTTATTAACTTATAACTATAATAGTACTGGACCGTCGACGGGCATGGCGCATGCCCATACCCACCAACACCTCCCACATCGCACCAGCCTACCACATCCACCAGCGCAATTGAGCACCAGAGATCAATACGCTACATCAACGCCTTCTTTTAGGAGAGCCACAGAACACCAAAATAGATCTCCTTCCTTCACCGGAGCACCTCTGCGCCGCCTTCCACTGTCTCCAACTCCAAGCCCACTCGCTTCATTTGCTGCCCCAGTTGGGAGGATGGAAACCAACCAATATCAAAACAGACCATCAACAACTGCTGTCCCCCCTCTTCTAGCCGTTCAAACCACAGGCTCTCTTCAGTATATGGATGGATCGACAATCAAAGTCGACATAACAGGTACCGTTGACAAAGGGTTCTTTCTTGCCGAAGGAGAGTGGACTTGCTATCGCCGCAACTACATGACATGCGCCTGTTCCTACTCGTTACATCCCCATTACGCTGGGGCTGTTATACAGTATACGCCTTCAGGCTCGAACCATACCTACCAAATCTATGGATTTTCTATGTGCATATCTGCTGTCGTAGCTGATAATGATCAGCACGGCATCGACTTAGTCCAGCATACGCCCAAAAGAGACAAAGGCCCGATATCTAAACCCGAGAAGATTCCGCTTGCACCCAAGAACTCAGTTCCGTCGCATCACGTCGGAGTGTATGCCGACAACACAAATGCACCGGGGTCGAGGGGGCAATATCCTGACAGCTTCAGCGGCTCACAGACAAGTGGACAGCTAGCTACTGAGCACACTTTTGAGCGTATCCAATTCAAGCAAGCGACGCAAAATAATGGCAAACGGAGGGCAGCTCAGCAATACTACCATCTCATGGTAGAGTTATGGGCAGACGTTGGTACGCAACTCCCTGAAAGAGAGGTGAAGATTGCCTATCGGAAGTCTGAGAAGATGATAGTTCGAGGTCGCTCGCCCGGTCATTATCAGGAGAGGAAACGCAGTCATAGCAGCGGTCCGGGTGGCTCCTCTGGCACTTTGGGGGGGTATGGCGGAATGACGGGCATGGGAGACTTCTCCGCTAGTGGGATCTTGGGAGGAAGTGCATTTCCGTCATTTGATCATAGAAGTCATGCTTATGGAGCAAGCAGGCACAGCGATATTCCAAGCGAGGCTTCGATGTCATCTGAAGAAGAGAAGACTATTGGGAGCATAAAGGGTTATCAATACTATCCTGGATCTATATACGAAGGACAACCTCCTCGAGTGGACATTTTCGGCAATCGCGCCGAATCAGAGTCAACCATACCACACATGGGAAACGAGCCGAAGGTTAAACCTGAATATGAGCTGAGCATGATGCCCCGCATCTTCCAGCATCCTCCTCTGTTAGATCATCGACGACACAATGGACTGTTCGATGGGAAGCCGCCTTCGAGTGGCTATTTCCCGAGCTTGATGACACAGCCGGGTGCAAATATGAACTTGACATGACCAAATCAGTCCACCTGGCAAACCTTGGACCTATGCCGATTAGAACCATTGAAAGAGAACAGTTCAAAGCGAGAACTGCCAACGGCGTATCCGATCATCAGAAAACCAGCCAAGTGCCAAATCTAGTAGGTGAAAGCCTTGGCGGCTTAGAAAAAGGGCATAGGATTCGCGCCGCTGAGCGCGCCGCAGGGCTCATATCGGGAGTAGCATACTTACAGCCCAATTCACAAAATCTTCAACTACCAACAGAAATCCAGTTACGGAGTTCTCGTCACAACTATGTCATGGCATATGCGCGTTGCTATGATTACATGGAACGAAAGCGCTGCCAAAAAAAAAGTCGCCCAGGAACAGAGGACGGCGTGAACGAGGACGGCGTGAACGAGGACGCGGGCTGGGGCCTTTCGTAGTAGTTCTTTATTTCTTAGTGTTCCCTTCTACAGACAACCCAATTTTTGCTAGATGGAACCTCAGCGGCCCAAGGTATGGAAAGTCAGCAGGATCCAACGCATTCCTTCTATTAGTGAGAAATGCCGATATTGCCTTATTCTTGTTTCTGCTCTCCTTTCTTTTCTTTGGTTCTCTTATTATTTGCCTCATCTGCATTTTCTTTTCCTTTATTTTTTTTGTGTCCTTTCGGTCTTTTGGACTTTGATAGCATTCTTCTATCATTTCTTTGCGACATTTTCTCATAACGATGTTAGGGACGGGATTGCTTGCCATGTCCAGGATATAAATCATTTCTGTGATCTGTGATGCCAAGGATTCGGGCTCAGGATTGGAACAGCAAAGATTAGCGTTGAGACTATTCAGTGTGTGATATCATGACGGGTATGTGCGGAGCAAAGTGTAGGGTCGACATTGGCTAGACAAGGTTTTGTACTTTGTATGTGTTTTATTTTGGCATTGATTATCATGATGGCTATGTTAGTTTAGTATGTGATGCGGTATAATTTATGACGACTCCATTTTGATTTTCCTTGGTGTGATTTAAACGTATACATATGTGCCCCTACGAATTATATAACGATTACCTGCAAAGAGACGTGAATTAGGCTTCTTTAGCTGAATATTTACTGCTCCGTCAGGAAATAAAGAACATCAACGTAAGTGGCTGGACCTGCACTCCTTACTCCTGAGCATATACATGCATGAATACATCTCCTTTACGTCGTACGTTTAAGACAAATCTCTTGCAAGGGAAGCGGGCCGGCCGTCCCCAGAACTAGCACCAGCCGAGACCAAAAAAAAAACCTCGGGCAGATTCTGCCTTCCTACATGAAATTAAGGCAGATCCTGCAATGTTCCATGTCACAGCCGGGCGGCGGAAACACAGTGCCGAGATTCCATCGGCGAACGGAAGAAATACCATCCATGTACTTTCTTTTCCATAAAGGAGCAGATGGCAGGTCTACCCTGGGCGAGAGGAGGAGGTGTGGTAAACCTTAAAAGGGTCAGGAAGAGTTTTTCCGCGTATACAAATAACTAAATATGGCGTCTAGGTTGCATGGATCTATGCGTATGCGAGTAAGTGAGTGAGTGAGTACTTTGTAGGTAGGGTAATGTTTGTCTGACAAGGCTCTCTGCGGTTCCCTTCTTTCTTTGCTGTGCCGATACGACTGAGCATATTTTTTGTATACATTTACTCTTAGGCACCTTTGCGGTAGGCTCCGAATAATATGACACGCATGAAACTCCGGAGTATCTGTCTCAGGATATAGGCTGTGTTCGAAAATTTCATATCTAGCATGCTCTTATTCCTCTAGCTGACTTATTAGGGGCGATCTGTTCCGAAAAAGACAGGTACTTTGTTGGGAGGAAGGACTGGCTTTGTGGTGTCTTGTCAAATCATAATCAAACAGCCACACACACAATTCGGGGACATGGTTCACCGACAGGCATGTCTGCAGGGACACAATCAGAGTGTATAATAAGTTGATATGGTGGGTCGGAGACACGAAGAGAAGAAGGTATGGAAGGCCGTTTGGTAGTGATGATTGGTTCAGACTTTTTTTTCAGTGGCAACCAAAAGTGTTGGAGAAATCTTTTTTCCCCGAGTATAGAGAGTGCTGTTTTCTCTCTCCCGTCCTTGATCCCTGCTCAGCTGTATCGAAAATAAGGGTTTTTTGTTTTCTCGCTCGCCATGACAAGGGTGATTGGCCTTCTCAAGCGCCCAGAAGACGAGAAGAACCACACCTGCACAAACCCATCAAATCTAAAGGCGAGCATAGAGGAAGACAAGGGGGCTGGACAATTCATTGCATAGCCAGCCACCTTATAGAGGTTGTTCCGTTAAGCCTTTCCTATGGGAATAATCAAGTTTTTTTGCCCGCGTTCCTGACAAGAGATTTTCGGCTGCTCTTCCGGGTGCGAATCCACAGGGGGCTCGGCGTTATTACATAAAGCTTGTTGCGAAGTTTAGGAACACGTCAGAATGCCGGAGAAAGGCAAAAAGGGTGCCTAAGAAATATTTCAAGTACTCGGAATTCGGACAAGAGAAGGCTGCCAGTGTATTGCTTTCCCTCCCTCTCTCTCTCTTGGTTGCAGCAATGAAAGAACACCAAGAAAAGGGGCATTATCCAAGCACCCTACTATATGTCCCTATCGTAACGATGAGCGATAGTAAGATCATACGTTAAGAGTCTCCTCCATAAGAGTGCGCTTACATGCCGATTGGGGTAGATGCACATCGATTCCGACACGCATATTATCAAGTGTTGGAGGTCTCTTCACCCAACAACCTAAGCCAATAGTAGTGAAGGGACCAACAATGACGCATGGCAATGCGAGGAAAAAACACGAGCGTTAATGATGTCTTCTTCCAGACAGCGGAAACAGAATGAGACGTCAAGGATTGGTCACCCCCACGCTCGATGCGTCATTAATCGTTTTGTATTGATCGAGCTGTCTACGCGCTTCTTCGGGCAGCCGAGCCGCCTCCCAGCGTAGTATTCCGTTCAGGCGTGTCTGGTCATATACGGAAAGATGCCTCGGGTGATGGAGGATCTAGAACTGCAAAGGGATTGATTTTTTTTTCAGGCTGCCGAATCGGTTTCATTAACCGCTGCAGCTCATACCTGCTTGATATTGCCTACCCTTGGAATCCCGTTTGCATATGGCATCCACGAAGCTACAGGCAATTGCGGAGTCGGGAGAATTGACAAGACTCCGCTTCAGCCGACTAGGTCATCACTATGCGGGTATAACAGCGGGCGGCGAACTGATGGACACGTAGTGGGTGACCTGTCATGTCCGTAGAATATTCCAGGGTCAGTTGCCAAACCGGGATGCCTGGCGATCTCGACAGGGCCAGAGAGGCTCCGAGGAGAAAGCTGCAATCGCTTTCGCATCTTTGCGACAACCAACCAAAGTCGCTGGAGCCAAACGGACTGATTGGGAGGCTGTTGCGTCATGAGTCATGATAGACCGAAGACGTGACCGGCCAGAATGTGTAGACTTTTGTCACCTCAAATCGGTTAGCATAAGCTCATTGGATACTGCCCGTACGCTTATTTCGTAGGTTAATCACGATACCCTGCTGGAAATGAAACTCTCCCACATTTACCATCAATAAAACGTCAACGCCGGTTCATGTCAAAATGCTGTCAGCCTCGCACAGCATCTTTAAGACGTCGACAGTCCGTCAGCCCTACGAACGCCTCTGCCGCAACGCCGGCCGTTATCTCAAGTTCCACAGCAGTCATTCGAAACCCATAGGGTGATGATTTTGGGAAAAGATGAACGGCGAAGAAAGACTAAGGATTTGGGTAATGGTAGCTGCTTGGGGGAAGCTAGCCACACGCCCTCAACACTGTCTTCCTTTTCACCCTGCTGTCATGCATGTCTCCTTCGGTGAAGCAGCTCTGGGCTATTGATTTGTTCACACTAAAGCAGCCTGGATCATGGCGCTGTAACTCAACCTTGCTTTAGGTAACACTAACCACGTGTCTTGACCCTGCATTTCGCCTGCCATCCGTAGATGGATGCAAGAAAGAGGGCTTTGTACTCTTTGGTCACCAATGGATAGAGCATGTACCTCTACAAAGAATTATACCTTGAACGAATTAGTGGCTTTGTCGACGAGGCTTTGACCACATTGATTCTTTGAGTGTCCATGCATAGACCGGTGCCTGTTTGTTAAAATATGACGAGGAGGGACTTTACCGGTCTGAATTTGCCTGATGAATGGCCGTATTGCATGCCGTTGGCAGCCCAGGCTTATATGACAAGTCTCGTCCTCATTTCTCGATGAGCGTGGACGATATGCAGTCCTACACCGGTGATCGACGGTGCATTCAGATGAGCCTGACTAGCACATTGAGATATCCACCTGCAAAAAAAAATAAAAATAAAAATAAAACAGAAACTACGCTGGGAAGTAGGGAAAACTCCAAAGGGGAAAGAAAGGCGTCCAGAGGAAATTGGAGGCCGGCTATCGCTGGCCGGTGAGGCAACCGAATAATTTGAGGACCAATAATCCGTATAGTTATGCATTGTATCCTTGTTTCAGTAAACGCGTGTAACTTCAGCTTTCTTTCTCAATTCTTGAACCCGGAGTCTTTCGTTAGTTATTTTTTTATAATCTTCTCGCATCCGTCGCAATCCATCCTGCATACCGTTTCGAGGAAGGGCGGTCATGATAACAAGGCGGGCTGGTTGCGAGAAAACAAATGGAGAGAAAAGAGAGAAGAAGGTAAAATCTGTCCCCCCATGGAAATATATGTAAACGGCCAGAAATACAAACTCAGGCTCTCCAAATGGCATCCGACATAGTAGCCACCGAGGTCATTTCCCGAACGTCATGCACTCGAAGCACATCTGCCCCTCCCTGGACAGCTGCTGCCACAGTCGCAGCCGTGCCCCAAAGTCTCTGTGATGGCTGCTCTACGCCCGTTATCTTTCCGATGAAACTCTTTCGGCTCGTACCAACAAGCCAAGGCAAGCCCTCCAAGCCCGGCCACGTTCTAAGGTCTTCTAGGTTACGCAGAATCTCCAAGTTTTGGGAAGCGGTTTTAGCAAATCCTATACCTGGGTCGAGGATAATACGCCACCTTCGGATACCTGCTGCCTCAGCAGCAGCTACGCGAGAGAGCAGCTCAGTTGCAACTGTTGGTAGAACACCTTCAGGATAGGAAGTGAGCTTCATCATAGTCTGTGGGCTTCCTCGCATGTGCATCAGGCAAATTGTTCTGCCAAGTTTGCCAACGGTCGAAAGCATATCAGGGTCAAGCGTTCCAGCTGAGACGTCGTTGATGATATCGGCGCCACTGCCAATGGCCTTTTCAGCGACAGAAGCGCGATATGTATCGACGCTGATAGCGACATCACGAGCCTCGGGTATTGATCGTATGAGATCGATCACAGGGATAACTCGAGACGCTTCCTCATCCGCTGAAACTTCTGGTCGGCCAGGAGCTGTGGATTGGCCGCCTACGTCAATAATAGAGGCGCCCTTGCGTACGAGGTTGATTATTGTGCTGGAAAGGGTTTTCAGGTCATGAAGGCCACCATCAGAGAAAGAGTCCGGTGTCAGATTCAATATTGCCATGATATTGGTCTTTCTTCTGCTCAATAAGGGCGTTAATGGGGCTACGGCTGGTGAAAGAGGAGTGACAGATGACATGGCTTCTGAAGCAGGAAGCTCGTTGAGATAGTCCTGAATAAGCTTCCAGGGCTTTGATGAGTCCAACGGCTTCGATGGGATTAATCTGAGAAATTTGTGTGAGTAATGGGAGACCGGATGCATCGTGGGATGTGAACAACGTACTCTGCCAGTGGTCTAAGCACAAATTCTCGCTCGGGGATGCCAATGTGCGGCACATTGAGTCTCTCATGCTTTATCTGTTCATCACCGTAGAGCAGTATATCGAGGTCAATGTTGCGAGGTCCCTTATCAACAATTTTCTGCCGGCCCATGTCATTCTCAATGGACTGCAACTCATCAAGCAGGGCAAGGGGCTCGAGTTCAGTCTCAACCTGTTGACGACGTCTTATCGTGAGCTATGAAGGCGGCTCAGGGTTCAATCAAGGGGGATCCCACCTCACAAGCTCCGTTGATGAAACGATCCTGCTCCATGACGTACATGGGCTCTGTTTCCCAGAGACTACTGGTCCGCTTGACCCGAATTCCCCGGCGATCCATCTCATTGCAAGCCTTTTCAATCTCAGATATGCGGTCCCCAAGATTGCTTCCCAACGCGATATAGGCCGTCTTTGCCTTGCTGGCTTCGTGACACCCACATCCAGAATAGGCTCTTCTTAGAATGCCACTAGAATCCTGCGAGTCGCCTTGTGGTGAAACATGATTGCCTGGTCCATTAGTTTTCGCTGGAATGCGATTGGTCCGTGAAATTTGCCGTGGGAGTAAATGCAAGCAACGGCGATTAGAAATTTGCCAGCCCTTTGCGAGACAGCCAAAAGGCAGCACGAGTCTCATATTGGGTCATCAATGATAAGTGCACGATTTTTTTTTCCGGACAAAGTCAGAACTGGATGGCCTGGAGCACAGAAGCTGAGGTTGAAAACATGGAAATTTTCCAATGCCACAAAAGGCAGTCGCAGGTGGGCCGCGGTTCCTGCCGTTTTCGGCCGTTGTTACACAAGGGCCATTTTAGGCAGTGGTGATGCACAAACACAGCACGGGCGGTGATCCGTGAAAAGCGGCATTATTTCCAATCAGCTTGGACCTGGAAATTTATCTACTCGAATGAATCAAACTCTAGGACTTCCATGGCCCAACATCAGGTGTCGGGAGGATCATGTGTTTGACCACGTGCCTTCTTTCGCATTAACACCAGCCAATTTATTATGGGTCCTATCAGCTGCCAGTCCTGAGCTACTTAGTACATACATAGGTGGGCAATGACAAAGGACGTCTGTTATCAGATCAGATAAGATCAACCGTACGGGACCGTACTTGATGTATGAAAATCCCAGGCCTCGGTGAGAGGCTGTTGAGTAAGCGTGCTCCTGCACAGAAGCATCCACTCACTATTGATTAACATTGTGGATGCACCGCATGTCCAGCTTCCCCAGCTTCTTCATCGCCCTCCAAAAATGGCAACGGACTCGGCAGCGCCGGTCAAACTGAATGACTAAGCCGTCAAAGACGGTCTCCCTCGGCATTTTCCCCAGAACTCCGCAACACACCGGCATTTAGCTAAGCCGCGTTCGGTCGTAGCGGCTTGACCAGCCTCGGCTCGTCGTGTTGACAAAGGGCCATGTTGCAGACTTTCAGAGGTCCGTCGGTCCCCTCTCGGCTGCCAGCGATCTAAATATCAGGCCAATTTCTTCCTCGAGTTCTTCTCTTCGTTTTCTTCTTCCTCATACCTCTTCTCTTCATCCCAAGATCCTCGTCAGACTCTTCAATTTACACAGTACAGACCATCCGTCACAATGGCCTCTCCTCGTAAGCAGCCTCACCCTGCCATCAGCCGCTGATCCCCCTTGAGTCCAGTGGTGACGATGACGATGCACACTGGATTTAGAAATTTCTTGTTATTTCCAACACCTGGAATACCTGTCACTAACCATATTTGTGATGCCACAGAGAAAATCCGCACTTCCATCACGGATCTTTTCAAGATCCAGCACCCCATCCTCCTGGCTGGTATGAACGTGGCTGCCGGTCCCAAGCTGGCTGCCGCTGTCACCAACGCCGGTGGTCTGGGTGTCGTCGGTGGTGTTGGCTACACTCCCGACATGCTTCGGGAGCAGATTGCCGAACTCAAGAGCTATCTTCACGACAAGAACGCTCCTTTTGGTGTCGACCTGCTTCTCCCCCAGGTCGGTGGCAGCGCCCGTAAGACCAAGTAAGCTAGAAACAGAGCCCCAGCCCACTCCGCCCAACAACCACCGCCTATCACCGCTTTGACCCGCTAGGGGAGAGCCAAAATCACATGCTTCACCGAGACAATTCTTCCTTTGCATATTGGGCGCCCTCGGAGACGACGAAAGTGCCAAAAATGAAATAAAATAACAGGGGAAAAAAAATGTAAACTAACCGGGCTTCTTTTCACAGCTACGACTACACCAAGGGCAAGCTCAACGAGCTCGTCGACATCATCATCGAGTCCGGCGCCAAGCTGTTCGTCTCTGCCGTCGGCGTCCCCTCCAAAGCCGTGGTCGACAAGCTCCACGCCAATGGCATCTTCTACATGAACATGATCGGCCACGTCAAGCACGTCCAGAAGTGCCTCGACGTTGGCGCCGACATCATCTGCGCCCAGGGCGGTGAGGGTGGTGGTCACACTGGTGACATTCCCACCACTATCCTCATCCCCGCCGTCGTTGACATCTGCAAGAACGTCAAGTCTCCTCTGACTGGCGGACCCGTGCAGGTCATCGCCGCCGGTGGTATTCACAACGGCCAGCTCCTCGCCTCTGCCCTGATGATGGGCGCCACCGGTGTCTGGGTTGGAACCCGTTTCATCCTTACCGACGAGGCCGGCGCTCCCAAGTCCCACAAGGACGCCGTCCGCACTGCCGGCCATGACGACAACGTCCGCACCATCATCTTCACTGGTCGTCCCATGCGCGTCCGCAACAACCCTTACATCAACGACTGGGAGGTCAACCGCCAGCAGGAGATGAAGGAGCTCACAGCCAAGGGTGTCATCCCTTACGAGGCCGACCTCGACAAGGTCCTCAACGGCGGTGACAAGCCCGAGGGCGTCAAGGGTGCCGCCTCCAGTGAAGAGGATGAGGACGATGACCCTCTTGAGCAGTTCCGCCCTTTCCTCATGGGCAAGTGCGCTGCTGTTGTCAACGAGCAGAAGCCCGCCAAGGCTGTCGTCGATGAGTTTGTCGATGACGCAGTCGCTTGGCTCCAGAAGGGCAACCGTATGCTCGTCGGCGTCACCCCCAAGCTGTAAAAGAAGATTTATAATACGAAGAAAATATTTCCCTTTGTTCACGACACGTCATGTAAAATTACCTAGCATATGAATGCTCATAAATAGTTATATACCAAAACAGGCTAGCTTGTTACAATTACAAATTTTCGTGTATATCTCCATTACCTGCTGCAACTTCGTTACTACAAATGACGGGTTTTTTGAAGCTCATGAAAACATAAAAAGCATCTATTTATCCGAATCGAATCAATACTGGAAGTAAAACACAACTTGCGCCATTCTTAATGAGTTCCATCCAGCCTTCTTATCATTCCCCAGTTATGGCCTTTGTATAACTCGCCCCATGTGCTACCTAAGAAATGGCCCCCTGGTGACTTCTACCTCTTTTAAATCAAACTAGCTTATCAATCAGAATATATCGCATAAGTGGAAGAAAAATCCTTCAGCCATCCAAGTAAGACCGGATAGCGCCCTGCAACCGTGTAGCACCTTCGCCCAAGACGTTTGTCAAGTTCTCAAGATCATCGCCGGCCGTAATTCCAAACTTGCGCACAAAGTCCTTGGCAGCAGACTCGAGATCGCCATAATCCTCAACTTCTTCGTCTTCTGGACGTCCAAAGTATGCATTCGAAGAGATGGCAGTGGCGCCTTCGAAACCTTGAAGTCGTGTCTTGGCCTCGGCTTGGGAGTTAGGGTCGTAAGACCCTTTGCCGAAGTACTCATCTGAGGAAATGGCCTTCTGAGTACCGAATTTGCTTCGTGCGTAGTCTCCGGAATCATCTGCAAAAGCGCATTAGTATTTGGAGCTGCCCCTTCAAAGATGACACGAAATGTACCTGCTGCGGTTGCCTTAACCGGACCAACTGAGCCAAAGCCGCCTGCATTCTTCTTAGGGCCAGCAGCAGCTGCCTTGCCTCCACCAATTTGCCCGAATCCCAGTCTAGCAACACCCATGCCCAGTCTCTCCACCTCCGCACTTGACTTCTGACGAGTGTGTCCACTCGAGGCTGCGGGGCTGATAGGAGTTGGAGAAATAATATTCGACGCAGATGAAGTCGTGGTAGTCTTCGCCGCTTGCTCGTCTTCAGCCTCGGGGTCATATCCTAGCTTGGCAATGCGATCCGCCTCTTCCTTGGCTTTCTTCTCTGCCTCATCAAAATCAATGATGTCGCCGGTAACCTTCTTCGCACCCAACTTTTGTACCTTCTTTGCTCCAAGAATACTGGCCTTCTTAGGCCCACCGGTGGTAGCAGTCTTTCGGAGCGCAGCTGATGTAGTAACACGACTAGCAGCAGGCTTCGATTCGGAAGAGTCAGTCTTCGATAGAGGCGAGGCCGCGCGAGAGCCGTCTTTGTTGCCCGCAGTAAGGAAGGGAGATGGTGTTCGGCCAACAATGGGAGGTGTAGCAGTCCGGGAGACTGGAGGCGTGGGTCTCTTAATAGCAGGCTTATCCCAAGACGAAAAGAAATCATCATCAGGTTCCCCAGCAGGTGTAGAGCTACCATCAGCCTCCGTGCCATCGACCACAACTTCGCCTGGGAATCTAGAGGTGGGATCAGTGGTTATCCGACAGAAGGAGTACATTTAGTCGAACATACTCTTTAGCATCTCGTGCTGCGCGTCGCTTCAGCTCGTCCTTGTATTTAGTGGCTGCATTGGACTGGTACTTGGTTTTGGGGTCTTTGCTGTTCAATGCCGCAGTTCCTCCATTTTGCTGGAAGAACTTTGTAGCAGACTCATTGCCGCCAACCTTCATCAATCGAAGCTGATCCCATTGCCATTCTGATAACCGTGTTAGACATGAATTCTCGGAAAATTGGCAGATATTCCGCACACATACGGTCGAGATTCGTAGATCGCACAAAGGAGATGTGGACACCGAGGTTACGATGATTCGCGGAGCAGTCCAAGCAGAGGTAGATACCGAACGGGACAGAAGTCCATGTAGGGTTCTTCTGGCCACAGTCAAAACATATCTGCACCAACCCGCAATATCAGTCTCTTGATTTCAATATTTCTAAGATACAATGCGCACCTTGTTGGCTGACTTCGATTTTAACTTTTCGAAGACCTTCAGCGACTGCTGCTTGGTCGCGAGACTCATGATGGCGATCCGGGGGTAGTTCAAGTTTTGGCCTGATGTCTGTGTCGCAAGTGACTTAAGGTGGATGTATTGCTGTCGCCAGACAAACCGAATCCCAATATGATCGGAAGGGAAGGGAGAAACCGGCCACAGTTGAGCGTTCAGGAGATTCTCAAGGACGATGCGGTAAAGTGGCATACCGAAGCCACTAAGCTTACTTCGGTTAGACGCGTCCCCCCCACCTTGGGTTTCTGCCGAGGGCGGTGTCGCGCATCATGGCTCTAAAGCTCTCCAGTTAATATGGGAAAGCTTGAACAGTTAACCAGGTGTTCATCCATCTTTATTGTCAGGAACTGAATTCCTAGTAAGATGGAAGCCGAGGAGCCTCCATGATGAAGCCCACAATATCCGTCCTCGCGATCCGACCAACGGCAAATCTAGCTCTCACAACATCAGCGAGGCGTCTGCTTCTCGTGCGGAGCTATGCGAGCCAGACTGGCTTAGGAGCCACTTCAAAACCAAAACCCAGGCGGAGGGGTGTCACGCCGTTCAATGACACTGGAGCTGTTCCATGGAGTGAATTGTCAGCAGCTGAAAAGGCTGCTAGGGCTACTCAGCAGAGCTACAATTTTGGCATGATCATTATTGGTCTGGTCTTCACAGTATGTTTTGTTCTCTTAAATAGATCAATGGCGACTACGAGACTGATAGATGTTTAGAGCAGCGTTGCGTACTTTCTCTGGACAGATGTCTTTTCTCCCGATAGCAAGATATCTCACTTCAATCGAGCCGTCGACAAGATCAAGAAGGATTACAGATGCCAAGAGCTCCTAGGAGATACAAAAAAGATCACTGCTCATGGGGATGAGACTTTCAACAAGTGGCGCAGAGCCCGCCCTGTTACGTAGGTATCCTATTCATGAGGAAAAACAAAACAGTGACTAAAATTGCTATACAGTTCTACGGAAAGGACTGATCAACGGGGAGATCACCATCTCATGATGCACTTCTATGTGGGTTGGCGTTATCAGCGCATGCAGTCGCAGACACTAAACGTGGTGTAGGTTGAGGGTCCTCTGGCCAACGGAAGAGCGCAGCTTCATATGATCAGGCCAGCCGGCGAAGGTGACTACGAGTATAAATATCTCTTCTTAGACGTTCAAGGCCACGAGAGAATCTATCTGGAAAATGCCGACACAGCCGGAAACAAGGGGAAGAAGAATTTCAGCTTCTTTGGCGTCAAGTGGGGTCAATGAATGTACAACTGTAAGGATTACTACCTTGAGTGCATATGTATGATTCGATGTTTGTCTTGTTTATCAGGTGTGGAAACAAAAATTGTACTAAACGGCTGCTTTGTACTATAGTAAATGGCCAAACCCCCATTGTTTTAGCAGAAGTGAAGATTTCTGGGACTATCTATGAGGCATGTTTGAGTGATCTACGAGTTATTACCATACTTTCATATGGCTTGCTATTCTAATCGCGCAAAGGACCAAGCGATTATTAGTACTCTGCATTTGCGCTCCATTCGAAATTGTCCTCATTCATATGCTCCATGAACTCCGGCACCAGACTATAGGAAGGGACGAAAACTTGGGAATGGAATTCCTACAAAGTGTTCTTCTATAATGATTCAAAGAAGCTATTTAATCAGAATTTTGTTCAAAAAGGTTGCCATGGCGAAGTTCATATATTTTACTGCCGTCTCTTGGTATGACTGCCCATTGTAAGTATATGCCTATTTCAATGACGTTCAATTTTCTCAGTATCCCGATCAAATATTCACAATAGCCTACATCAGAGACTTTCTGCATAATCATAACATGTAAATTCTGAGCCCCAAAAAATGAAACTACATTACTTTTGTCACCGTTTATTGAGCAGCCGAGAACGTTAGGCTACAGGGTAAGACTCACAACCAAGCTTACAAGTCATTGTTTAGCTTTTGCCCAGCCAACTTCATCCCAACCTCGATATACCAATAAAGAATTTCTAATACAGTCTAATGCCGGTATATCGAAGTTCAGTATGCTTTTCACAAGAGCTTATGCAGCGAAGTGTAATAGACGCGTCATTCGTATGGATGATTCGTCACCAAACCTCAGCTTAGCCTCACTCCGCCTTATCAGGCTACTAGCCTTCAATGTATTCGTCAACTCACTGGTAAAGACTCATCTAAAAATTGGCTGGGACATACCTTTTATCATAAAGAGAGTGCCTAGAGCAAAGAAGGAACCAAAACGGAGCTAATGTACGAAGGAGGAAAATAAAATTCGAGGATTTCCAGGCTGAGAGCTATGTGCGCAATGGATAATCTCCAAGAAGTAGCTGCTGTGTTATAAGAGGCGCTATGGTAAAGGCTCACTCACACAAAGGTATGTTTGTGATAATTATTCAGATTCGAGTCAGAATGTTGATTGGCATTTGAGCTGCCTCTCATGCCAGGCTTTGATATCTGCTTCTTGAGGCGGTACCTGAATTACTCACGCCTCAACGCCAGTGACCCTCTCGAACAACCATCACCATCAATCTCATCCACTAACAACAACTACAACCATTCAAAACCCCCCTCAGGCATCATCGCCATGGTTCCTCAACCACCAAGCCCAATAGCCACACCCAGTCTCTCCAACCTCCTCGCCGCACAATACGAGCGTCTCCTCCTCGAACTCCTCCCCTTCAACGACAACAAGACCTTCCAAGAATGGCTCCACGGCAACCTCGTCCGCAGCTCATGGACCGAGTTCTACAACGACTTCCTCAGCAAGACGCAATACGGCAAGGCCCCCGAGCCAAACAAGGCCAAGACATCCCAAGCTGCCAAGGAGGCCATCACCTCGCGCTCGCAAAAGTTCTTGGTGTATCACCCGGACAAGACGAACTGGTCGGCCGATGACCATTATGTGCGCTTCATCGTCACGGTCGTGCAGGATAATATGCTCAGGAACATGTGGTCCGAGTCGGACTGGAAGAAGAGAGCGGTGGAGGTTACCAAGTCGGTTTATGAGGTGCTATACTACTTGAAGGCTACGTACGCGTATGCTGAGCAGAACCCACCGAGTTATTCTCAGTGAGGGAGACGGGAATGAGGCGGAGTCTTTGTTTTGCGGCGTTCGAGTTGATGCTTTATAAAAATAAAGTCAAGAACCTCTGAAGCGTTGAGTTTAAGGAACTCCAGATACTTCTTTTTTAGATATCATTACCTTCTTAATATACTACAAGTATCAGCAGGATGAATCATGGTATCTTCTATTTCTTCCTAGTTATAACTTAATTCTCACTATAGTCCAACTCCCGTTCCTCTTGGTAGGAGAGATACGCCAATTACTTTTGACATGAAAACATCAGCCATTCAGAAGGTAACATTCGCTACCAGAATACCATTATGTCCCGGCTATTCATAATTCTTCCACGCTACAAACAAACAAACAAACAAACAAACATGAATATAGAAAAGGTTTCAGAATCCCAACAAACACCGAATAAACCCCCATGTAACCAGCCCCCATACTACCCCACACATCGATAGACATCAAACTCCAGGCGCTGGCCTCGTCTTACACAGAGCCAGAGCCAGTGGCACACACAACCAACCCATCCAGCCGATCAGGGAGCCTTGTCGATCCGCAGGCAAAACGCTGATATGTTCTCGTAAAACAAGACAAAGTAAAATAAAATAAAATATAAAAGATAAGAAAACATAACAAGACGACGGGGAAAAGTCTCTTTCTACAGAACCAAGCCCTCCTCCATCTCATGCATTTATTTATTTATTCATTCGCCTGTGCTGCTACAGCCGGATATGCACGAGCTGCGTATCCGCTGCAGTGCATCGCATCTATTTGCAATTGGCGCTTATTTCAAATCCTGGGGTGTGGGGGAGGAAAGGGACCGACGAGAAGACCAAAACAGACGATGAAATGGAGAAATGGAGGAGGCTGAGAATTCCCCAAAATCACCATTCTTCCCGACTCTCTCTTCTCTCTCTCTCTGTCAAACCGTAAATAAATACACCACCTACACGAACAGCCGGTTCTCTTGCAGTCTAGAACCTCTTGGCCTAGAATCTATAAGCAACCACCATAATGCTAGCCGAACCTCCTCGGGTACAAGTACGAAAAGGGAACTATTTTGTTATTTATTGCTCCAGACGGCCTCTGAGACTAGGCGCTTTTGCCCCGGATTTTGTCGTGCTTACGTACATGGTTCATTCTCGAAAAGGGCAGCTGGGAGTAAGTACTAGGTGGTACCTTTTTAGGGATCTCAAGATGCCATTGTTTGCAAGGTACTGCAGAGTACTTGACGGGAGTAAAAAACAAAAAGGCCCTGCCAAGAGTTTTTCCAACGTAGCATTTTACGGTGGTGGCTCATCTATCTGAAAGCTTAGCAAGGGGAAAGGGGGGGAGGGGGGAGGGAGAGAGGAGGATATTTGCATAATAAACAAAAACCTGGAGAGATGTCGCTGCATCTAGCATAAAAGGGAAGACAAAATAGTGTATTCTCACTGGATGGATGATAAATAAAGCCACATACACACAAAACGACAACGCCTTGGCGGAATGTATCGAAAATGCATCCTCATCAATCTTCACAACAAATCCCCCAACTGCTACCACCCCGCGATCCTGTCATACCCCAACAATCCATCGGGCCAATTTTTCCACAACTCGGAGCATTTTTTCGTCTCCAATGTCGTGTAACTCGGGGTGCACTGACGTGCTCACAAGATAGATTGATTATGTACGGGGGATCTTCCAATTCAATCTCACACCTCGCATTTGTATCTATTCATAAAAAATCAATAAATAAAAAAACACAACCATAAAAAAGTTGACTCATATTCAAAGTCCCCCTCCAGCCAACCAAGGCTTTCCCGCCTGCAGGAGAGGTCGGCCGGTATAGCTGTCGATCCTGCAGGGGCAGCACGTTGCCTGCGCTGTGCTGACAAAGACGAGATGCTGGCAAATGTTGGAGACAGTATGGGGAGCCTGAAACTGAAAGGTGTAATCATTCTGACCATGTACATATATCGGCTTTTCTGCAGTCCACGGCGTCAAATCCGGATGACGGTGTGCGGCAATGATTTGCCGTAACGGACTTTGTGTGTAAATCTTGATAGCATCAGCTCGGAAGAGAATTGCCTTGGGTTGTTCCCGACGAGCTCGCTCGAACGGAGACCCGGCTTATCAACAAGCAGTTTTAGTTGAGCTCCCGTCATCCGTAGCGTCGGCTATTTGCATAGAGCGCTGGCCGCGGTTTCTAGTCGCTGAAGACCCGAACAAGAACGTTGTTCCTCGCCAAAAGAAGAGACACTACCCCATTCAGTCATGGCTTTTATCGGTCAAACCTCATTCTACCTATCTCTCCACAAAACGCATTGCCGTGATGCCGTGACGGAGGCCCAGCCCTCTCTCATCACCCCATGGGACTGTCAGACGCAGGCAGGAGGATTCTACTCCACCCGGTCAGGGCGACGAGGAGGAAACAAAAGTAAGAGAACCACGAGAGGATTGATGATTGATGATTGGCGCCCATTTCACAAAGGCGGCATTGTTAAACTTTGGTGGCAGTGGTGTATCATTCTGGCTCTCGTGTTCGTGTTTGATTGCGAGAGTATTACCTGCATAATACCGGTAGTATGAGAATCCCAGTGACGGAGCAAACGTGCCAGCAACGATGATTGCAACACGCCAATCGATTGATTGATCTATTTCCGAGCTGCCAAGGTTCTTGTTTTGCCACACCGACCCGATAATGACAAGTCGCCTAGAATCAATTGGGTCAACTCTTCGCACATGCTTGTGTGCGCTGATGTGCTGTGCTCACCTGGCAGCGGCATAGGGCTGTCTGGGTTGCCACATTCTGTCATCAACCCTCTCGCGCTCGCTCGGTCCCCAAAAGCCGCGAAAACACATTGAGTGAGTGAGGGTGGTGTGGCTCTACGAAAACGTGGAGTCAGATCGGTAAAATAGACAGAAAAGCCTCAACACTAAAGATAAATGTATCTTTTCCCCACAGATACAAACCATCCAAAATCACTCATGCTAGCCTATCCAACCTAGTCAAACCCATAGCACAATCATTCTCTAGCCAAGGATAGTGATGATAACAGTGGGCCGCTCCAGCAATTTTGCGGCTCATGATGCAATCTCTAGGAGAATTTTTTTCCTTCTTCGATCTCTTCCAGAAAGATTGGGGGCAGCATGGATGCATGGGCCAAGGCAGCTACTCATGAAAAAGGCTAGTGAACCGGGAACAAGTGGAATTCCTGAATGACCGCATATGGCCAATTGAGAGACTCACAAGCAAAGTGGAAGAGAAAAAAAATTCACAATGCCAGTTGTCCGACCCAGCATGACTCGTTTGAAAGCCGGTGTGATGGTGCTTGAGCGCCGGCCGGAATGCGAGCCAAATCCGACTCATTTCCGACTCACAATCAGCATTCTTTAATGGCCCTTTAGAGAGACACAGAGAGATAGATAAAAGAAGAACTCCTGCTATCGGTGAAATATGCGTGTCTTCGGTTCCTTGCGTTAGGCAATCGAGAAGCTTTGACAATGTGGCATTAACTCGGTCAAGACTGCAAGGTGCCTGGGTAAGCCAATTGACCGAGCAGGGACTTGTCATGAATCATTCTTTTCGGTGAGCACTATGCCATGATAAACAAAGCCCAGTCTAGACACGGTGCCAAGGCGGGTTTTTGGACGCTGAAAAGTCCCTCCACGGGGCTCGGCTCCAGTTTAAGCAACAAAAAAATCGGCTCCAATACTCGGCGCTTTACCGGCGCTTGTGGTCCGCAGCCAGTGGCGGCTAGTCATGTCAGGGCAGCTCGTTGTTACCTCGGTCTTCATCCTCAATCTCAACGCTGTATTGTTCCTCCTGCTCTTCTTCGCTTAAGCCAACATCTTGGCCTAGAATCAAGTCCTCGCTGCCCTGCCATTGAGACGGCGGGGGTGGCAATGCATCCTCGTCCTCTTCTGCCCATCCGTAGTCTTCGTCGTCTTCACTATCTGGCACCTCCAGTTCGGCTTGCTCGCGCTTCCTCTTCGGCCGCCGTGTGATAGGCGCAAACCCCCTCATAGTCGCGTCGTTAGCTTCGTAGTGCACACCTGATATTCCGGCCTGCAGCCCGTAGGGTTAGTTTAGGAAGTGCCGATGCTCCGCAGCCGATGGTGACAACTCACCTCATCAATCCTAAACGCAGATATGTGTTCGATAGCTTCTTGAACGGCTTTTCCGTCAACCTTCTGGAGCCCTGCCAAGAAGACACTGGAGGACTTGTTGGCGGCCCACGTCCAGTCTCTAAAAAGCACAAGCCTCGTGGATACACCATGTTCCCACACCGTGGCGTTGACCGCAGGAACCAATGTTGCTCCTTGGTCACTCTGCATTCGGGTTGCGCATTGTGACAGAAGTACCACTGCGCAATGCCTAGCTGCGGCCAATTTTTGAAGGCTGCTAATAATGAACTGCAGTCCCTGTAACCTTTTGGTGGCTCGATTTGGACCTGATGATAAGGGCATTAGAGATATGACCTGATTAAACCCATGGACGTACCAGATGTACCTTTGGTCGGCTTGGAGCCCGCTTTCTTATCGTGTGATTTGGGAAGTGAAGAGTTTAAGAGAGCTGATGGAGAGCTGATTACCACCAAAGAAGTATCTTGAGCAATAGTCTTTGTCGTTGGTCGAGATACCAAAGCAATGAGGTGAGGCAGTGTCATGCAAGAATAATGAACAAAATTGCCAAATTCTAGATTTCTTGCTTCGATGGTTGTTGAATCAGCTCTCTGTGATTCCTTCACATAGCTGAGGACTTTTGATATCCTATCGGTCTGGAGGTCCTGGAAGCAATCTAATTATTTATCCTTTAGCTTAGTTGTCGTCATACAGTGAGACTGAGATTATGTCCTCTCGGGATGATGAACCGACCTACCCAGACCACACCATTACCATGACTCAGAGCATTGGCGGCCAGCTGGATGCTGAAAATCCATCAGCATTTCGTCGTCAAGCAATATTGTGGTTGCCTGGCAATGAGCTTCACTTCTTACCCTACAGCAGTCTTGCCACTACCAGGTGGACCCCATATCTCAGTCACCTGCCCACGCCTGATGCCACCGTGTTGCGACACATCCAGGGAGGAGTCTAAAAGACTGGGACCTAGCAGCGCCTTGTCGAGGGCTTCTAATCCTGTCGAGACGTGAAGAGTAGGGTCTGACTCTAACTCATCTAGTGCCTGAGATGCTGCTATAGTTGGTAAGCGGTCTAAGTCCCTTAGTCAGTTTTTGATATCACCAACAGCCGAGGAGGTAGATGGAACCTACGAGTCGTGCTCGTGGTATCAAAGCTCGCTACGTCATGACCATGAACTGCATGATAATCCATCATCCATAATTAGAGTCTACCCTTTGTTTGTTTTTTTTCTACCTCGGACGGGGCCGGATATTTCAAGGGTATCAGGCGTGTACCGAGGCAGCAGGCATGGGGAGGCGAGACAGAAAGTCGTGTGTCCCAACGCCAACACCAGAACACGCCGCATCTGCCGTAAAACGCGGGGGCACGTGACGTGCGCCTCTGGCAGCTTCCAAAAACCGATTGCCAAATCTCGATTGCAGTAGCATGACATCGCGTTGTCTTAACTCCCCTCCCCGTCTTCCCCGGCCCTACGCATGGACGTTCAACTCTACGGACTCTACGGAGTAATACGTGATAAGCCACTCATGCGCTCCATACTCTCCGTAAACTCCGTCAATAATATTGCGTACCCCATCTGGGGGGCTTATGGGTAAACGGACAACCACGGGCCAGGGCGGAAAATCGTCATCCATGGCGAGACGTCTGAGCCCTTGATCGCCATGCCAATGCCGACCTCCATGGAGCTGCACCCCACTCTGTTTTGCAAGCTTATTACTCCGTATTAGCGAATCATTAAGGAGAGGCAAGGAAACAATTCAATGGCGAGACATTCGTTCTTGAGAGGGGGGGGGGAGAAACAAGTCTCATTTGAGAATTAGGACGCCACCAGAACGCAAGGACCATATTGTGGTTGGAAACTCAATAACAACCTCTTGTTATGACGATGCTAGTACTCTGTTGGCATGGTCGTGAACACTGATATCCGATTATGCTTTTTTGCCTGTTGATCACATGCCATGGCGTGCTGTCAGAGTCCCACCAAGGTGAAAGGGCACTATTATCATCCAGTGCATATTTTCCTGGGGTAATTCCATTCGAGGGAGACTAATCTGGAACGTTCATCTCTTCGAGCCCCACGGCCAACGTACACTCCAAGAAACTAACCGTTGATCGCTCAAACATGATCAACCTCGAGCCGCAGTTCCGCGGTCCATTAAAAGCTTCTGATTTCGCATCATCCCTAGTGGCATGTGTACGTGCGTACGTACATGTGCTATATGTTTCATCGTCGTATGACAAAGCGTGAGTTGTTTCTGATAAAAGGGCTTTGGGCTTGGACATTGAAATGTTTCACGGAAGGGCGTCGTGTCGTTTCATCTATGACGATGGAGTACAGAATTACAGAATTTGTCAATTCGATGCCATTCGACTAGTTAGATTGTACACCTGCATGTGTGGAGTGTGAGAGTGGATTCCCTGGAATAGTTGCAACTCGTATCACTGCACGCACTCTGTCAAGGCATCAAATTTCCACCCTGGGATATTCGCAAATATGCCAACATTTGCCGACATTGCGGTCATTCATATCCCCCACTTTCCCCCTCTCCTCCTCATTTAGACCGGTGACTCGCGGCTGGCTAGCACGACACGATATCCATCTGGGTCCTCAAAGGTCTTGCCATACTGGTCCCAGTATGGATTAAAGCTCGGCACAGCATTGAACCCAGCTTTTTCCATCTGCGCTACCGCGGCGTTAAAGTCACCAGCCTCTGGCAGGTAGAAGACAAGCAGATTATCCTGCGTTGGCGCACGACCGACCGCATGACCCTGCTTAGTCGTGAATTCCAGATGATAGCTCGCGTCTTTGTGCTTGAGCAACGCGCCATCAAATCCGGCATGTTGATCAAATCGAAACAGCAGCTCAAAACCCAAACCGTCTTTATAGAAGGGAAGCAGGGCGTCGATGTTGTCAGTTGGCCGTGCGACCCGTAGAACGGCTGTTTGGATAGGCATTTCCCTGACCGGCAGCTTGTTGGTTCGTAGGTTTAGCGAAATGGCTTGTAACTATTGCTTCTGATCTAACAGTGGTTGGCTTCCCCTTCAAAGTTGGTTTTTGGGAAGAACTATATTCAACACTTCTTTATTGATGGCGCACCAAAAGAGAGCTCATATATATTAAAATCTCAACTCTGCGATACTGTAAATAAATTGATTCATAGACGTGTCGGCGGCAGGGCGCAGTAGTAGAAGTCTCCACAGGCAACAATATTTGGTGATCCGAGGTCTCCATTTTGCCATTGTTTGACGTAAATTCATAATAGCGATGTAGCTGCACCAGTCGGCCCAGCCTATAAGAGTGCACCGAGGATTTGAAATTGACTAGTGAGCGGCAGTTTCGCTCAGAAATAACGAATCATGAATGACACTTCCCCAAGAAATGGTCACAAATCCCGATGGCCCATTCCGATGAGTCTAGCTGACTCCAAACAACTGGATTTCAAGCCGCTGATACATGGTAATTGGTCCACCACCCCATAATGGCGCAAATCGGGGAGTGTCATTCGAACCAATTGTCTGGAATCTTCCCGGCCCAAAATCCGGGGCAGCATCCCTTCCAGGACAGCTCAGGTCCCAACGTGGATGGCACTCTTCCCCGAACAAAAAGTCATTGCCAAGTGTCCAGTTCGCCTTGCGAGCTATAAAAAAGCTGCTAGGTTTGTGTGGAGGCCCTATCCCGGAATGGGGTGTGCGCATGCATATATGCCTAGCTGAGTGAGTTTTGCGAGAACTTTTTTTTTCTGGCCCCGCGACGGCGGCCTCGCCGAAATCTCCCAAAGCGGAAGACAGCACAGATACGTAAGAGCGGGTTGCTGCAAAGGCACGCACAACGAAGCAACGACGATGACCAAGCTTGTACCAGATTCGATTCCTCTGCTTTCTAGTTTCTCAGGCGTGGTACTGACACATAAGCCGCTGATGTTGAGTTGTTTGGGACAGAACGCGCCTGGATAACACTCATCTTATTGTGGAGCTGCACTATACATACCACAAGTCATTGCCTGGCTAATTAACGCGGTTCTTGTATCAGGCAAACATGGTCAAATGCTAGGGCCTAATAAGGGCGAGATAGTTCTAGACGTGTATGTGCGGAGCTAGAAAAGCACATTGCCGAGCAATTCGCAAGCCGATAGTGAAACCAGCTTGGAAGGTAGCGGCGAGCGGATAGAATATTAGGGAACTGTGGAATGAACCACAGAATAGGGCCACATGAATAAATGGTGTCCTTCTATGTAATCTCATAGGGGATAGTAATAAGTTGCTCTAAAATCTTCGAGAATCCCTAACCATGCTGAGAATATCTGCCCCCAGGGATTTGTGTCTATAATTGGCATGTTTTTGCCCGCTGCCAGACTGTTGCAAGTGGTAGCGTTGTCGTCCTGAAGACTAGAAATTCTTGTGAGAGGTCATGGGTTCTGTCTAGATGGCCAGCTTTTTTGTTTTACTTTGGCTTTCATCAGCATGGAGAGACAAGGGCTGTCCCACTACCATTCTTTATCAAACAGCATTATCATCGGCTGAACACGGCGATAGTAGGGTAACGTCGTTTTCATTTATGCCGAGGTTTCGTCTCGGCTATTGAGGGTTAAAATGTAGACTTTGATGACACGTTATGGAAGACCCCAGTTCACTAGAAAGGCTTGATACTAGATTACTTAACACCGAACGAGCAGAGCTCCGAGCCCACTTAAATGTGGCATTGGAGATAAAGCTTATGAGCACGTGGATGATCACTGGACCCGATTTGTGCTGGAGCCGGGGTTTTCTAAGCTGTAGGCAGTTAGAGGATTTAGGTCTTGAGACGGCCACGAAACCCATGAAGTTAGCCTCTGGCATGGCACGTGAAAACGGCTGCTTGGGATGGCCTGGTGTGTTTTTAAAGTATTCCTTATCTAGGAGGATCAGTCGATGAGGCTCAAAGGTGATGATATCGTGATCCGCTAGGTCGTCAATTGACATTGTCTTTCGCCTAAATCAGCCCAAACTTGAAAATTCCCGGCATTTTGCAACCAAGGTAGAAAGGGTATTAATACTCCATCACTCAAATTTGGAAATAAATAGATCCAAATTGGGGAGTCGTGGTGATTCTGGATCTGGAAGGCTCCTTCACTATTGTTTTACCCATGAGGCAGCCTTACCAGTTTGTCGGATCAGGGCTACTGCATCGATACACACAAATGCAGAGTCCAGGTATCGGACCGACGGACCGGATATTAAATGTATACATGTACCATTGTGTACTTCTTATCATCACCGGTAGCGTCCGTTGAGGATCCTCTTCACTGGTGTTGAAAGCTGGGGGATTTGAGCATGGGTGGCAGTGGCAAGAGAGCTGATGAAATGGCAGCATTTCTTAGCCCCAGTCATTGTCTCTCCAATTTCGGAGAAGCGACATCCAAACCATGCAATGCAAATATTTGCATGTTGATGGAGCTGTGTGAAGTTATACCCGTACATTTGCGTCCGCCTAGATTCCCTTGCAAATTTTGTAGCAAATCCGCAAGCCATGAAACCCAGCCACCTAGGTACAGCTGCATTATATTATACTCCTTCGTAGTACATATAATCATTGAGGACTCAGAATCCAGGTGTTGGCCGGGCTTCCCCGTCCCGAGTGAATTTCGTGGCGGTTTGGTTTGCTGACAAGGTAAGGCCTAAAGTGAGATCTAAGATCAATGGCCCCGGAATTCCGGAAGTAGCTTAGAAGCCTCCAGGGTCTGAGGAGTGTGTATGCAGGTGTGGGATGAAAAGATGGGGACTCCAGACTGTTCAACACTGATCAAACTCAAGAAAGGAAGCTGGGGAACATTAGTGCGGAGGGAGTGTCATGCCTCTATGTTCCTGGGCTATTCATTGATAATTTCGTAATATCCCGGCCGGACGCTATTGAAGCACAGAGCCTTGTCTGTCGTGGACTCGTTGATAAGGACGAGACACAAATGAGGAGGTGGTGACCATGAGCCGGGCTAAGAATGCCTACGGTATTTCTTGCACCAATGACCGGGGAAATCCGGCTGCGATAACAACCCCCCACACGCCTGTGCGGAGGGACGCACCGGGGTGGTATCTGGGGACCCCAGCTGGGCCGAGAGATAGCATGATAGGAATGGGGTCACTCCAGGTTCTTTTTGCCGAGGGAAGAAGATCCGAGGGAGGGAGATAGCAGAGATGATACTCCCGTGCATACGAAGGGATAGTGTCTTTAAGCGCAAGGGAAGCGGAATTGAGATGATTCTGATGAGGAATGGAGGTGACTGGGAGAGCCGCTTGAGATGATCGAGTCTGGGGAATTTTTCTTTCTGGGGATCGTGTCTCGCGGTGAATAACACCTGTTGCGGGAGCCACTCTGTTAGATGCATGGTCCGGCCAAACAGCCGTGAGAGTTCACTTTAATGGCCTAGCCTAGTGTGCCTCTCCGTATTGGAACACCAGATGAGAGGCGGCAGCTCAATCGCAGATCTGCCTCTCTGGCCGTCGGCTTGAGAAGCACCGAAACCCATGCCCCTACCTGGTTCGACGGACAGGAGACAGCTGTGGCGTTGATCCATCACACATTCGCTCATGTAGCCATGCTGACTGTACGGAGTACATGTGTCGTAGATTGATGGTCCCGTCGTCTGCGAGGTTGCGGCAAGGTCGCGGCAGACCTGACGCCATCCACCGTCTAGGTGAGGTAAGATCGACTCTGCCAGATCGCGGGAGGGCCTAATGTGTGGTGGCTACCGTAACCTCAGCGTGTTGCATGATAAACAGAAACCAACAAAGACTGGTGAGAATTGCGAGGAGGGGAAACGACCGCCCTCGACTAATAACCGAGACATGACTGCGGCTTTGCTTATGCCGGCACATCACGGCGAGACTCTTCAAAAACAACGACGGCGACTGGTTACAGCAGCGGGAAATGGCGGCTGGACACGGACGAGGCACGGCTAATACGCGAGCATGACAGCGTTTCGAAAGCGTCGAAGCGTAGGAGGTGAAATTCGATATGGAACCAACCAACCCAGGGACAGGCTCGGGCTAATCGAGCCTCGCGGGTGTATGATAAGTGTACGTATACAATACATATAGGCGGTGATGATGGGATGGGCCATTGCCACAGCAGATGAACCTGACACCAACCCGCGTGTTTCGAGGCTGCTGTTGGTGGTGTGTGGCTGTGGAGAGCAACCCCCACTTTCGCCCGATTCTGGACAATTTGACAGTTGAGAGCTGGTAGTCGCTGTACCCCCAATGTGAGGTGAGATGGAGGGTATGTTCTGACCACGAGACTGGCTGGAAGTGGGAGAGGGATTGAGATTGCTGCCCATGGGGCCGCAGGGCCTTGCACGAGAAGCCGGGAGAGAGGATGAGATGAGACAGGCGGATATTGTTTAGGTGTGCGAGTGCGTGAGCGTGTGCGTGCCGCAGAGGTCGTCGTCTTTCGTGAAATCCAACCCCGGCATGGCATCATACCTAGTATTTTCGCTAGTGTTTTTGGCAGGCAGGACCGATCTTGAGCTACCCGTGTCTTGCCCCACGAAATCACGAGCGGCCTGGTTGCCTGGCTATGGCCGTCGGTAGGAAGTACCTACCTAGGTAAGGTAGGCATCATCAGGAAATCATGCCCTTTCTGCTGAGAAGACTCCATATGCATCATCATACTAGTCGCCATGGGGGAGTAATCCACGGGGCACGAGTAACCTCTGTCTGCTCGTGATGACGGAAAAAGCACCAGGCTTATTCACGGGGTAAACCCCCCAGATTCTTGCATATTAAGCCAGGGCTTGCAAACCATCGCCGATGCTGATAATTCTCCAATATTGTGACAGCAGGCTCGCGATGGTGGTGCGTGGCATGGCTTCATGGCTTCACAAATAGGGAGTCAAAACGTCGCAGCCAAGATGTCCAGCACAAGGCTCGAGAGCCATTCAACTCCAAAAATGGCTGTTTCTGGCTGCCTTTCGAACCCCGTTCCCCAGAGCAAGGCGATAGCATTTGCTGGAATGGCAGCCAATCAGTCAACCACGACAAAAGGGCTGCGCCTCATTCCAACATCTCAACCGGGATCTCAAAGAGACGGGGAAACAGGAACATGCCTAGGTACCTCAGGTAGTACCCGAAGGAGATAAGATACAACACCGCACAATGCCCCAGACGCTGTGGAGTGGAATCGCAGCGGGAAAAAAAATATTAAAAAAAAAATCTCCCTCACACCGTTCCCTCCACCACGCAGTTCCACATGCGCCCACACGCCTCGCATCCGATGCCGAGGGGGAGGCGTGTGGGCGTGGCGTCAGAGAAGGGCGTGCAATCAGCATCCCCAGTTGCTGTTGCCCCAGCTGCTGCCCCAGCCAAGGCGGCCCTTGTGGCCATTGGCAGGTAGCCCTTGGACCCCCAAGTTCACACCTGGAGGTACCCGCGCTATCGCGATACCTGCCGCCCACACTTAGCACCCACGCCCTACCAGGTACTAGCAAGCCGTGGCGTGCAACTGCAGTGCCCTGGGGGCGGAGGTACAAGCTCCAGACAACCGTCAAGTACCTCCTGCCCCTTTCCTGGCGTGGGCTACGTGTCCCGTCTGGCTGCCCTCCGCATCCCTCCAGCGCCCCATTGCACCACTCAGTCCACTGGACAGCCCCATGCAGCGCTGGCGCCCACCCCAAATGCGCTGCCTGAGCCCTGCGTGACGCCCCTGATTTACTGCCGCGTGTGGTGGGCTCAGCATGTGCTTCGTTTTAAGGCGCTGTTTGGCGATCGAGGTACATGTGCGCAAGTACACCGTCCTCCCTCGCCCACATGTACCGACCCGGCCGAGCCCGCCCTTAATAAACCCATTCCCTCTCCCAGTCCCCTCCTCCCTCCGAAGAAAAAAATTAAGATTCTTTCCACGAACAAACACCACGACACTCACTTGCGATTCTCTCGACTTTTCACCAACGACATCAAAGGCTCAAAGTCTCCTGACCACTATTACCACGCTCCGATCATCATCTACAACACGAACAGAGTCTCACAGCTATTGCATAATCGACAGCACTCGCATCTGCCGCCTCTTAGCAACACCAACACACATCATCATCTCCGATCACATGCAACGAGCTCAGTCTGCGGTGGATTTCTCCAATCTGCTCAACCCATCGACAGCCTTGACAAGACAGGATCACGCTTCTAACCAGAGCGGCGGAGATATGTCTAGCGCAGCTGTTACCGTTATCAAGCCCAATGGGCCCCTTCCTGGCGCCCAGGCGGCGGAGACAGCCAACGAACTCCCCCGTCCTTACAAGTGCCCTCTCTGCGACAAGGCCTTCCACCGCCTTGAGCACCAGACAAGACACATCCGTACTCACACCGGAGAGAAGCCTCATGCTTGCCAGTTCCCCGGCTGCAGCAAGAAGTTCTCCCGCTCCGACGAGTTGACGAGGCACTCTCGGATACACAACAACCCCAACTCTCGGAGGGGCAACAAGGGCCAGCAGCAGCACCAACAGCACCTCCACCACCAAGGAATGTCTCATATGCACATGGATGGCATGATGGCTCCTCCTCCTGCGCCCAAAGCTATTCGCTCTGCTCCCACTTCAACTCTCGCCTCCCCTAACGTCTCGCCTCCCCACTCCTACTCTACGTTCGCTGTTCCTCAGGTCAACATGCCTCACTACAGCCGCGGCGGCGACATCACCATGTTGGCCAAAGCCGCAAATCAGGTCGAGCGTGAAAACCTGGGAGCTCCCTCTAACCACAGCGCGAGACACCATCCCTACTTTGGTCACAACATGTCCAGTAGCCGTGGCCACGCTGCGCTGTCTTCTTACCACATGACGAGATCTCACTCCAGTGAGGACGACGACCATTACCACCAGAGTATGCGACACGCCAAGAGATCGCGGCCCAACTCTCCCAACTCAACGGCGCCGTCTTCCCCTACCTTTTCTCATGACTCTCTTTCGCCTACTCCCGATCACACTCCCATCGCAACGCCCGCTCACTCTCCCCGCCTGCGTCCCTACTCTGGATATGAGTTGCCAAGCCTAAGAAGCTTGTCTCTTCACCACAATACAACTCCCGCTTTGGCTCCCATGGAACCTCATGTTGATGCTCCCCAGTTCGCTCCCCAGATGCAATCGAAGAACACGCGGAGCTCTGGAATGTCACTCACAGACATAATCAGCCGCCCTGATGGCAGTCAGAGAAAGCTGCCTGTTCCCCAGGTTCCCAAAGTGGCTGTCCAGGATCTTCTCTCTGACAACGGATTCCCCAACAGCGGAAGGAGTTCAACTGCAGGCAGTCTTGCTGGTGGCGACCTCATGGATCGGATGTAGGAAGTCTCACACATTCGCACCCTCATAAAACAACGACTTGATGACTTTGGGTATAGAAGGATAGAATGAGTTGGCGTTATTGGTTTTCTTTTTACTACATTGGAAAGAGTCGTTTCTTATAGGAAACGACACCAGTGTTTTGTTATTGGCAAAGTAGGGCGGATAATCAGAGGAAATAGACATCACCACTTCCCCGGCGGATATGAAATTAACCATTTTTTTCTTCTTCTCTTTCACATGTTAGGAGGGCTATAATTGGATTTCCACAATGGCTTGTTGCACAAGCTATTTGGTCAGGTTCAAAAACAAAAAGTCAAAAAAAAAAAAAAGAAACAAAATTTTTGTTAAGAAAAGCCTTCTTCACTGTCTTCAAAACTATTTTAATGCCTCGCTTGGTGGAGATTGAGAACATAGAGAGAGAGACATGGTGGAATCGATAAATTATTGTCATGGGAATAACTCAAGGGAACAAATACCCGCTTCGTTACGTACTCTGCTTAAACTAGACTATTTCCTTACTATACCAAATACATACATAATACCGAATCTTTTACGCAATTCACAGGTCGCAAATCATCCCACATCTGCCCTCTAAAAAAAATAGTTACTTCTTCCGATGTTTGCCGAACCGTCCTTCTCCTAACGGGTGAACACTTTACACGACACAGACACACACATATGTATCAAACTGCCTCACTACCGAGCAAACTGAAAGAGATCCCGTGCGGGGGAGGGGTTTAAGCGTTGCATTTTGGCTGAAGAAACCCTCAAACTAGGCTTTTTGGCCGTCGTTAGTCAGTTAATCTAGTACTGGACGGAGGGGGCTTGAGGGTCGAGGCGACCGGTGTTTGATCCGTCTAAAAAGTTTTTTTTTCTTCTCTTTCTTTCTTTCTTGGCTAGGCTTGGCCTTTGCCTTTGCCTAATACGTGATAGCAACTTAGGGTAGCTTTTACGTAGAGACGTATATGCTTAGGAATCCTGCACTACTACTATACAACATGCCGACTTCGTTGAGTCGAGGAATGTGAAAGGCGCCCGTTGTGGCTTTGCCCTTTTTTGTTGCCTTGTGGTAGGAATGCTCACAAAAAGTTGTGCACACCGATCTTTCATAATCACAATATGTAGTGGTGGTTGCTGGGTAGGTTGGTGCATGCATTGGAAGCGCATGGAAACGTATCGCCAAGCGGTTGCGTCACTTATTCGTCCGTTTTGTCGTCCATGTCCTTGGATGCGAAGGATTTGGGGCTGTTACTGTGTGTCATTGAGGCGCATTACATCCCAGTCGAAACAACGGCTCATATGGCGCACACAATGTTCCGAGATCCCACAAAACACAATCTCACTGAAGCATCCGTCATCGCGCACATGCATCCTCAGCCCTCCACGATTGTTTATCTAACCCCCCCTTATCAGTTGCCAGAGTCTCGTGCGCCCCCTAAGCTCCCTTGCCAACGCCCTTCAAAGGCTCCTTTGGCAAGGCTCCCCACACGAACACTTCTTTCAGGGTGCTTCCCACGGGGGATTTCGTGGGGTTTTGGTTGCATAAAAGTGGCATAATCTAAAAGGGGCGTCCACTTGGATGGTTTTCTGATGGGGAACGGTTTTGTGAAATTTATTAGTTGTGATTGTTACCTAGAAGAGACGAAGATCAAAGGCCAAGTATTGGGCATGTCAGGCAGCTGATAGATCACGTCAGCGAGGATGTCTGAAAGATATGGAAACATGGCGGCGGCGGGAGGTAGACGCTCCCTGTGGAGAAATGGATCGATAAGGAGGGCCAACCTGAACTTTGAAGAAAGAAGATGAGTCGTTGAATAAGATGACGTCTTCTTGGGCGGGGGCCACAACTTTCCTGTTGCGGAACAAGTGATAGCAGGTGATATGATCAAGAGACATCACTTGGGTCGTGCCACCCCCAAAATCTGGAGTTGTATAAGTTTATGACAAAGAACTGGGGGAATTGTATGTGAAACGCGGAGGTGAGATACTCTCCGTTGACTGACAATAGCATTCTCTGCATGTACGATTGGGCTATGCAGTTTCGCAGGTGGCTTGGGTACAGAGGATGTGGCTCGTGGCTCGCCGCGGTTTGTCACAAAGCTTGCTGCTGAGGTCGGCTTTTCAGACACGGCAGTCTTCTTCACCTTCACCGCTTGATAAGCTTGGCGAATTAGGAGGCTGAAGACAAAATGAGGATGCATAGAGTAGACTTGTGTGTGGTGTGTGTGCGCGTCTGTGTGTGAGAGCGCGTGTGTACATGTGCGCTCGACATTAACCAGACGCTGATTCATTACTGGTGCCGCTTGTCTATGTTTGTTCAGCACATTCCTACCAAAACAGTCTGAGATACCTAGCGGCGGGTTGGACAAGCACAGATATCAGCGTGAGATGGAGGGGGAGGGGTGGTAACAGCGTAGAGATGGCGGGATTATCTGGTGGGGGCTGCCAGCACTATCTGCAGAAAGCCATCGTCATCGTTGCAGCTTGGAAAATTTTCTTCTTGCCGTCCGCCAACTGCCTTTCGTACTAGTAGAGATTTGACATGAGGCAGATGCATGAAACTGTTGCGGAGATTTCAGTGCCACAGTAGCATGACTTGTGCAGTTGTTTAGCATCTCATATCGCGACATACCGGACATTCAAGAGCAAGCCGTGTGAACTGAATTGGGGCCAAGATAGCAGCCCCCTTGAATTCGATCTGGCTTAACTCACACGGCTCATGGCATGGTGATCGCTGTCAAGCCATTTTACGCAACCAGCTTCCCTTGCTCGGAGAAATACTCTTCCTCGGCTTTTGGTAGATCCAGCCCACAAACAGACGGATAATTCTTCGGTTCATCAAAAATGTGAGGTGTGTTTGGGCTAGCCACCATGAGTAGTTTCGCGCCAGAACACTCATTCCGGCGGCGATAGTGGTGGCTGTTTAGGTTTAGCTCCTTTTTATCTCAGAAAGGACCTTCTTCGTGATATAATGGATAGTCCAGCAGAGAATCACCGTGTTTATTCGCCTAATCCCCATATTCACCTTGGTTGATGAGAGGAGGACAAAGACTTCCGAGTTATGCCCGTAAATCAGGTCCCAATAAGGGGATGAGTCGCTACAGATTGATGGGTGTCGAGTCATTGGACAGACGCTAATAATGAATGCTTGACCATATTCCCTCCAAGCATGGATCTATGCGATAATGCTCAATGATGCTGCTATGAATAAAATGAGCACCGCGGCGTGCGCCAAATCTGCGTCCTTGGAAGGCGGGGACGGTCGATCAGGTCCGTCGTCGATTGAGGCCCTTTGTGGCTTCCAACAATTCCAAAAATTGGCCCCCATGCATACTGTGCATCGAGCTTCGAGAGCATGTACACTGTCAAATTAGGAATAAGGTTGAACTCTGAAAGCGCCAGGTCCGGGGAACGCGGGGAGACAACTCTACGACCAACAACATGTCCATCTTGGCGCGGAGTAGATTTGTCTCCCCTCCGAGCCTATTTCCTCATTCCACCAATCCAACATGACGTCTAGTTGGTGAACTTTGACGGCGTTGCAACTACTCGAGAAGTTTTGTTCGGCCATGCCGGGCTGAACCGCAATTTTCGCCAAATTGGCTTTAGCTCGGCCGGCGCGGGAGGAGAAATTGTCGGAGGAGGAACCGGCCTTGCTTTTTGTCCTCAGACCTCACCACGATGAAATGAAGCGGCGCCCCCACGCCATACACCAAAAAAAGCCCGCTGAAGATCACTTTCTGGGGTTCACTGTGGGGTAGGCAAGACATCCCCAGCTGTGCCAGTTTGGCCCATTCACATAGTATCAGCATGAGTATTTGGCAGCTTGGCATCCAAGGAAACGCAACATGGGAATGAAGGGGCTATGCGAGGTCGCACAACAAGGACCCGGCAACCGAAAGCAGGAACGGCGAGGTTCAACGAATATCAGGTCAAGGGATGTTCTCCGTAGGCTGTGTAGACTCTTGCAAGCCCTTGGCTGCGGCCAGGTCAGCTCAAAGGGTCGCGGAGTCGGTGACTCTAGGAGAGTCTCCTGCAATCTCGCATTCGCACGTCAAATTCGATGCCCACAAACAGGAAATAGCGGATCATGACACTCCGGCCACTGCAGCAAGGTCAGCACGTCAGGGCTAGACGTGTCATCGAGATGCAAACCACCAACATGAAGCAATGCCTCCGGTTTTTTTTGTTGCAACGTCAGGAGCCTTCTGAAATGAATCCTCGTTAAGGTTGTGTCGAGTGCAAGCATGTTGCTAAAGCTATTATGCCATTCGAATCTGGGTGCTAAAAAAAAGGCTGTTCATTGACGGCTTGACCTATGTAGTACAATCAATCCCAGCCCTGCCGGGGATGGAGATCTGGCTTTGTTACGTTGCAGTGCTAGTAGAGGAGAAAACTTTTTTGTCTCTCTCTCATCCCCAGAAGGTACGTACTGTCAGGGCTGCCCCAGGGATTCACACCAATCAGCCGCTCCTACTTGGGGGTGTGGACGCGTCAACGGACGCCCCTGCCCAGCAGCCCTGTTCGTGAGCTTTCAGCAAGCTGGCAGGTGCGGCGGATAATTGTTCGCCTCGCTCCGCGCGACACCTCAAGAGCGAGAGTCGCCGCCACGTGCCTCTGGTTCGTTGGCTGACCTTCTGCCTTTCCCCTCGGTGAGAAAGGGCATCCATTGGCCTCGGATTCGCTCCAAATGCTGCCCATTGTGAGTTATACCCTGGAATAGCATTCATACAGGGGATACTAGTCGTACCGCAACCTTTACTCCTAGTCCCTTGTGCAACATTCGACGGTTCGACTGCACTGTCACTATCACTGTGCCTGCGCCAGTACCTGACTGACTGATTCATTTAAGTTGACGCCGTAGCAAATGGCTCTCAATACCATGCAAAGCATTATCATATCCTTTCGGTTTCGGCCGGTCCAAATACCGGACCACAACACTCCGTGACAAGTATAGCCGAGAATCAGACAATGAGACACCTAAGACGAACTGTGAACGCGTCACTGCTGCTCTCCAACTAAGCAAGACTGCAAGGGACCGATGGTGGAATAACCCGGATAATTTGATCGAATACTACCCCGGGAATGCGATCTCCTGATTAACCATCCCACCGTCGACGCATTCAGACGGTTCGATCGGATGATAGAGATCCATAATTGCTCTCATCCGACGCTACATGCGAAATATATTAATTTGCAGCTCAGTCGTGCCGGAGAAATACCTATTCAACGTCCACGCTTACCTACTTGCCTAGCACAACATACAACTTCGTATTTTAGTCATAGCCATTGAGAGCCAACAAAGCCTCGAAATTCCGGGCTATCTTACAGTTCCGTATCCGCCGACATTAAGCCATACAGAAGCAGGAATGAACCCAGCGAGAGATGCCCAAGTGTTGTTCAGCCGAACTCTCATGATGCCTGCAGCATACATCCAGCCGGACTGGTGTGAACCAATGAGACTTATGGCCCTTTCATAATTGTAAAGCGTGCTCTGATAAGGATCCCTCTCCGCCTTTTTTGGTGTTCAATTTGGCCAGTGGTCGGTGCAGTTCATACAATTCCCACATCAGGTAAATGCTGTCGAATTCGAGAACAGCGTACATCAACTCTAGCATCGAAAACCAACTCAAAATAAAAGAGTTGGTGGTGTTCTTTGGATCAGCGGCTGGCTAGCTCAAAGCTGTTTAGCTTGCATGTCAGCCCTTTCGGTTCATTTTCCGAGCCAGCTGTTGGCATCATCATATCAGAAGCAGCATGTGAAAACGGCATTTTTGTCTCTGGGGATTCTTTAGGCCCCCAACGGAATGCCGGTCGAATAGCCTGATCTGTTCGTATGATCGCTCTATCTCTAGTCCCACAAAATGAAGCTTGGGGTGTAGGTGAGAGTTTCCAATGGTAAGCTGCAATCATTCGGACCGAGGGTGTTGAAAAGCCAAATGTCGCTATTTCCTCGGTTCCAAAGTCCAATTGGGCATATCAAGTCCAGCAGCCCATTTTACTTTCAACAAGAACAAGTTATTTCCGTCTCCATCGCGTCTGCCGGAACTCCTTGTCCGAGCTATAATTCGATTGATCAATCATTTAAGGAGCTGGTAGGAGGTGCTCTAGATAATCACATGTGATTTTTTTATTGGCCATGGGCATATAGTTTCATTCACTGGGCTGGGGGTTTGCATTAGCTCAAATGTCTCCGACCCACGTTTTCTGCTAGACCCATTTGGATCTATGGCTTGTTATCCAGAAGAATTCAGCCCATGGAAGCATAACTACGGCCCGTGGGGTCCGATTGTTTCGTAAACACTGCCGATTCCATGCCGACATCTCCCGATGCTTGGCGCAGAGTCAGTAATGAATGACTATTAAGTCTATTAAGTGTTGACGGTCTTCAATGTGAATACTGAGAATAGGACGCTGGCAGTAATCTGATAAAATAGCATAATAATATCCCCATAGGCATATCAGCCTCGAGGATAGTGGTGTCTGAGATAACTTTGACGCCGCTGTATATGTGCTATGTGTTTGGCTAGACATAAAAACTGCTTATCTCGATCTAGCGGGAGCACACCATCATGACGATGAACGGAGCGTTTCGAAGACATCATTCTATGACGCCTATTGCTTGAAAGAACCTGCTTAAGCAATCCAGTAATATCCATTTTACAAACCTCCCTCAAACAAAATGAATCGACTAAGCCACAAGTAGGGTGAACCTAGAGTACTTAATGTCGCCATCACACTTGTACCAAACTATTACCCCAGGGGTCGTTAGCAAAACCACTCTCCAGTGTGCCATCAAGATGTCTTATTGAATTAAAAACAAGGTGTGATAGAAGTTCATTCAAAGGAATAGGAGCGGGTAGTACGATCGTCAGGGCAGACATGGAAGAGTAAGTGCAAGGCTGAACGTTCCCATGCTCGGGGTTTGCAGCCATTATTCGCAACAGAGCGGATGCCATAGCCCCGGTTCAGCTGTGCGTTTGGGCAGAACCTCAGGCATTGCCAGAGAGCACATGCTGAAAACCATGTCCCCCAGCTTCCCTTTTTTCACCTCAAACATTCAGGCATTTACCAAGGAAGACAACGTTCTGCAAAATGAGGTTTTCTTGCAACAGTGCTTTGCAAGACTCAAATCCTACCTGCCAGTCTCCCTGCATTTCCCAACATCGAGCCTGCAGGATATGCTGTAACACCTCGGTCACGGCGGAATGCGTCTCAACAACTGTGGATATCGGCGCCCTAGCTGCATCTCCGGCCCGTTGGCTTGCATTGATGAGACGAGACGACAAAGGGCTTGGATGCAACTAACCCGCGAGGCACCTTTACTTGGGGGCGGCGTCGCAAGTCTTGTTACGTTTCAGAGCTTTCACATGTGCGAGTGTCTGTTCATCAGATGGTGTTGTAATGGGAGTGGAGATCTCCAAGAAGTTACTGTATTGAAGGATGGGAGATATGCTACTGAGCATGTATATTTTATACAAATACCAACAAAGGATATTACTGATTGCACAACCTATGAAATACACGAGGAACGGTGTTTTGTTTGTCGATGCTTGTCTTGTGCAATATGATGGACGAAATCACACTCTTTGCGGCGAAGTTTGCGAGAAAGAAGACCCAGACCCGGCCATTGCGTAGTTTTCGATCTTGCGTGAGAGGGTGGAGAAAGAATGAAACGGGTTGCTGGTCACAACACACGATTAAGGGAAGTGTGTTGCCCATGACACATGGGGGAGACGGGAATTACATGACGGGTGATGGCGTCGATGTTCAGTAGAAGGGTCTGGGTATTGACTGGTTGTCAGAACGTAATCCGACTCAGTCTGCTTGCTGGATACTGGACGATAAGGCACTGATATCTTTTTCAGCACGTTAACTGCTAGAGTGATATATATATTACCTCTTGAAGCTTGTCAACTCACTCGACCTTTAACATCTCCCTAGGTACGTAAAGTCAGGAGGCATTGAAGTCGATAAGACCTACGAAGCACATCATAAAATCGTCCATTTCCCACAGCCATGTTGCGCCTGAGAAGCTTCTATGCTTGTTTTTATATCTCATTAATATTTTTTTAGTCGTGAATCGTTCAGAATCGAATCCTTTTCCAGTGCAATATGTCTTGAGGATATGAAATCGCGTGGTTGAGTGAACATTACATTAGTTTCTTGTCTTTGTTGGAAATTAGGTATCAGGCTGATAAGTCCCTCATCTTCTAGGCAATCATAAGGAGAATTAGTCATTTTCTTGAAGATTTCTACATGTGAACTTATTAGTGAACCCGATACGTGATGGCGAGCTAGCATCCTATCTTGCTGTATTGAGGACATTTTGATAATGGCAATGGAATTTTCAAATATATTATTGAGTGCTGAAGTCATTTCACTTCATATATTAAGTAAGCCGTATTTTGATACAAATACTTATTTGTGCTCAAAGATGAGTTCGCTTTGCTAAGAGCAGTCACTGGAATTACCATGCAAAACATTTGTGCCGGGAGGAAGAGCACTGAAAGCATAATGGAATATGGAATTAACTTATCGCAATATCTTCTGGTTAAAAAATTTCTCTAATTATCATGGTTTGGTGCAATTATGCCTAACTGCTTTGCCAATTCTGAATCGCTCGTCATTATCCTTTGCTTTGGTCCATAGGTTGTCAATTAAATATATACTAAATCTACGTCAGCTCTAAATTATAAACTTGATCCCTCGAATCATAGTTCTTTGTATTGATTCCCTCCTTAGCAAGTGTCGAAGTCGTATTGATCGAAGTAAGGTTCGCATTTACAAACCCATATGTTCCTGCTTGTAATATGTATGTCGAAGAACTGATATCTGAGAGCTTGAGACTTATCTTAGAATATTGTGGAAGAGATTGATTGATTGGCGGAGAAATTACTAATTGCGTTTCTATTGAACCCTTTAAACTACTTATTTGACAATTTATATCTCAGAATAGTATGATACCTAGATGTTTCGTTCAATTTCTGAAATCTTAGCTTACTTTAGGGTAGGTCTTGTGGTATTGGAATGCGTTATGTAAGCATAAACACGAAAACAGCCACATGGGTCGCGCCACACCTTCCTCGACTGCACGACTTGCTTCATCTTGACGAGAATTTCACTTTCCTCGTCAACCACTGTCGAATCGTCGAATTTCACGGAAAAATCACTTATCAATTGAATTTTATTGTACAAGGATAAGACAGACACTGAATAATTAGAGGTAAAACGCATTACTGCGGCGAGCAGTGGAGGAATTCGGCTCTAGGGAGCTTGCGTGGTGCTTTGCAGTTACAAGGTGAGTCGTTCATTATCGTTTGACGGGGCTTTGGGATTTCATCTCTATTCAGCTTTTATCATCTTGAAGAGCTTCTCGAAGTCAAGAAATAACCTTTTTATTCCGTCAATATGCCTAATCCCTGAGTATTCTGTCAAGGGAATGACTTTGTGTTGAGTGTGTGAAGTTCTGGTCAGTTTTTGTCAGCAACAGAAACGACACCACTTTCTAAATCTCAGCCTTTTAGCCGCGTGCTCATATTTTAATGGACGAATTGAAGAGATACTCATACATCAATCTTAGCTCTACAATGTCGAACATACCACCGACTAAGATGGATGCCTCGGATGGCGCTAACAATGGAGAAAAGAAAGCGTTCTCATGGATGTAAGAAGACCACAACTTCACTCTTGTACCATCCCGGCTCACTCATTTGGTTTTCAGTCAACCGCATCCGATATTTGTCATAATTCTGGTTGGGCCAGAGGAGCAGCCGTTTGGAATTCAGAAAGACTTTCTCTGCGACCGGTCAGAATTCTATCAGAAGCACTTCAAGGAAAACCATGCCGACAATACTGTTGAACACATCATTAAGCTCCCAGATGCGACACCGGATGTATTTGGACTGGCACAGAATTATCTATATACTGGAAAGGTGGTTGATGAATCTGCTAGCGTCCCGTCGTATGAGTCCCTTGTTGGGCTCTGGAATCTTGGCCATAAACTGGGCATCGAGGGGTTGTGCGAACAAACACTCGAAGGAATGATGGACTGTCGAAGGATCACAGGTCGTATCCCAGCGACGCCTCTGCTAATTCAAGTTTGGAGAGATACTCCCGAAGGGTCCTCGATTCGGGTTCTTCTGCTATCGTGGGCCGCCGAGTATATGAGATCATCTGATGCAAGAGCCGAGTTCGCCAAGTCGCTGCCTCAAGAGGTGCTCAGTGAACTTGTGGTGACCATGAGTTCCTTCGAAACTGCCATGCAACCGCCTCCAGCTGCCGCCTCAGTTCCCCCGTCTCCTGTTGAAACCTCTCCCAAGATTAGTGTGGCAGCGGCACCACCAAGGAAGAACGTCCATTATCTGGATGAACCACCCAATGAAGAAACCCTGAATGCGAAACGAAACCGTCGATCTAGTGGTGTTTCAAGCGAGCTAACATTGTCTCGGAGAGCAAATCGCAAATCGGGCGGGTCTCCCCAGCCGAAACCGAAACGACGGTCAAGCGCGGCCTACTTGGATAGTAGAACCTTTACAACGCAGCAAAAGCTGGACTTTTGCACGGATCTTCTCTCAAGAATGTTGTCTGGTCCAGGCGAGTCACCCTGGTCTCGACGTTATTTTCTTTAGCTGTGGCTAGTTTATTAATATGTACCTCTAGGTTTCTGGACCCGACTTGTTGGGCCTTTTCGAGAACCGGTTGACCCGGTCGAAGACGGTGTGCCCGACTACTTTGATAAAGTTAAGAAGCCAATGGACCTCGCCACAGTTAAAGTCAAGATGGATCGCAAGGAATACAAAACTGAGGAGGAATTCTTGGCAGATATGCGCCAGATTTTTGAGAACTGCTTTACATACTGGACGAAAAACGATCCTATGTGGGCAGCGGGAGAGAGACTTCAGCGGACGTTTGAAGAGAAATTTTCACACATGAATAAATGGATCGCTAAGATGGGCGGCGATGAAGGCGAGTAGAGCAGCCGGCCGCCTGTTGTGAAGAGAAATGGAAGGTATGTAATGGGCGATGGAACGCCGAAGACTGTTTTGGCGAGAGTATTGAGCGCGGAGCTATAACCACGAGAGCAATGGAGGTTGTATACTGTTGAATGCTCTAGTGCTCTTGGTCTAGGGGGGAAAATGGCCGTATCTGGATGGGGTTTCAACTCAGGATGGGATTGTATAGTGTATGGAAGAATGAGGTAACTGCCGTGGAGCCTTTGTACGATGAAGGAGAGACTGTTGAAGGTATATGAAAGTGGCATTGTAAAAAAATCCCTATTGGAATGGATATGAGATAGCTTTAAATTGAGTTTAGGATCAATGCCGATTCTTTCATTTCCATCAACATCTTGGGATGGCTGTTGAATTTGCTGCTGTTCAAGACAAACCCCCGAGACGTAGGAATCATTTATTGGCTCTGAATAATGATACCACTGCAACTTATAGAATTCGTCGGAAGACATAAAGTTAGACGGTATCGTGTCCTTATACAGTGGGCGCATACAAAGCTCCTTGACAGCTGGATTGATAATCACATCAAATGTGAGTAGTTTGACTAGTATTATTGAGAAATATGACGAGGTGACTGCAAGTGTATACGAGATAATTGTATGGCCCTGAGCTTCTGCTACTCAACGGCTATACTGGAATTGGATCTCTAGCCGCAGGTCTTGGATCTTCTACTGGAAATATAGATGTTGGTGACGCAGTGCCTACCTAGGTAGTTGCCTGGTATTTGGGCTCTACAACAGAGGTATGTTCCCCCTCTTGCATCTACCTTCCTTAGGTACCTAGGCAGGTAAGAAGTGCTGGCAATCGTACCTGCCAATTATGACGACTTTGGTTCTGTGGACATGGCAGGAGCCGATGTCTTGCAACTACCTAATACCGCTTTACGAATCGATATCTATCATGAGTTGAGAATTCTTTCTGAGCACACATTTTGCACCATACCAAATAGGATCTCATAGGCTGGCAGACGACGGACTTCATCGTACTTCATCGTACGGAGCAGAGGCACAATGCGCACAACACAAGCTCCAGTGATAACCAATATTGAAAGCGAACTACCGAGGGTTTCCTCCCTACAATATCAGACCAGCAGTCGGTTCTCTCATCGCCCTTCCGCTACATGAGTCAAAGGGTCTGATGCCCTTGAGCCTCCCATGAGATGTGGTCTTCCCTGATAGGACACCTTTTCTCCTTTTCTTTACAAGTGCTGGACACGTATTCGTCGTTGAATAAAGCATAGACCATCAGAAGTTTTCATCACGGTGGGACAAAAACGGGAGCCGGAAGAGAGGCGTTGGCCCAACTGAGTAACCCATGTCTATGGCTTGAGTGGCTGCTGAGGAGGAGCTGGATGTTAGGTGAGAATGACGAGCCGTGCTAGTGGAAAAGCCAATGGGTGGGCAGCGTGGGATGTGAGACCTTGGATGTATCCTTTGCGATGTTCCGGATTCGCTTTTTTCAAGTCGAAATGCGAATTTGATGCGAATTTCACGATATCCCGGACTGAATTGGAACAGTTGGCTCTGGCTCTTGTCAATAGCGATTCGATCCTTCATTCTTCATTACGGAGCGGGTACGTAGTAAAGCGTGCCAATTTTAGAAGCGCTAACAAAGGAAGCCGTGCCGACTAGAAGAAGAAACGAGGGCTAGCAGTTGGGACTAAAGCACGGCGGCCAGCGAAAATTGCGTGTCGTGTCGCATTTTCGCTCACCTTCTTCGACCAGGCGGGTGGAGACGAAGGAAATGAGACGTCATGCGTCGGCGCTCTCTGAGTGGCTGAGACCCCTGGGAAGCGTCATTGCCAACCGCGCTACTATGCCACGGCGCATTGTTCTAACGTCTTCTTGGGCAATTTAGCGTTGGATCGTCAGAGACAAAAGAGAGTGGAAGTGGGTTCCGTCAGGCACCATCTTGATGAGAGAGGAGGAGGGAGAAAGGGAAGGCTGCAGGGTGGAAACAATGGGCAAGAGGACACACACACACACACACACACACACACACGCCGAGTGTACACATGGTGGAAATCAAAAGAGAGAGGAAGAAGCCATCATGGGAGACTATCATGGAAGGAGGCGACACCCAGAAACAAGTTGTATCAATAGCGAAACACACGATGCAAGGGCTGTCAGTTTCAAACGAAGGGAGTCTCGGGCGGCTCTGGGGGGAAGCGACTGGCGGCAAAGTGAAGATGGGCGACGGGGAAATTAAAAAAAGGAGTTGCCGGGGCGCCATGGCCAGTTCTGACTGAGCAGAGTCGCCCATGCCGACCAACTGAGCCAAGCGACCCCAGCGACCCCAGCGACGCCCAGCGCGCCCAGCGAGTCCCGTCCAGTTCAGTCCAGCCCAGCGCCAGCGCTCAGCCAATACCCTGTTAACCAAGAAAACCCACGTCTCCGCTCTTTTTCTTCTCGCTTCCCCATTGTTCCCGCAAAACCTCTCTCCTCTTCTGCTTCAATTCACGCACCTTGGGTTTCCGCGCAGCCTTATTCACTCATTCACCAGAGTATTCTTGAATACTCGTTCCATTCTTTTGAAAGATTCATCCAGCTGTCGCTCGCGCTCACTCTCGTTTTCGCGCCCCTAACAAAACGCTATCGTTTCTCTCTCGAACGCATCCGACCGAATAAACATCAACACAGCCTAACGCAAGCCAGAAAAAAAAAACACTATCACCATGTTCTTCCGAACTGCCGCCTCCGTCGCCATTCTGGCATGCGCCGCTCATGCCAGCGCCGAGCCCCAGCCTTACAAGCTGGCCATGATGCCCATCCCAGGCATGAGCCTGATGCGCCGCGATACCAACGGGTACCAGCCTGAGCAGTCCCAGTGCCACCAGGGCACCACCTGCTCTGATGCCTGTGGCAGCGACTACACCCAGTGTCCTTCCCACGATAATGTCGTGCACTGCTTCAACCCCGCCGCTAAGCAGAACTGCTGCTCCGACGGTTCTGGCAGTATGTCTGGATCTTTTGCTTGTTGATTGAGATGGATGACTAACAACTTCTCCCACCCCAGACTCCTGTGACGAGGGCTACTACTGCACTCACGACCACGCGCTTCAGACCTGGTGCTGCCCCGAAAGCATGGATCTCGCTGCCTGCGCCGCCGCCTATAACGTGAAGGGTGGCCTCGAGTCCGCGGTCTCTACGACGACTACGACGACTTCCACGACTTCCACCACCAGTGTAGCTCCTACCACCACCGCGGCTCCCACGACGACGGCTTCTCCATCTGGATTGATTGCCGAAGAGTTGCACACCACCACCACCGCCGCCTCCACCACCACTACTGTGTGCTCTTCAACCTATAGCTACACCAGTGTCTGGTCGGCGGGTTATAACAGCACCGTCGCCACCGCCGGTCCCACCCAGCCAGTCGGCTCTACCGCCGTTCAAGCTCCTTCGGCCTCCATCACCCCAGGCGCTCCTAAGCCTTCCACCCCTGGATCCATCAACAGCGCCGCTAGCTCCAGCGTCAGTGCTATGCTGCTCCTTGCGGCTGGTGTTATTGCTCTTCTGTAAAACATGATACTCTGACAAGTGGAGGCGTGGGTTCACTATCGGGTAGCCATGGGACAAGGTCCACTGCTCAGCGCAGCCACGAGGTTATGAGTTTACGAATAGCGCAATCGTCCAGAGGGGGTTGTGTCATGGAGGGGAAAAGTTGGTCTTGTCGCGTCGACGGACTCTTTGTTTTACCATTGGAGCATTGCCTGGCTGAGCTCGCGCTTCAAGGGCCGAATACCTTATTCCTGGTTTTTGTCCTTGTTTTTCTTTTCCACAGCAATGATTCCCCTTCGATTTTATTTGCAGCCTCCCTGGCCTTGCCCGGAGTTGCAACGGTTATTGTCTTTTTTTGGTGTTCCGAGGGAGGAGACGTTTGATGATGCGGAGATGAGGCGGTGGAACAGTCCTTTTGGAACCCGGACCCGTACATTACCTACTATCTTGACAGTTGTTATCTAGTACCTCTTAATCGAGGCTACGGGGAGGGTTGGTGTGTATTTCTTCCTTCGCGTGTACGTATTGACTTAATAAGTAAGGCCTTGGTGGACAATATCATCTCAGTAATGAAATTTCTATAACTTTGCGTTCAACACTGTGACATGATGACATGAGATTCTTGATAACTTTCTTTTTCTTTTTTTCCCGGGATTTTAGCTTCTTGATACTTTTTCCAGCGGGTGAGTGCTATGACGACTCCGCATATGCATATGCAGGCGACATCGTCATCGCGCCCTACCACCGCACCGGTTGATGCAGCAACTGGCCCAGCGAGGTCATTCGCCCCTCCCCACCAATGAATGGATAATTGCTTTTAGACTTTGCGGCATTTGGCTGCGGGGGGAATGGATGGCGGTTGGACGGGTAAGGCTGAACTGGAATGTTGGCATGGAGCTACGCATGTGGCCTAAAGACGAGGGAGGGTATCTGTTTGGTTATGGGGTCACTCTGGTTTTAGGGTTTAGTGTGGGACTGCGAAAATATTTGCAGGGAATTTGGGATCTTGATGTGTTGAGGGACTGATGAGGGATCATGGATCATGGTGCTTAGGATGGATGAGGAGCAGGTTGTGGGATTGCCAGCCTTTTCGACACGTCGTTTCATCTTGATAATTTTGTTGTTGGGGCTGGATTGGGATTCAAATGCCAACCATGGGCAAGTGGAATGCAAACGTATGGAGATGCGCGGTGATCTGCAGCTCGAAGCGGATGTTTGTCATGCTTTCCAGGACTTGGCGATCGACTGAGTGAAGGAAAGCAACGATTCAACTGGATGGTTTATTACTTCTCTAGTCATTGGTAGCGAGGCTCGGTTTGGTAGTCTCTGTGAGGAAGTGACTATTGAAGTTGGTACTAATAATTGAATTGGGTTTTGTGGAAGTTTGAATGTCGTTAATTTATTATCATTATCTGGGAGATTTATAGAGGCTATGAGATGTAAAATCGTCATTGAGGCAAGTGATATAGTGCAGATGCTCTGATGATGGTGGAGCTGTGCGAGGTTGCTTTGGGGCTATATGTAGTAAGGGATCCGGATGAAAGCCGGCTATACAGCAATGTAACAGCGGCGGTGCGAAATTTCTCGGCTAGACTAGGAATTGCCGCTGCTTCAATTCTCTTGTATCCTTAAGAGAAGCATGAAGGATGAAGGCTTCTTAACACATAAACACATAAGCAGAGTCCTCGAATATTATACAATTCCTCTAGCGAGATTGGCGAATGTCCAGATGCAAAAAATGCAGAATGTTCCTCCACCCTTTCATCAGTGGATACGCAGATCTAATCTGCTGGGCAGCGATTGGTCCTGTGCGTGCAGCCTCTGTCTCCATCCCATCTCGGCGTGAGTCACCCCTCAGCTGAATGAGGTCTTCACCAAAGTACCTAAGTAGACGAGAAGCGAGCAAGCCAGTATAAGGAACAGACGATGATGTCTTTTTCAATGCCAATTCCCTCATGCATGGAACGGCACCTTGGCTTTAATTGGCTCAGGAGCCCAACCCTTAGTATGTACATACAATATATGACTCTTCCATCTCACAGCGCTCGACTCATCGTCACGTGGCAAATGAATGCTCTAGTGACGACTTGATTCTCCTCACAAGGGAATTGAGCACTCTGTTGCTCTAGCGTAAGAGGTGGTCACTCTACAGCGTACCTTTGTACCCCCTCTACTGCAGCCATCATCTCATACCAGATAATTGACGGAGCATCATCTCCAAATAGTGGTGGCCATAAAATCCATCAATTCCCTCCTTCCAGGGAGTCTCCAAATAGCCCAAACTACAGTGTCTACCATACGACCTGTGTATAACACGAGTTGGCTTTCAATAAAAACAAATCGAGTTTCCTGTTTCTTTATTTTCCCTCTCAGGTATAAGCCTATCATCATCATCCTCATCCAGCAACATGACTTCCATGGCCACAGAGCCCGTTTCCACTATTCTCTGCACATCAAAGCAGACTCGCTTTCATATTGACACTGCAAATTATCGAGAAGTTGGTTCTCTAAATACGACCTGTTCTTCTCTCCCTTTGATGCTGATACAAGTGGGGGTAGCTCGACATTGATGGCGTCAATATCATTGTGACATCTGGCAATCAAGGAGGCAAGCCTGAGAAAGCAACTGGAAAGTCCAAGGGCAAAGCGAAATCCGAGGGCCTTGAGATTCTATCCAATGCCAAATTGAGGCTGAAAGAGGGCCAGCGCTATGCCCTCGTCGGCCGTAATGGCACTGGGAAGTCGAGTGAGCTTCACATACTAGCAAAGACACCCATGCGTCCCGTGACTAATGTTGGCATACGCACATCATAGCTATTCTGAAAGCTATTGCCCAAAAGCTTATTCCTGGCATTCCAGAGGGATCAAGGATTGCACTTTTGCAGCAGACGAAGCTGTCAGACTCTGACGCCGAGGGCGGGACCAAGAAAGCTGACGGTGCTGAGAGCACTGTGCTTCAGGAGGTTATTGAGAGAGCTACTGCGAGAAGTACCGTTGAACAGGAAATTAAAAGTACTTATAATACCCTCCCACTGTCTTCTATTCTTTCACTAGTTCCTTACATCAATAGTTCTTTCTGATGGTGTCAATGCTTCTGACCCCTACGCCCCTATCCGGGCTTTACGTGGGCTCAAGCACGAGAAGCTCCAGAAACGCCTCTTTCGACTCGATAAAGATGCTAGGTTACGTAGTGGAGCAAGAGGAATACAAGCTAGGAAGGCCTTGGTAACATTCGAGAAGGTCGTAGCTGACTCTGAAGCTCTGTAAGTCAATTGATGTTGCGGTTCAGCTAGATTCGACCTCCACTGACAAGCGGCGTGTGGAACCCCTCTAGTCTAAATCAACCTGAGGAGGAAATCCCCCCGGATACTTTACAAACAGAGACGCAAGAGGCAGCTGACATGCTGGCGGATTTGGAGATCCAGGTCGAGCCATCTCGTTTGGCCCAGATAGAGGTTCAGGCTAGAAACATCTTAACTGGTTTGGGCTTTTCCGAGACATACATGGTCAAGCCCCTTGCCAGCCTGTCAGGAGGTTGGCATATGCGAGCGGCCTTGGCTTCAGCCCTGCTTCAGGAGGCCGATATCCTGATTCTAGACGAACCGACCAACTTCCTCGACTTGCTGGGAATCGTGTGGCTTCAGCGCTATCTCCAGTCTGTGGCAGATAGGGATAAGCCACCAACGTTGATACTAGTGTCCCACGATCGCGACTTCATCTCGTTATGCACTGATCTCTTAATTCTCAAAGACAAGCAGCTTACATACTTTCATGGCGATCTGCCAACGTATGAAAAATCACAATCCGAGCGGAGGCTATGGCTCGTCAAGATGAAGGAGGCGCAAGACAAGCAGAGAGTCCATATGGAGAAAACTATCGCTCAGAATCTCAAGGCCGGCAAAGCTAATGACGACCAGAACAAGATCCGCCAGGCAAAGTCACGGCAGAAGAAGCTAGATGATCGCTGGGGGATGGAGGTCAGCTCAAAAGGCCACCGCTTCAAGCTCAACAAAGAGCTCATTGGGTGGTTTGAGACCAGCCGAGAAGCCATTGATATCCCCCCTGAACAACGACCGGTGGTCATCTCCCTGCCTGAGCCTCCAGATCTCAGGTTCCCAGGCTCTCTCATATCACTTGATAAAGTATCTTACCGATATTCTCCAAGAACACCCCTGATCCTTCAGGACATCGTCCTCACCGTTGGCATGGGGGACCGCATCGGCGTATTAGGGCTGAACGGTGCTGGAAAGTCCACGCTTATCAAACTCCTTGTCGAGGAATCGCTACCTACCTCAGGCACCGTAACTACGCATCCCCGTCTCAGAATGGGATACTACTCCCAACACGCCGTTGAGGCGCTGCAAAACCTAGGCCTGGCCGAAACAGGCCTTACTTCACTTGCACTTCTTACAAGAGAAGTCAACGGCACGCTCAACGAAGGCGAAATTCGCGGCTTGCTCGGAACACTTGGCCTGCCTGGCCGTCTTGCCTCTGACGTGCCCATTGCCAAACTCTCTGGAGGGCAACTCGTGCGGTGTCAGCTCGCGCGCCTATTCTGGAAACACCCGCAGTGTCTCATCCTCGATGAAGTCACCACTCATCTGGACTACGAGACTGTGACGGCTATGCGGGAGGCTCTGAGCGAATGGGAAGGGGCTGTTGTGCTTGTGAGTCACGACAGGTGGTTCATGCGCGGCGCGATAGAAGGGCAGATTGAGGAGGATGAGGAGAGTGAGGAAGAGGAGGCGGATGAAGAGATTGCGAGGAGGAGAGTCGTGTATCGGATTAAAGGCGGGGCGATGACACAGTTGAATAATGGGGTGGACGAGTTTGAGAGGATTATGGAGAAGAGGGTCAAGAAGCTGTTGGTAGGGGTGTGATTGAGGAGTGGACAAGTAGATCTGGATCCTTTGGCTCTAGAACTAACTACCTATATCCACACAGCTGGTTGATTCATATCCAGTGACGAAAAGCCAAACCAGTACCATCACTTCTGACTGGGCAAAACCCGTGCATCAACCAAGACTTGAAACCCCTTACTCAACTCCCTCTGCACCGTCAACCGCCCGCCCTTGGGAATATCCACCGTCGTCCCATCAATACACACCTTTCGCCAGCGCTCATCGTCCTCCAAAATCGTAACTCTCACCTCCTCCACCTCCTCATACAAAACCCTGTGGCCATCGTCCCACTCCGTACCTACATGCTTGCCCCCATCATACGCCTTCATCATCACCTCCATTGCGCGCTGCCCGCCTACCGGCCCAAAATGCACGAGGCGGATCATACCGTCTAGGGGCCTACTCTCCGGGGAGATGTTGAATGTGCGCTCCAAGTTCGACAGGAGCGTTAAGAGCACGTAGGCGTGCTCGTCGCCTGGGACAGACTCAAATGCAGTAGTAGTAGTAGTAGTAGTAGTAGTAGTAGTAGTAGTAGTAGTAGTAGTAGTAGTAGTAGTAGTTGCAGTAGTTGCAGTTGCAGCAGACGCAGCAGACGCAGAGGGGGAAGGCCGGCGTATCTCCACATGAGCCTTGTAGTGGTGAGACTCGCGGAGGAGTTCTTGCGCGACCATGCCGAAGCGCTTGCTCCCGTGGATGCGGTACTCAGGCGTGTCGCTCTCGTAGACGATGCTAGCGTGGAAGCCGTAGCTGGCCACCACGGCACCGTACAGATACGATACGTCGGTCTCTTCTCTGTCTAGCTGCCCTGGGCCTGCTTCGTCGGCTGTGGTATTAGAGGCAACGGCAGTCTTGGGCGTGAATTTCACGATGTGCGATCCGGGGGAGAAGCTGGCGCGGAAAATGGGCAGGTTGGCTGCCACGCCGGTGAAGAGGGTTCGCAGGCCGAGTACTAGGGGCGATGGCTCCTGGGCATCGTCTGATTCTGATTCGTAGATGGGCTTGTGTAAGGAGTGGAAGAGGGCGTTGCCGGTGCCTAGGGGCAATAGAGCCAGAAGTGTCTGCTGGTGCTGGTGCTGGTGCTGGTGCTGCTGGGACGATGCCTTATCAGGGCTGTTGCTGCCGCCGCCGCCGCCGTTCAAGAGGTCGACAACGCCGCCATCTCCGCTGAGGAGGACGATTGTCCTGGATCTAGGCGTTCCACCAGTATCTGCAGGTGCGGCAATATGGCGCGCAAATTCTGTGACGCTCTGTGCATTCTGCGTAATGAGGATGTTTGGGCCTGGTGATGATGCTGCGACCTGGCCGCCGTCTCCTCGTTCGGCCGCCACCACGGCCCAGATGGGCTGGAGGACGCCCTGCCAGAATCGCTCAGAGCGACCAAGGCCAGACTTTGTGGAGACGACAATTTCAACGTCGTGTTTGTCCTTCAAGGGACGCAGGTGCTGCGGTAGACCAGAGATGCGACACCGCTGGAGGAGGAGTTGCTCGGGGATTTTGTCTGTGGATAGGAGCAGCAGCTGGAAAGGCGTGTCCTGGCTGTCTGGATTCTCTTGAAGGATGAAGAGGACATGTTGCGTGGTGCTGCTGTCTTGCGCGGAATTGGGTATTGTGTCTAGGATAAAGAGAAGTTCTGCAATTTTCACTTGGTTGTCGCCTTGTGAGCCGGTCCATGATATCAGGCCGTCGTGAACAAGGAGGTTCTCAACACTTGTTGGCCCGGAGCGGGGGGGCTCGGTGGTGCTCATTGCTTAGTGTTGGTGTTTTAGAGTCAGAGAGTTATGAGGGAATAATGAGAAGCATTTGGTGGAGGACTCTGTAGATATTCTTCAATGGGGTTGCCAAGGAGATATGAAAGGTAGATAATGGAGGATTCGAAGCAGGCTTCCCTTGGGAGATATTCCAGCACATAAAGTATTACCAAGGCATCTAAGATAGCGTCAGTTCTTCTCTAGTTGATGTCGAAAGCATTTGCCCAATTCGGACCAGCTGTGGCGTTGCACAGTGTGTGTGGCTTGTGCTTGACAGCTCATGTTTTTACCATCAGCCATAACATATTCAAAATAAATAAGACCTAAAAACACTAATGATGATGCTAAACGAAAATTGGTATCCTTTCCACAAATCTCACTATGTAAATACACCCCCACAATGGAATACTATTATTTCTGTCGCCTACCTGGCGCTACGCTGAGCTGCTTCAATCTGCCGCCGTCCCGCTCAGCTTAACTTACAATCAATCTTGGAATCATCATCGTCTTAAGAGACAACCAACTAATTGCCTTATACCAGGAGGAAGTTGGTGTAGACTAGGAGACGAGGCGCAAACCCACAGCTCTCCCCATCAACTCACCCCAGTGGCTTCTCGCCCACTCGTATGCCATCTTGGCCAGTGCAACAAACTTCACCGCGCCAAAGTACACACCCACCGCCATTGAGAGGAAGATTACCAGCATCAAGATACAGGCAAACAAAGAACATGCCAGTTCCGCAGTACTAATGTCCGTATCGTTTTGATATTGGCTAGAGAGCGGCTCGTTGTATCGTGGAAGGACCACTGTCTGTTGCTGCGGCGGCCGAGTGACCGGGGCGGAGATGGTGCCGTACCCGTACCCGGACCCGGACCCGGACCTGCGAGGACCGGCTCCGTGATCGACGAGCGAACGCTCGGTCGTCGCAACGGGCTGATAACGAGCGTGGGAACTATACATGTACCCGCCGCTGCCACCGCTGCCACCGTAGCGCGGCTTATAAACCGCAGGTACAGGTGCTGGTGGTGGTAACGGTGGAAAGCTCGATTGGCGCGGCGGATCCGCCGCTAGAACAATAGCTCGCGGGTCCCGTGTGAAGCCGCACCGCCTAATTAGTATGGAATAGGATTCCGCGCTCAAGACATACTCGCTGTCCACATGACGGCTGGAGTAGTCGCGCAGGATACCAAGATAGACCGTGATTTGCTTCTCAATCTTGATATACGACTCTTTGTTCAAGTCTCGTCGGCAATGAGGTGCCAGTTGCAGCAGGATTCCGTTGTCTGGATGGGGCTTGGACGGCTTTATGGGGAGGTGACGGGCTCGGATTGTCATGTTGCGGTCATTGCGTGGGAAGCGCTTATTGAGATCTTTGCCTCCAAAGGAGGTCATCTATAGGGCTTCGGATTTAGCCTTGGTGTAGCGCTGCTGTGTAGTACGAGGGCAGCAACACAAGACAAAAAAAAAAAAACAGGACTTCGATGCCAGCGAGCAACGTACCGTGAGGATAACCACCTTTCCATTTGCACAGGGCCGAGAAGAAAGCACCACCACCGGATGATCATAGCACCCCGTAAGGCCAGGACTCTTCAGAGTTGGCTCTATCTCGTCTTCGTCTGGCAACCACTTGATCCGCCCTTCTAGGGCTGTCAGCGGGAGAGGAGCGGGGTCCGAGGGTGTCGCCGCATGACGGGTTCTACGGTTCCCTCGGGCGGTGGGTGCCATCGGAAATGGCTACTTGTAAAAAAGAGGGGGAGAGATCGCGCTTATTAGAAAGCCCTGCATCGGGTTTATATACCTGCCTAGGTAGTTATATCTATGTTGGTCCATCATGCGTGGCGCCGGTTGATAGGATGTAAGTGGTTCAGACACACGTGCCTAAGCCAATCCTGGGCTTGATGTAAACAGTCGGGCAGATGAATAACAGAAACGGGATATGTATGCGCTGAGGAAAAAAAAAGTAATAGTATGGCGGCTTTAAATGGCAGCATAGGCTTCCATGGTAATTTTTATAAGGGACAAATTGGCATTTGGACTGCTTTCTGGAATATCTCAAAGCTATAGGGCAACACCTAGTGTACATACATGTAGTATATTAATAAAGGTGATAAGATATATCCACACACCTGTGACCTTGTGTGTAGAAGTCTGATACGCAAAGTAATTTTCTATACCTATCACTACAGGTTCACCAAAACTAGATTCTAACTACTTCTACCTATCTCGAAGCCATCAGGTAGGGAGCGCCTGGCGCTAGAACGTAGCGCAGTTAGAGGCGGCGGCGGCAAGCTGTACCACCGTAGCGAGGAGTCTAAAGCGCATGATGGTGAGAAGATATGTGGAGGGTAAGACTATTGGGGCTAGGAAATAAACTACTCAAGGAGGAAAAACGCATAGAACTATATAATACTTAATTGCTAAGAGGGAAAGTCTAGAGCAGTGGGGTGTATAAAACCAAGTTTTGTTCTACTGAAGGTGGTGGATTGCTTTGTTTTTATAGCTGGGAAGAGGAGAGCGAGTATAAACCATTTGGTACGGACCATCGCACAACTACCTACCTAGCCTATAGATGGAAAGCGACATCCATTAATGTGTTACTGAGTACGCCAAGTCATCTGGAGCAAGCCCCTAATGGTGGTGATGGAATAGTACACGGTGATGCAGGGGTAGGCCAGACTCTACCACACTATAAAGAAGGCTGCGAGGTATCTGCACTCCACATCGATCGCATTCCAGTCCTCTTACAGTGAACTAAATATTAGCATTGATGTCATACATAGTTAGAGGGTCTATATTCAACTGCGTGAAAGGATCAAGGCTGCACATAACCAGATGTTTCGATCCTACGATCTGAGTCCTTGGTTTTATCCTTATATATAATAAATCTTATAATTAACTTATTAATTATTTCATATACGAAACAATATCAGACAATAGTAAGTATTTACATATCTCGATTAATGTAGGTTCCTATGGGTCTATATCCCTGAGTGTGATATCCTGCTCCATTGTCGTACTCAGTGAGATAGACGGTATGAACACCTGACTCTCTGCAGGTACCTAAACTATACAAGGTCGGTAATAATGAAAAAAATACTGTCATCTATACTCCATAGCACCGTGTACACGCCGTTTCATTTAATAATCGTAGGCGATAAGTAAGTGCTTCTAGATCATAAATTACCCACTCAAGTTGCACTATGAACTCCGGCTTCTCTTCAAACGTAGTATTGTTTCTAAACACTAATAGAGACAAATTGTATACAAAAAGTCATACGTTTATAAATAGAACAAAGCAAGACCAGCGGCAGTTACCTACCTAGGTAGGTAGGTAGGTGATCACCAAAAGACCGTTTGGTCTCGGTTGCTGATAGTCGTAGCCTGAACCTATACAGTATATATCCATTATAAACACTATATGCCAGCCACATCGGGGCTCGGAATTGGCCTAGCCTGAACCACGTTCACTGCTGTGCCTGAACCGGTCTCTATTTCTGCACCTGCTGGGGAAAGACATCCATGGATGGCATTTGCGGCCATTGCCTTTCCTAGAAAACACGCGATCCTACACGAAAGCTGCGTGATTTGCTATCATGGCGGGGCGATAACGTGCTTCGATTTGAGGGGCACCCTTGCGTCCTACGAGCACCTACCTAGCTATTGTCGCAAACACAGTGAGCCCAAGGCTGTTATTTGGAACTGGGAAGCTCAATGCTATATCGGACAATTCGGACCATGTATGGTAGACGGTCTGGGTAGGTATATGTTTAGTAGAAGATAAGTCGTCTTTTTCTTTATCGAGCCTTTGCTTTTGCCAGCGGCCCCCAATCTGGTCGGGGGTTCATTTGATACCTCACCAGACGGTGAGTGTCTTTTACTTTGCCTAGTCTCGCAAGATCATCGTCAAATATAAGAGTCTTGCGCAATTTGATCTCTCTAGAAATTGAATCTTCCTCTGGGTTGGATTTACTGGACGCCTCGCCTTTAGTTGGCTCATCTTGACTTTCAACTCCTCCCATGTTGGTATCGCTTCCTTGCGCCGGCTGACCCTCTTTATTGTCATCTGCTTGACCAACTAGCCCTGCATCATGCAGGATTTTCCACGCGGGCATGGACGGTTTGAATTTGGACTCCTTGATGGGCGACTTTTGGCGGATCCACTCTGTCATAATCCACCATAGTGTAGACCAAGGGGCATCTGTCTTGATGCTGCCTGGCCGACAATGACTTCGACCAACTCGATAGCCGAGATGAATAAGTGCTCCACGAAACATGTCATCACTTGGGGCTGCGCATGATACTACAGTAGCCAATTTCGACGGAATAACAAAAAACGGATAGTGGTCGATCGCGGAAAGCTGGACTTCCTTCTGGTTCACTGATGCTTCAACCTCTGGGCCAGGGATAATCTCTTCCAGCGCAGTCCGTAGCATTCCTTCAAGTCTTGGCAAAGTACCGTAAACATCTGGGGATGCTTCAGGAATCTGGTCTAGGAGTCTCTGAATGAAATCTGGTGAGTGAATATGGCCCCCGTACATAGGCCCGTTGACATGCATTTTGAACCCACAATGCGGACAGTGCCTATCAGCCGTCGGGCCCAATGCCATGCCATGTTTATAGAAAGATCCGTTCCCTTTTTTGTTTGGTGTCGGTTTGCTCCTTAGCAGGTATTGTGTTTCCCAAGCCGAACAACCTTGATCACAACTGTAAACTAGCATAGTCTTGGAGCCTAGAAACTTGACAGCCTGTGGTGATTTGGTAACTTTGATGAATACTTTGGTATAGAAGTCGATGGAAAGTGATAAAAGGGGTTCAATTGACAAGCCATATCTGGCACCAGATGTGGCAACAGCATTGAGAATGAGGCGCAAGCCAGCTTCGTGAGAATGCATGCCTTTTATAGGGGTGCCGCCGTACAGCGCAAAGGTCTTTTCACAGTAACTGTGACCAGCCCATACAGCACTGTCAGTGCAAGTGATACAGAGAAGGCCTCCGTCGTCTCGTACAGCTTGCACTGCAGCATCGATAAATGGCGCAGCGGTGCCATAGGGGTCTAGGTCTATTACATCGAACTTTTGAGACTTGCTTGGATTGCCATGACGATCTCTCTTCGATAACCCATCCGCAATGGCACGGTACATATGTGCTAGAGCATCCTCATTTGTGACTGTAATAAGTTCATCAAGTCCGTTGTGGCTGACGTTTTGCTTGATAGACTCGGCCGCTGATTGAGAAAGATCGTTGGCGTTTACAGAAGTGAGAAAGGGTATCTCATGCGCATATCGCAAAGCTCGTAGTCCAGAAGCCGAAAGAGCATCCAGTATTTTGAACGGAGGTTTGTGCGTCTTTGGTTCTTTTTCTCCTTCTTCTTCGATATTTGCAGTTTCCTCGATTGTGGGATCAACATCCTTTGTTTCACCTCCTGAAGCAGGCTCGCTCTCGCCTTGGTCATCTCGTTTCCTTTTTTTGCTCAGCTTGTGTGATTTAGCCTGAATTTTCCCTTTTCTTTTCTCCAGAGCTTCCTCTCCGTAAGTCTTGATCGCCAGCACGGAAAGGTCGCGATTGTACTGTTGAATTGGATTGTAAAAGACTTGCTGCACTTCTCCTCTGTCCTCTCCGATCTTGGCGCCCTGGGGCACCAGGATAGTGGCTTTCCCCTCTTTTATAACCCGAAATTGCTTTCCATCTCGTTCAACAGTCTCGACCGCCGCGGATTCGGAACTCATTGGAGCAACGGAGCGGAACCAATGTTCTCCGCGAATCGATCTTGTCACAAATTGGGTGATGCCGAAGCGGCGAGGGGTGGCTAAAGGGATTGTGTACCCTAATGAACCTGGGAGAGATCGTAGCTGCGATTGTGAGGCAAGGCGAAACATGCAAGATTGCGAAGGCGCACCCGCCTTAGACACTGGGCATACTCTTGTTGTAGAGGAGAGGTTATTCTGGGCGAGCGTTGAATCCACAATATTTTTTTTCTACAATTCTGCCGGCGATCTCCAAGGCGGTGGGTGGGATAGATACCATCAATGCTTGCCATACCTGCCTTAGATAGTGGGGTATCCCCACCACTATACCGTTATATCTACTACTGTACTTGGATGGTTCACTTCAACAACAAAGCTCACCAGGTTTGCAGAGATTTTGTTATCATCAATCCCTTCGCAATGATATGTAAACTTTGGATATTACTGAAGAAAATGCCTCTCAAAATTCCAGGACTCATCATCTGAGAAAACGCCCATAAGCCCTTAAAGAAACCGCATGGATTTCCTCGCAATGGCTGAGATCCTGCTGCTGGATGAAAAGAATATTGCGAAATACCACAGGATCCATGGATGTTTATATCATCTCGAATCACCCGAATGCTCAATATTCTCGTTAAACAAAGGATGGCATGGCGTATTCCTTTTGATTCATCTTGTTGTTGATGATCGAACTTTGGACACTGTTCAGTCTTTCTACGTGGATAGCCGCACTTGCCAAAAGTATGAGTGTCGAGGAGCTCCTTCTCATATTAGAACAGCCTTTGGTAAACAAGCTTCTAGCCGACATCGCCAAAATGAATTTAGGACCTTCGTCCTTCATGAACCTACTTCAGATCCTCTTCTCTATTCTCCTGTTTCTTCTATTCACCGACACGCTAGCCTGATTCCCTAATCTCAACCTCTTCAGTGATAATCGCTTTGCGTGACCAGCTGAACGCATTGAAGCCAACCTCTCGTCTATCAACCGTCCTGGCGATTCATCATGTCTCAGCATTCCAAGATCAACTTGGCCGGCGAGTCGCCAATGCTCCCTCAGTTTTCCGTGGGGATGAGTCAACAGTTGACTCCTAATACTGATTCTCATGGGAATACCTCCACCACAAATCTGCCTCAGCCAAAGCCGTCGCCGGCTCCGATCCCATGGCCTCCTACGGGCCAAACCCCTTACCCAAGAAATCCCTACCCAGGGGAGCACCATGAAGTGCCTCGTCATCGGTTTCTGTCCAATGCCGAGTGGGCAGTTATTGCACATGGGGTAGGTGGTATTCGAGATCGGGAGCACCAGTCGCCGATCCATCCGTCTAGCTGGTGGTGGCCCCCAAAGGGTATGCCTCGAGGACTTTACAAGGACACTGTCATTCAGCGCGCCAAGTTTTTCTATCTTTACCACGCAGCCAGTAGCATCAGATGGATCCTCATGATATTACAGCTCCTCATTGGCGCAACGTTGACAGCGCTGGGCTCAATGTCCCTGCATGATGGCGCTCCCATAACAGTCCTGGGGGCTGCGAACACCGTCATCGCCGGGCTTCTCGCCTTCTTGCAAAACAGTGGTCTACCAGACCGTTATCGATACGACATGGCGGAGTTCGAATTACTCGAGGATCACATCAAAGAGCTTCTGGACTCCGGCATAGCGCCCGCCGACCAGGCTACTGACCAGATTCTCGCCGAATGTTTTGACCTTTATCAGGATGCCAAGGCGACCGTTTCCTCAAATTTACCAGCCAACTACACTTCACGGCTGGGTCAACAGGCTAGTCAAAAGTCTAGAAATCTTCAGGCGGGATCCCAGCCAGCTGTTGCCATGTCGTCTGCATTACCTTTCGATAGTGGGAATGACAAGGCCCATGTAGAAGCTAGGAAGTAATGAGAAGAATAAATCGACAAGATCGCTTACTTTATCGATTACGATGATGACGATGATAATGACATTTTTGGTTTCTTTATTTTCAATCTCGCTAATCAAAAATCTTGATCGTGTTGGCACGTCTTTCACAAGGAGCATGATGTTAACCGATACCGCACATCCCTGATGCCTGTCTAGTGGCTAATTTTTTATGTGTCCCTATCCATGCGAGTCTTAATTCATAGCCTCATTACATCATTGTACTTGGCACAAGCCACTCTTCTCCATCGGCTCACATTTGCTGAATGGCGGAGGCTCATCATGGAACGAGCAGTATCTGCAATATTTATTTGGCGTATCACGCAAACTTTTAGAGGCATTAATAACACGAGAGCAAGCTAGATTATATACAACTACTCCATACTAATGAGCAAAATTTGGGACTGTCAGCTCCCATGCGCTGCTGCAGGTACAAAAGCACCGGCCGTAGATTAAGCATTTGAAAGCGGCAATCTTGCGCGACCAATGCGCTAAGAGCTTAATTGATCGCCCGCATCGTTCGTCGGGGATCCGCACCGAAGATGTATCAATCGGGCAACTCGCATCATGCCGAGGGGTATCGCCGAAGTGGTCGCTATTGCACCTCTTTCAGCCTGCCTGTTTGATCAAGGATCATCATCATCCAATACGGCGAATTATGCTTGACTTAAAACAAATGGCTAAGGTCTTGTGGGTGATCAAATATTGAAAAGATGACACTACTGACTTTAAAAAGGCGTCCTCCTCTCCTGACAAGTCCATTCCGCCCGCTTAAGGTGATTTTGTCCGGACATCCGGCAGACTGTTATCAACTTTTCTCTTTCTGTTGACAGTCAAGTTTTGATCTCTCCTTTTTTTCGCTCATTCTACGTTACTATGCTAGGTGCTTATGGTGCTTCAAATCGTATACGGCGTGACGTCGTTGTTCGGACATCGACTCGATTGCCCAACATGTTTCTCACCAAAGGGCTACTGAGTCCCAATTTCAAACTACTCACATTTCTTTTGATTATTTCCATTGGGGGAGTATTCCTGAGGAATCGCAGTCTTTTTCAGAATATAAACTATGATATCCTACCCATTGATTTGGCAGTCTCCCTGGGAGAAGGAATAACACCAGAAGCACAATACCTGGCACGACTGAAGCGCGAGTATAAACTCACAAACGAGACGGAATGGCTTGCGTGGAGGATTCGTCACTCGCAGCGAGATGCCGACTGGACTCCTGTGAACGATGCCCACCAAAAGTTTGGCTCGCAAAAGTCGAAGCTAGTCTACACAGAACAGCCAAACCCGGCAGATCTCAAAGTCACTAACATGATGCAATTACCCATTTCAAGCGGGGCTAGATCTCAAAGACCCAATGCGTCAGATTTTATGTTTGGCATTGCAACCACGTACGCAAGAGTCGTGGATCAGGACTCTGCGCTTCTTCGAAGCTGGGCTCGGTGGCTAACCAAAGGCGAGAAGCACAGCAACGGTGCTAGTCTTGTTGTGATGCTTGATCGGGCCAAGGACGATGAAGTCAGAGAGATAGAAAGTTTCCTCCGCGCCAGTGGCATTGATGCCCAAGTAACTTCCAACGAGGAGCCAATCTCTATGGCGAGAAGATATCATGAACTCGCCAAACTTCTCAAGTCCTTTGGTGCCATCCTATCCAATAGCGGCGGCCAAATCAAACGCTGGTTTGCGCTAGTTGAAGATGATGTATTCTTTCCCGACATTTCATACCTGCAGGATCGCCTTGCTCCATACAAGACTACCAAGCAGCTCTATCTTGGTATGCCGAGCGAGAAAGAGGACTGGGATCGTCTGGAAGAAAACCAGGTGACCACGTATGGCGGCGGGGCAGTCTTTCTCACACGCTCAGCGTTGTCTACGTTGTCACGGCTTGCTTGCTTCAACATGCCTGTGCGGCGAGATCGGTTCCGCGCTAAGCGCTGGGATATCCTTCTCCAGGAGTGTATGACAGCTTACACGGATATGAGCATGTACATCTTGCCCGGCTTTCATAACCCGGACGTTCAGACGACATCGACGCTTACGAAACAGGAGTGCGGCCGTTAATTCTCCATCGTGGAATGGAGCGTCACGGAATAGACATCAACATGGCGCATCTAGTCACCAACGTCTGTGGAGATGTCTGCTTCATGCAACGCTACCTCTTCCACGATAACTGGGTCTTCGTGAATGGTGTTTCCATCAGCCAGCATTTTGATGGACTGAAACACCACCATACGCATGAAGCGAAGGCGAAGGGCAACGCTCCTAAACGATCAGGTATACCGAAGCAAATTGTGATTGATGACAATGGTGTTGACAGGACGGCATTGACTTGGACAGCGAATAGGAAGACATGGCAATTTGCCGACTCCGTCATGAGTGATGATGGGGCTGTCTGGCAGGCTTATGTCAATAAGGACACTGGCCCTCCGGGGCCAGATAACGTTGACTCTGTCATTGTCCTAGTGTGGGAGAATGTTCACCAGCAACAATGATGATAATGATGGTGGTGGAGTTTCTGGAGGCGTTTCATAGACGGTCTATCATGCTTTTCTTCTTCTTCTTTTTCTTTTTCAGGGAGAGGCGGTGTAAATATCCAAACCATCAATTCACATACCTTAGATCGGCCAACATACAATTATAGCTTTTGCATTTTCATTCTTCAATTATGAACTCTTAGTACATATCTTACTTCTCCTCGTCAAGTTCCGCTGGCTTTACAATTCAAACAGGGCATCACTGCATTCCAGAGCTAGTAGTGCACCCGTACCATCTGCATAAACCTCATTACCGTCACGGTTCTAGATTTCATATCGCGCCAAAGTCTCCTAAACTAATCATTAGACTTGATTACTTCGCGGACTGGATCGGTCTCTAACAATACTAGGGGCATATTGATGCAGCTCAGCTTACTGAGGACGAGTTAATCAGTACCGAGGTCAGCTTAGGAGGTTTGAGTCGTTACGATTAGATATTGGTCCCATATACTTCGCTGAAGAACAAAATCCGTGGCGGGTAGATCTTCCTCATCTATTTGTCTAGATCAGCCCCCCCCCCTGTGCATACTTATGTATGTACTCAACCCTTGACAAAGCTAGTAGTCTAGGATCTGGGGTTTCATCTAGCGCTTCATTCTGTAGTAGCCCTCACCAAGTCACTTGCTATGTCGAACTTCCTAATTGGGGAAATGAAATGATGTGGTGGGTGGTGAGATATCATCATTTGAGATGCCTCTTAATTTGTGCCTTATTTGAAGCGGACTGCCAATAAAGGTAAGGTGAGGCGTTAGGTACCTGCTAGTCGAACATTCAAATATTGATTCATCACGAATCGCTCGCCTTTATTGACATACGCAGGCTGAAGTGTGAATTGCAAGATTTATACATTAGGATAAACTTTTGGGAATTCTTTGTTTTTTTTTTCATCACGCTATAAAGTCGTTCGCCATATCTACTTAGTAATGCCATGTATTCTCCATCCTCAACATGTGGCTCGTACATCACACTCTCATCCGCATTTTCATCTCACGTAGGCCCAGGACTAGAGCGTTTACTCGCGCTGCGCAATATCCTCCCTCCTGGTCCTCCTCCTCCCCCACCACCACTACTGTCGTTTTCCGCATCTGTCATGGCGCTACTCTCCTTGGAAAGCCGTGATGGTATATCAGGTGTCGCAGACCGGGAGTCCATGCCCGCCCGTTTTGGCTTTGTGCCTGAAGTGGGCTTCTTGCGTCTGTCCGAGGCCGTGCTGGCTCTGCGGCTGAGCTGCCCATCGCTCTCGAGCATGGTTAGACCGCTCCTGGATGAGCTGACGGAAGATCGTCGACTGCTGCTGCCGCGTCGTTTGCGTTCTGCGCTGGCAAGACGGTTGTGCGGCATCTTGTGATGGAGTTCTTGACGCCGATGTGGCTGCGGGTTCCGATACCAGGGAAGCCACCACAACCAGCCGTAGTGCTCCTTTGCAAGTTTCTTGTCATGTTCCTTGACCCTTTCGCGCAATAGCCGCCTTCGTTCGTTTTCCCTCTCCCAGTATTCTGTGCGGTATAGCTCCCAATTTTCGCGAAAGGTGGGTGAAAAGGGCTTGGGCAAGAGCAAAAGTTTAACGTAGTCTCCACCAGGTGCCAAGTCCTCTTCATGTCCGCCTTGTTCATCGTCATCGGGTGGCACGATCAAGGTGGGGTGGTTGTCACTCGTAAGCTGAAGTTCTTTTTCGACCTGGCGGAGGAGATGCGGTTCAACATGCCGATACGATGAGCTCGCCGTGTGTGAAAATAGACCGTACGTCAGGAAGAAGCCAACGGTAGAGAGTGCTTCGGCCCACCAAGTTCGACTGATTATGACCAGCTTGCAGTTGAAGCCGCGCAGGCCACGATTCGAGATTGCGAACCAACGCCGAGGCCAGCGGATGCCGCGATCCCATATACCGGTAGCCCAAACGAGCACGGCCGTTATGATGCCGCCCATGAAGCATACCTTTTGCGCACCTTCCACTGCCCAGTATATGGATCCTCCAACGCCACGGCCGTCCTCTCGAGGCGCAAAGTATAACTTGTAGCCGAAGAATGTGACCCAGAGAGTGAGTACGGTGATAAAGAAGGTGTGGTGTCGCTTCCTGGCACGCAATTCGAGGAATTGGGCTCGGAGGGAGGCCTCGAGGATGAGCAGGTTGAGATAGATCATCGATGGGGAGCTTGGTGTGTGGTGAAGCGGGTCGCCAGGTTTGCCTGGGACGGAGGAGAAGGGGCCGGAACCGAGGCCCGGTTTGACATTGTCGTTAGCCGCCGGTGCACCTTTGACGATGGAATCGAGGTCGTCGGCCATGGTGCGCTGGGGAGGGGGGCCCGAGAAGAGGGTTCGGCCGAGTTTGTTGTCTGATGCCAAAACGTCGAGGGCACGATTTTCAGGCCTGAACCGCAGCAGCCTGTCAGCAGAGGACAGCGTCCATAAGCCTGCTGAGGTGCGCCAGGCTGCAGGCAATTGGCTCAGGTCGACGGGAAGAGAGGATTTCGAGTTCGAGGTCTGGCGGAGCAGAGATCTCAGATGGATGCGCGTGGCAGCAGCGAAATGCCGGGGGGGGAGGCTCGATCTGGTTCAAGCAAGGGAGACAGCAGTGTGGTGGTGGAGCGGGAAAATGCTTTTAGCGGTCGCGGAATTGCCAGCCCTGTGCCAGCCGGCTTCTGGGGGACGTCATAGCTTGGGCGGTACCTTGGATTTGGCATGTTGGGTTACGGAATAGGAAGTATCTCTTGTTCGTGTGAATTTTTAACTCCAGGGCCTTTAGCGCTAATGCCACAGGGCTGTCTAGAGAGTAGTTCAGTGGGTTCGGCGCTGGCTGCGTCCTTGTAGGCGGCTCATTCGCCAACACCACATGTACATGTGTGCTGGGATGAGAAACGTTGAAAACACCTGGGCAATCCCGGCTCAAGCCGATGATGGCACCTCCGACTTCAGGTGACTGACAGGTTCATCAGGCACAGCATCGTGGCGAAAAGATGAGACTGACCAACTGGAGAAGGGCTCAGTATCGTGTCATGTGCCATGACACAGACGACGACAAACTGCAGGGCCAGGAAGAGGCTGAAGGTCACACGTTCTCGTGCTCGGCCCTGCTCCTCAACCACCAGCTGGATAATATGCTAGTAGTTGTGATGTAAGTTGAAACTGCCGTGGTCCTCATGATAAGATGATCTATTATTATGGAGTTGGTGGTCTCAACAAACCCATCTTCCTTATCCTGGGCGCAAGAGGGGGGGCGCAATAGTGAGATGCCTTTTATGTCTCCCAACTCCGCTCCGACAATGGACACGTCATTGAATCCCATCTTCAACTCGTTTCTTACGCAAGCTGAAAACCCAAAAGCGCGTCCTGTCTCAGTCGGTATTCCTTGTGCTTTGAAATGCCCAGTCATCGAGCCTCTCGCACTCGCACCGCACACCCAGTAGCGTCGGTCAGCGGATGGTTCCAAATTCCGACGTTATTCGCTTAAGTCCGCCCTCCGGCCTCCGCAACGCCCCCAAATCCGGCGGTCTTGCCTGTCGCATCTTGACGAAAAGGCCTTGTTGTTCTTCTTACCTGCAGGGTGGTGCCTGGAGCTTATTATAAGCGCCCGTCGCCCCTCTAGTAATATTGTGCATTTCTCTGATGCTCAGGACATATTCCGCTTCGGCGATTTTGCGACGCTCTTGGCTGGCTGTTCTCCCTCAATACATTCCTGCTACCATTGCCAAAATGTCCACCACCGAAAGTGCCGTTCGCGCGCAACCGCCTCCCGAAGAGCCAAGGCCGCAGCCAACTACCTATTTCCCTCTGGGGTACAAAGAAGCTGCTTACCAATGGGTAGGTTGATTGCCTGATCGTGTCTGATGTTAGGGACTAACCCTTTGAAAGTGGACAAGCGTTACTCCTCCCGTAGCAGAGCGCAATGTGCTCAAGTATATGCCCTACCTCCAGGAGGCCACCAGCAGTGTGGCCAGCCTCGTCACATCCGATAAGCCCGATCCCTTTGGCACCAGATTATGGAGGCAAACAATGGTTAAGCTCTCTGGGAAAAACCGGGCTCTGAACGAGTTTTCTGTGGAAAGAGTAGGGGAGGAGACTGAGGAGACTCTGGTCATGCTGCACGGCTATGGAGCAGGTCTCGGTTTTTTCTACAAGAACTTTGAGCCTCTGTCCCGTATTCCGGGCCTAAGACTGTATGCCCTCGACATGCTGGGCATGGGCAACTCGTCGAGACCTGCATTCAAGATCCACGCCAAGGAAAAGGAGGCAAAGACGATCGAGGCAGAAGGCTGGTTCATCGACGCACTGGAAGAGTGGCGCAAGGCCAAGAAGATAGAACGGTTCACGCTTTTGGGCCACTCATTGGGAGGCTACCTGGCTGTTTCCTACGCGCTCAAGTACCCTGGGCATCTCAATAAGCTCATTCTAGCGTCTCCTGTTGGTATTCCTGAGGATCCTTATGCTGTTGACGCGTCAATGCCGGAGCCCGAGGAATCAACAATGCAGAACGAATTTACCCAGGATCAACAAGAGACCACGCAGCATCACACAGCCTCTCAAGTTCAGAACGCGAAAGCCGACGCCAGTAATGCCCCAAGACGCCGCCTCCCAGGCTGGTTAGTCTGGCTCTGGGATGCCAACTTCTCCCCCTTCAGCATCGTTCGAATGGCAGGTCCTTTGGGCCCACGTTTTGTGTCTGGCTGGAGTTCTCGACGATTCAACCACCTACCTGATGACGAGGCACAAGCGCTACACGAGTACAGCTTCAACATTTTCAAGCAAAAGGGCAGTGGTGAATATGCGCTGGCTTACATTCTTGCGCCTGGTGCGTATGCTCGTCGACCTGTTATCAACAGAATCCAGGAGGTCGGCCGGCAACCTATCCTGCAGGTTGATGGGTCCAAGACTACCAAGGAGACTGGCTACCCCATCGTCTTCATGTACGGAGAAAACGACTGGATGGATGTGGCTGGCGGTCTTGCAGCTGAAGAGAAATTGAAGGAAGCTAAGATCAAGGCCTTGCTGGAAGGCACAGAGGAGGAGAAGCGAAAAGAGAATGGTAGCACCAAAGTCGTCATTATTCCCAAGGCTGGACATCACCTCTACCTCGACAACCCCGATTTTTTCAACAATGCCATGAGAAAGGAGATGGAGGACACCAAGGCGTCTGTGAAGCGCAGGCTATCTGCCTCATCATAGAGAGACCGAGAGCAGCAGAGATGATTTATATGGCGCAATGGGTGGTTTTGCGGGCGTTTTTCTTCAAAGGATTCAGAAATACAGGCAGGAGAAAGAAAGATTCTAGCAGTATCGCAAATGGCTGATGATATATGGGAGTACCAGACACAGGGGATTAGAGCGCACTTGACAGGATAACGGAGTTCTACATATCCATGATAGCGGGTATTTATTTCCCAGCATTTGAGGCTTAATATTGTAGACATAGAAAGCATATCAGATCCAATATTACTTAGAATTGACCATAACAAGCTTGATTTACTACGATAATAAATCCCCACGTCTAGTTGACGACAACGTCAACCTTGTTCTTGTCTACACAATCAAGTCAGCCTTCCTCTATGAAACCAGCAGCGCTCTTATGAATGGCACTTAGCACTTACAAAAGGCGACATAGTCTCGGATTTCCTCACACTTCTCATAGGGCTCCTTGTAGTACCAAGCTGCGTTGTCAAATGTCTTGCCTAGATGGCCATCAACCCATTAGCTCCTCTTTCGTAGACAAGCTCATTCCGAGCAATAGTAACTGAGGTAATAGCCGTAGCTCTGCTCAGCAAAGGAAGAAGGATTGAAAAACTAACCATTCACATCAATAGTGTAGTAACTCGCATCTCCCTTCCATGGGCAAAACGTGCTGAGCGATGTGCTGTTGAAAAAAGAGCGCTTGATAGTGTCGGGTGGGAAGTAGGCGTTGCCTTCGACTTCATAGTAGTTATCGGTCTCGGCTACGACGGTGCCATCGATGGTGGCGACGACGTGGCCGGTTTTGTGGATAACGGATTTGTCGCCCATTTTGGCTTGTGGTGATGTGGTGCTTTCAAGTTTACTCGTATGAGGGAATGTGAGAGCCGTTGTTATACCAAGTGGTGAGGTCTTTTTTTTTTTTCTTCCTTTATCTTCCTAGCTAGGAAATGAGTTTTATGACGGCATTGAAAGCAATATATATATAGTTCGCTTCCTACGAGAGAGCTATTTAATGCACCGGCTATTAACACATTGAAGTGTTAGGAATTGCCATTTACCATTCGTAAGCTGCGGGGTTGAAGGTCGGTTGCAGGGCGCTTGATGCCGTCATTAGACCATGATGATTCCAAATCACGCAAGAGGCTTTTCGACGTTTTTATTTTAGCCACTGGATGAATAAGCAGTATTTTACTTCACTGATTGAAGAAAAATGACTTGTGGTAGGTAGGTAGGTAGTATTCAAAACGCTCAATTTAGTTTGGTGGATTTTGACAACGCAAGCGAGAGGGGGTTTTGTTTGTGAACTGGGGATGGCGAGCTGTAAAGGTGAAGCATGTGAGACATAGAACAGTCAGTAGCATCTAGTTCAATTTCCATTAAATTTTGCTTTGCTTATAAGTCATTGATGAAGGAGGGGACATTTACAGATATAGATCTGGACAAATCGCGGGTCGGGGTAAGTAGGGGTGCTATCCGGATGGGATAGAGCTGAGTTCAGATATCTCTAGTAATAAATATAAGAACGTTTATTTTGAATAAGAGATGAGTTTAAGAGCTAGGCTATCACTATTACTAATAAAGGCTCTTATCACCAATAGCAAGGATGATACTACCAGCAACTAGTATTGCTAATGAGAATTACCGTTCCTCTTACTAACCTCTGTTGTTGCTAATAACCACTCTTACTGCCAATAACCACTCTTACTGCCAATAACCACTCTTACTGCCAATAACCACTCTTACTGCCAATAATTGCTCTTACTACCAATAATCGCTGTTGCTGCTAACAATATCGTGATAGTAAGAGTCTTTGTTAGTCAATATATACGATTACTGACGGCTGACGGCTGATAATAGCTCATAAACATATTGACAAACTATTCATGCAGTCCATGGAAGAGTTACTCTTCCCGCTAAAAAACAAAATGGATCAATTGAGAACTTGAATGATGACACGCCAAAAAAAAAAACATCGGAGCAAGTGTTGCCTACTTAACATGTCACACCATGGTTGCATAGTTAAGGGGTTGAACCAACAGCCTCCTCCTACATTCACTCCAATTCACATCACCTGCGCTATTTACAGGGAGGCTCCGTGAATACATAATATCTTTGGGGGCTCTGCCCAATTCGGCCCAACAAGTCGCGAACCAGTTTGGCTGCCTCGCTGGGGCACGAGAGCAGCATCATAGCCGTTATGTCCCTCAAGATTTGGGAAAATGGGATTACATTCATTCTGTTGTCCCAAAATTGTTGATTTATACTTCCGTTTCTATTAAATGCAAAAATGACTTATTCCCCCCGCAGTCCTCAGGAACTCGAAGCTTGGGTGAAGACAACTGGTGTGCAAGTACTTGACGACTTGAGCACATTGGACTTGAATAGCTCAGCTAGCACATGGACTCTGCGTCATCTTATCGCCTACCGACTGCTGGTTATCAACCCTGGAAAAGAAAAAGACAAGCTTCCTATCTTTGACTCCGACCACAGTGACTGCCCCGTGTGCAACGATACACAAAGCTCTGCACAAGTGGTAGACCAGTCAAAGGTTCACAATCTTATTGAAGGCTGCCCATCGAATCTGCGAACCCGAACAGAATTTGAACTTCTTACGTCGGAGAATGGCTTCTTTTGGTCTGCTCTGGCGAGAGCAGCTCGATCTGAGCAGCCAGATGTGGTGAAGAAGTACCCGCACCGCGAAAGAACGCAACAAAGTCGTGATAGTTTCGTGAGCTCTGCAGTTATAGATGGATCTTCGCCGACCACGATGTCTTCCTCTGACTATGAAAGCAGATTGAGCGGATCAAGCCACCTGGATGAAGATGAACATGAGGAGCGGCGCGGAAAACCGGAACAGGTGACGATTCAACTTGTCACCTCCTTTCTACAGCATGCCCTCAATCTTTGCCTCAAACAGGAAAACAAAATAGAGGTACGGCCGAGAATAGAGCCTATGACCTCAGTGGTCGACGTTGCTGGAGATCGAGCGAAGTTTACCGCACAGGATGATGGAGGAATATGCAGAATGCGTCGTTCGAGAGACGGATGGGAGATGGTCGACTCAAATCTGGCAATTATTGAGGGGAAACGATCCTTCAAGAGCCTTCGTTTCGACAATCGTTCGGGTAAGAATGTTCCTATTATATCCAATGGAACCTTAGCACAATATCTCGGCGAAGCGGTGGCTACGTGGGCGAGTAATATAAATGGAAACAACGATCGGAACGAGTAAGTCCTATTGAATTTCCTCAGTACAAGTTCTTCACAATGGAACTCGAGGCTCACCCGGCATCATATTACAGCTTGTTCATGATTGCATCTACTTCGACGTTTATTCGTTTTATCCACTATAGATTCGGCTCCAACTACGAGACGTACCTCCAGGCTACGAATAGGGACGAGCAGTTGAAGTCTATCAGCCACGAATCAGATTCGTTCGTTCACATGGCCAGCACAGAGCAGTTCAATCTTGAGTCTCGCCGAGGACGCTTGGCGGCGCTATGCAATCTCTTGTCGTTGTTGAGGTGGCATATTCGGCACAGCAGCGAAGATTCAATGGACGTTGATGGTGAGGAATATCAAGAGTAGTTTCATAATGCTGGCGACCCCGTCTCCTCGTAGGAATATTAGCTATTAAGAGCAATAATGGTTCTTTAGCAGCCACAGTGGTTATGCCTCAAACATTTTGCTTCTCTTTAATTTATTACTATAAAAGCTATTTCAACTCACGCAAGGGACCGTGACAGTTCACTATCAGGGATCCTACATTCCATGAGACAGCCAATGAAAAGGCACGCTGGTCTTGGTAACACAAATACTCGCTTTGAGGTTCTAGTGGTTGATGCACCGTGTAGGCAATTGGGTAATCGAAGGATTTACTTAGGTACTTGACTACCTAGGTACCTACCTAGGTAGGTAGTCTGAAAAATAGGAAGAAAATAGGTACAGCACCTAAATACAACTGAGAACCCCCGTTGGGTAAATAAGGCAGCGTTTTGCTCCCTTTACTGTCTGGGTGGGCAGTTATTAAAGGGACGTCCCACAGGGCGGCGCGGCGCATCTTACCAGGCTGCCAAACAGTGGCTCCCGCTAATTCAGTACGTACATAAGGTGCAAATGTGGCTGATCATCAGACAGGCGAATCGAGTCGCGGCTGAGATTCGGTGAACAAACAACCCTTTAAGACAACGTAAAGTTCACGCCTTGAGGTCCTTCAACTTCATTCTTTCAACTCGGAGCAAAACCATGGCCGCCACCGACGCCTTATCCAAATTAACAACAAAATCCAACGCAGACAAGCACCAAGAGAAATCTCCATCGCCTCCCCGTTTCCAGCGGACTGCGGCTTTCGAGCCATCGTCCTTCCTTGACCTCTTCGCACACTCTCGCAAACAACTCTATGTTCGGCCTCTACACTGGAGGGAGGAGCATCTCCAGCTCCTGAACTGCAAATTCGCCCGCAAAACGGTCGCCGATGAGGCCGCTAGACATACGACTCCCAGAGTTGCGAGGGTGGCAAAGGCCGCTGCAACCAACCTCAAAAGACATGGCAAGTTTAGAGAGACAGCATTTCATAAACTGCTCAGCCTCTATGATATTAAACACGTCTGGTATTTTTTCCCCCCCCTTTCTTAATGAATATTTACTATGATATGTCAGCTTCTAACTTGACAATAGCCCTGGCCCTTTATCATTGGGCTTCGATGGACGGGCCGTTGCCAAGTTCAAGGTTGAAGGTATTTTTGTATATGCCCCAGATTCGTCTGTTTCTTGCACATCTTTCGTATGGCTAGATAGAACCGAAATTCCTCAGCTTCGCGAAAATACATTGCGGGGAAGAAACCAATACATGGATGGTTCTCGGTATCTCACTCGTCGCCAACAAAAGAGGCTGGACGAGATACGGCCACATACCCCCACAGAGGATCCCTACTTCGCAGCTATTTTAATTGCCCTTGCACAAAAGCAGAGGCAAGACATAGCAAACCAAACAAATTCCCAAACTCGGGATGACACAATGTCTGGCAGTGTAGAGTCAGATGTTGGCCAAGCCACTGCGGGCTCAGAGCAGCTTAAGAATTCAAATCCCAATAACGCTAGAGGACCCAAGTTCTTCAAGGTATACCTTTCTCTTATTTACCGGGAAATAGCCACCTAGAAATCATTTCGAATCTACTAATCACCATCCAGGTCCATGTACTGGCTTCGGTTGGGTACCGCATACATACTATGCAAATTTACTCTGCTCTTATACCAGTCGAGCTCCTTGACCGCTTTGACACCCCATCACGACATTTCCCAAGCAGCCTAGTGGAGATATCATACTACAGCATATTCATGGCGCCAGAAGAGACCCTAGGTGACCGGCTGGAAACCCTAATAAGTTTGATCTGTCCAGAATTCAGTAGGCAACCTGATGCAGCCGACGATGTCATCGCCAGTAAGGCTACCGACAACCATGACAGCACAAACAATGACTGAGCCGATTATTATGCATTAATCAAGCTTCTACCATTCAACCAGCTCGCCACGGTGTGGCATCTAATGAGCAGCCTATCGACTTTCGTCTGGTCAGACAATCATAGTCCTATTAGTGAACCCACGTCTCATCTAGATCTAAATGACCTGACATGGCCTGTTTCCTTGGAATTGACCATTATTAAACATGATACCAGCGTGTTTGGAAATTCGGGCGTGCCATTTTGTGGGGAATAATACGAAATTACAAGGGAAAGCAATGATGCTTCCACCTATCTCAACGTCTATGCCAGGTGAATAGACAAAAGTTCATACTGACTCATCAAATGAAATAGGGAATCGATACATTTGAAATATACACATAGCGTTCAATCTAACGAACAAGGATTTTCAAATAAACGAGTAAATGTAATTATAGCTGCTATCTATGCTATTGAACTCTACAAATGCATCGCCTCAAAGGGCAGCGGCCGTAATTCATCCAAATCGAGCCTTCTTTTTTGAATCAGCTCATGGATATTCGTGTCCCAATTTCAGAGGGGAAAAAAGAAAGAACGCCATAGAAATGCAGTGCCCTTTTGATTTCGTAGAATACAAGAAATGTCGCCCAAAACTCCTCTACCCATGATTTCAAAATATATCAATACGCCGCCTCACAAGTTGATCAAGTCAACTTCTGAAAAATCAGGTGGGTACTTTCCGTATACTACACGCACTTTGCTGTCAAGTGCAGTGCCTTCGTTGCTAACCCAGACGTGCTCACTGAAATTCCGCGTCCGCCGAACCTCGTCGTCACTGACACCCAAATCATCGCGAGGGAGCCAAACAACCGGACGGCGGGCACGCAATGCAGAATGAAGGAATGCGTGACGAACAAGCGCATCTCTCTCATCCGGGGTTAAATCCTCAATTTCGTCGTGGATCCCTCCGTACAGTGCGTCTCCTATGGCGCGCTGAGCTTCCAAATCCTTGGTACGTTGTTTCCGGCGATATTCCGCAGCTTGGGCATTCTTGTCCGTCATGGCCAGCTTGCGGAGCTGATTACCACCGCCTTTGGCCCAAGTTCCAACCTGTTTACCACCATCTCGAGCCCATGAGCCCACCGTCTTTACCGGGTTGCGGGATAGAATGCCGCCCTTCTCTCTAGAAGGCTGAATATCACTCAACTCAATGTCTTCTCTGCTTGCAAATGACTCGTCGGGCTTCTCACCATCATCGCTTCCATCTCCATCAGCTTCTTCCTCATCACTACTCTGGTCGTTGTCAGAGTCCCCCGGGGACAGTCCAAAACGTGCATCCTGGGCCCGCTGGAAGGCTTCGTCGCGCAACACTGCCTCATCTTCAAAGGTGATAGGGAGGTATCGGAAGAGAGGGGAGAATGAGATATTGAGGAGGACTTGGTAAATAATAGTAAGAATCAATACCACAATCATAACAATTCCATGAGCCGTGCATGAGTGGTTGCCTGAGTCATCCACAACAATGAAAAACAAGCCAGCCATGCAGAGCTCCATGACATATAGTCCTGTAAAGGTCTGGTTGATTGCCCGAGGATAAAGCACACCTCCAGTGTCGGCTTCAAACCGAGTGACATAAAGCATGGAATATCGTTGCGCAACCCACAGGAGACCAAACGTGATGACGGCAAATATGGAAATGAGCGGCGCAATGACGCTATAAATAATAGCAATGCAGGCAAAGTTGGTATACACAGGGAAGAATGAGCCCCAGTTCACATCGTTCAAACTAGTATTGCGAGCCCATTTATTCCTCGCTGTGGTGTCTAGCATGCGGGCCAAGATGAACCATGCAAAGAGAGTTCCCACTTGCAGTAAGGTACCGGAACTCGTTGACATGGCTTGAAGAATCATGTAAGAGAAGAAGTAATTTGCTGCTTTAGGTAGATTTGTTGCTAGGAGATTAAGCACAGCCGTAACCGAATTAAGCTCGGAGATATGTTGGACAAGCTTGTCGATGGAAGCAGCGAAAAAGGACGCAATAGACACAATCAAAAAGACTTGAATGAAGAGAAATGCGAAATAAAAGATCTGGACAAACTCAGACTTCTGGGCACCGGTCTTGGCACCTTTCACAAAAGCCAGAAAGTTGAGAATGACTGGGATGAGGACGAGAAGTATGGCAAGCACAGCAGCCGGAAGAACACCTGCCAGCGCCTTGGCAGCATTCTCAAGCACATCGTTTGACCTCAAAAAAGCAAGCCATGAGGTTTGTTGAATTAGCTGGTCAAGCTGGCTCAGGGCGGCCGTCCAAGCGACGGGAATAGCCCACAAGAATATCATAGCGAGTACCACCAGAATAACAGCACCTGTTCTGAGCCATTCCTGCCACCACGATAAAGCCATGTTTCCCCAAATGACATCGTGGGGAGAGATCTCGTTCATTCGAGGAGCCATGTGTCGAGGAATATGGTGAATAATGCTTTGACAGGCCATGTGGGCAGCAACCTGATGGTTGAACTGAATAAAGGCGGATTTCATCAACGGGAATTTCTCCGGGGCTTTCTGGTCTTCTTCAATCTCCACGTTGAGTCGTGCTAGTTCAGCTCTGCACCAGTAAATGGTGTCTACTTTCTTGTTGCACAACGGGAAGCCCGGGAGCCACGATACTCCCCAAGGACTAAGGCGATGAGTTGGGCGGTCCTTCTTTCTCAGATACTTCGCCCACTCTGCTCCCTCCTCGTCTTCTTCCATTTGGATGTCTTCATTGTGAGCCGAGGGATACTCCGCAGCCTCCTTCTCAGCCTCACCCCCAGTGAACGGCAGTATGGCTTTGAACTTTTGCCAGAAGCTGCGCCTGTCCTCTTGGGTATATTTACCCATATAGTCATCTGCCTCAAGGCCTTGGGGCACAGGAGACGCGTATCCACCAGCAGGAGTTTTCCAGAATTGCCAGAACTTGGGTTGTTCCATATTGTACATCTCATCAATGTTTTTGAGCTTACGGACGGTATTGCCTGTCACGGTGGTGTGTCCATGGTTATTGTTTATAGCCTTGGTGGAAGTCACCGAGGCGAGGGAGGGTCCTCGTGAATGCGTTGGAAGCTGTTCTAGGGAGCCGAAACGGTGTAGAGTAGGGTGATCTTCTCTTGTGGCTGCATCTGCCTGTGACGCCGACGTTAGGGTAAAAAAGCCATTATTCGTGCCGAGGGTGTCCACTTGATCCCCAGCCTTGTTGAAAGCTCCTTTGATGCCCTTCAACACCACCTTGCCGCTGTTGCTGGACTTTTGCGATTGCACATCGCTGTCTGGCTCCTCTTCAATGGCGTCATGCTGAGACTTTCGGAGTGTTTCAATCTTCGACTCTCGGATACCTTCTGCGATTGAATGGGGTACATCGTGAGTTTTTCCATCATTCATGCCTTCACCACTGTTGGCCAGTCGTTGTGCTTCAGCATCTTCATCGGCTTTGCGAGCTGCCTTCTCTTTCTTGGTCAGCCCTTTTCGCCGCTTCTTTTCTTCCGCAGCTCTTTGCTTAAGTTGCGCTTTTTTGGCCTTCTTGATCAATTCCGTTTCCGCAGCTTCCAGTCGAGCGTGAATGCTATTTCTGAGGTTCACTTTATCCAATAAAGTGCTGAGGTCTCGATTGATCCAAATGTTCCTGATTCCACCAGGAAACACATCGAACAATCCTGCCAGAGCTTCCTCGCTAAGCCACTTGGATGGAATCGAGTTGACCAGTACAGTTGTCGCGGAAGCCCTGAGCCGATGCTCAGCAGTAGTGAGATAGTCCTGTCGAACCTTTATGTACGCTCGGAGTTCAAAGAAGAAAATGCCACAGACCCAGATGATGACAAGAATGGCCATAAGTAGGTGAGCAGCATATCTGCTAGTGTGAGTCGCCTTGACATTGCCCCAAGCCAACGTGTCTAAGCCTCTCGGCACAAAGGCGGGATCGGTGCTGTTGAGTCCCCCTGAGTCAGAATCCGTCCCGTTTTTGAAATCGAGGTCTTTTCCCCTGCCACCGACGTAGTTGATTGGGATCAAGATAGGCATGACAATGCCGCAAATAGGGATGAAAATTATGAGAAGGGTTTTCAGGTATCGAAGAAAGAAATAAGCATCAAGTCCGCATTTGTTGATGACTTCTCGGTCGCTATACAGAATCATTTCTTTGATCATAACAAGGAAATTGCTCGGAGGCGACTCGGTCCGCTCGCGTTCAGGAACCAAATATGTCTTCGGTTTACTGTAGTCGTCGTGTGTCAGCAAGCAGTCTGTCAGAAAACCCAGGAAGGTGTAAAACAACTTACAAAATACGGGCTAATTTGTTTCTTAGGAGGATGAAGAGCAGAAGTTGAACGAAGAAGATGACGACGGAAACCGCAATGGCAGTCAAAAAGCTCACGATGCCGATGCCTTCATTCTTCTGGCCGTCACCCGGCGCCTGAGCATCTCGCCGCGTCAGAGTGGCAGCAGTCGACAATACCATGTTTTTCCATGGTATGTCGCTGCCTATGGATATGGACCCCATGGTTGGGGGGGTTGAGTGGTAGTCGATTCGTATGGGTCGCGCAGTCGAGGAGTCGATTGCCGAGGTGCTGGCGTGGGAAGGGAGTAAATATATTCAGCGCCAAGATAGGGAAAAGGGGGACGTTGCAGCATAGAAGAAGTTGATATCGAGGTTCGCTCTCAGGCACTTTAAAAAGCGATTGTAGACGCCTCTTGTGGCCGGAGGGGGTTTGAGATGATAAAATTATGCGGATGGCAGGTGGTTTGTCGAGGGAGAGGTCAGAGGTCAGAGGTCAGAGGTCAGAGGTCTACATGGAGGAAAGAGTTTCGTAGGCGACGAAGTCTGCTGGCGGTGACTCAGTGAGATTTTGGGCAGACAGGGAGTTGAAACGAATAGCTTCTTCAGTGGAGAGCGACAAAGTGAAGAAGACTCAAAAATGAAAAATGAAAAAACGCTGGCACTCACCAATGTCTTGAACCACGTTAGCCAGCACATTAACCAAGGTCGTGCACGTCATGACCCGGGCCGACACACATTTAAGAGTGTATTTGAACATTGGCGCTGGTGCATCCCGATTTGCCAAACAAGGCGGCCCAGCGCCAGTGACATCAGAGGCGAGACAAAGCAGACAAGCAGACCCTCTAGACTGGCTGCTAAGTACGGGAGTGGCAGGGATCTGCGCGGGAGTAGTGCCAGATGCAAGATTCCACGCTGTTTTCAGGCGCTTTGATTGGAGGCAGCTCGCTGTTGGGCTTGCTTCACCTGCAGCTCCCCACCCTCCCTTGAGTGGTTCAGAGCCTCCCGGAGCTGCTACACTGCTCCAGAATTACAGGCGCTGCAGGGGCAACGCAGAGCCACTGGAGAAGCGCTGAGCCTAAAAGTTTTTGGGCTTTGGGGCTGCTTTGGGGCTTTTCCAATGAGTTCGGTTGGCGGCTACAGCAAGGCGCCAAGAGACGACTTGGCGATAAACGCCAGGCACGCAGGTATCATCAGCAACGCATCCAAACTCAAAAATAAAATAAAATGGATGCCCCATATGTGACAAAAATAGGGCACCAGTCAGGCCGACAAGCCATGACCCTTGGACATAAGCAGCGCTTGCCTGTAGGGTCGCGCATGTTTGAACAGTCTCGTATCGACGAATGAATCAACTCAATCAATAAGTCATTCGATGTCAAAGTGCTATTTACTATGTGCTCCACAACAGCATTAGGCACTTCGCGCCCTCCTGATGCTTGTTGTTGAGTTCCGTGACTGTGGATCAGAGCGAACGACTACCAGGAATGATTATCAGAGTATTTTACTGGCCACAACTATTGGAACTAGCCACCACGGCAATTCGTCGACCTGGCGCCCCCTAAACGCCGCTTGGTGGTGGGTAATCCGAAGGTTCGCCTAGCTTGCTTGGGTTGATACGAGAGGTTTCACTGAGCAACCGCTTTCCTTGATGCATTCATGGATACCTAAAGACATGATCAACTACCTGACGAGAAGCTCTAATGTGCAGCATTCGAACTGCCGGAGGTGACAATCGAATCCAGCTATGTTTGATCTCAGTGGCGAGAGGACCACCGTGATGATTCCTCACAAATAAATATCTACCGGGTAGTACCTAGAACTAACAACAGGGTAAATGGCTTTTACTATCCCGGTCTGGCATAAGCAGATTGCATTTGCCTGGTATCTTGGCATACAACGCGACTTATGTTCTGGAATGGCCGTCCTGAGACGGTATTTACCGATTTCTGGGGTCATGTTACTCTTTCATTCTATATGAGAGCAGCAACAGTGGTAGCTTACCCTTTGAATCAAACTTCGCCAGATTCATGTCTCAGCCGTCAGTCCCTACTTTTTTTTCCACAGCTCATCACGCTGAACCACAAACTTTGCCTGTGAAAGAAAAAAAGAAAGAAAGCTGGAAACAAAAGGGCTTGTTAATTACTAATGCGCCATCCTAAGTTCAATGATCAAAGTCTCAACAAAAGGTCGCCAATTCGCTAACGCCAAACACCATATCCCCCTGTTCAGCTAAACGCCAAACTATGCAATCGACAACCGTGGCCGTATCCACGTCTCAGGAACCGAGCTTTTGCCCGCCTCCATCTCACAACGCGGTCCTTCTCAGACCCTCATCACCATCTGCTGTATTTTTCAGCTATCTGCAGACGGGTCATGAGTCAGTTTATCAGTCTGATAATTTACGCACTGGCTAGCTACTTACTGTGAGAGTGTATCATGCTAGAACAAGCACAGCATGTCAAGACAACAGCAGCACGCTGTTCCAAGCGCCAGACCACCTAGGAGGCTACCGCAGCAACCGTCGTCCCTCCTCTGGGGATACTGCCCTTGTGGGCGCCCGTAGTAGCCTTGAGGAGGATATTGGCCTTGCCCAGCATACGGGCCCTGTCCCGGACCATACGGATCTTGTTGCTGATTATAATACCCCATTTGCGGTCCTGGTTGATAATATGCCTGCTGATTTTGCTGGTAGTTCTGTGGCTGCCCTTGGCCGTAGTAATTGCTGCCGCCACCATACACAGCCTGGGGAGGCTGTGGCGCTCCTTCGTATGGGGGAGGAGCTTCGTTTTTGGCCATGATCGTCACAGAATGTCGACTTCGCGATCCCAGAGAATATTTGCAATGATGCTACCGTTTCCGGGAACGATGGGAAGTGAAGGAGGGAAAAAGCATGTGGGCTAAGACTGGTCAACCGCGTGGTCAAAACTCCGCCGGCCCAGTCGCAGACTATCCAACGGCCATTACGACGCAGATGACTGGCAAGATGCTGCGCCACTCTTAGCCAACGAACTCTGTTTCCAGTAGAGTGAAGCAATCAATGACCAATTTCTAGTTCCCTAAATTTTCGATTGTTTGAAGATTTTCTCAGATTCACGCAGACAAACTAAACACTATCCTACTTGTCACTTTCTATAACAATTTAAAGATAGCTCTGTGAGCTGGGGAATGAAAGGACTAAAAAAAATGAAGATGTCACTCGGCACATGGCGCCGCGCAGCATGGTGGCGCTATTCGTCTATATTCGTTAATACTAGGAACACGTGCCGCATTTTCTCAGTGAGGTGGCAATTCACGTGACATCCAATTTCCAGCCACATTGTGGCTTGATGCTCGCCTCCACCAGAATTGGAATCGCACGAAAAGTTAGAAATTCCTCGATTGACGAAACCCCACGTTGAAGAATCACGACGGTGCAGCAGGATCTCCTTGACGGCAACAAGCTCAGCAGATAATACGGCGAGGTTAATTTTAAGATCCGGGAGGACAAGCGATTCATCATGGCTACCACGGCGCCACCACCCAAGTCCACGTAAGGCCCTCAGGACATAACCTCAAAAATCTTCTGGCTAACCCCACCATTGATAGGCACGACTGGGCGGACGACGATTTTGAGACCGAGGAAACCTCCACCGATCTTCCTCCCCCTCAAACAATCTCTAATAAGGATGGAACAAAGACGATAATCACATTTCGATACAACGACGACAACCAAAAAGTGAGAACGACTCGTCGCGTCCGCTACGTCACCCATACCGAGACAGTCAACCCTCGTGTCGCCAACCGGAAAACATGGAGCAAGTTCGGACTGAGCGCTAAGGACCCGCCGGGCCCTGCTCCTGATACCACATCTGTTGGCGAGAACATCATTTTCCGGCCCAGTGTCTCTTGGAGGAAGGATGCTAAGGAGGAAGGCGCGGACGCCAACGCCCAGGCGATGAAGGACAAGCTCAAGGACAAGAAGGTCAAGTGCCGTATCTGCAATGGCGAGCATTTTACAGCCAGGTGTCCTTACAAAGATACCATGGCGCCTGTTGGAGAGTCTGGCGCTGCCGACCCTGTTGGTGGACTGCCTGAGGAGGTGCCAAGTGCTGGTGCTGCTGGGGCCGGGAAGAAGGGCTCATACGTTCCTCCTGCTTTGCGTGGCGATCGTGCCGGTGGTGCCGGAGACCGTATGGGTGGATCAAAGTACCCCGACAGGGACGACTTTGCCACTCTGCGTGTCACCAACGTGAGTATTATCCAGACAAGCAGTTGGTGGTCGATTGCCGAGCTAACGATTTGTTATAGGTGTCCGAGATGGCGGAGGAGGGAGAGTTGCGGGACATGTTCGAGCGGTTTGGTCGTGTCACCAGAGTCTTCCTTGCCAAGGACCGGGAAACTGGGATGGCCAAGGGATTTGCTTTTATCAGTTTCGCGGATCACGGCGACGCTGTCACGGCTTGCAACAAGATGGACGGGTTTGGTTTCAAGCATCTTATTCTCAGGGTGGAGTTTGCCAAGAAGGCTCAATAAGCTGGATATTTCTTGCCGTGGGATGATTTTTAGAGGGGTAGGGTAGTAGGTTAATGCATCTGTCACGACTATATGCCAAATAGTTAGAAACTGTCTCTTTGTTCATACCTATCGTTGGATAATACCCGTGCTGCCGAGTCGTGACTGTCGTTTTATTATTCGACTCGAAAATGTGTACGTAGACCAGCATACGTTACCTTAGGTTTGGAAAGAGAATATTCATTTGTTAAGCCTATGAAGAGCATAAAATGGTACAATTCCACAACCCCTGAATTCATGACTGATTTGCGTCGTGCACTTTGCTATTGATGGGAGAGCGAATCGAAGAGCTTGCTTGTTCATAGTGATCAAACTATAGTAACTTGAAGGGAGCAATATCTTTTGCTTCATCACTAATCCTCACCGGAAATGCTATCCCTTGAACTCCCATCTACTCTTACGGTATTATTGGCGGATTCGTTCTTCATTGTAGTTCATCGTCCTCCGTTAATGGTGTCGCTAGAGTCCAAATTCAGAAGTAGGCTCTTCCGATGTTGGCCCTTATTGAACCGCCAAAAGAACCGTTATATCATATGAGCATCCTCTGTTTATAACTAAGTTAATGCTTTATTTTCGTCCTGCCGATGCCAGCAGCTACCCCTTCCCCTTGCAGGAAGCTAAGTCCAATAGTCAAGTAGATACACAAACCTACTGCAGCTGAGATATAGTAGAGTGTATCCTATTGGCCGTTCTATAAGCACCCATTCAATCCAGTCGCACTAGGGCCGCATAAGCGTGCCCCCTTAACTTCTTCTATAAGACTAGCTTAAGTATTCCCATTTTTTAATTGGGTATAAGCTACATATTCTGATTAGTACATCTGAAGCGATTGGCCTGCCAAGTGACGCTTATACAGCCCTAATGTGATCGAATCGAATAAGTGCTTACAAGAACTACCCTTTAAATAGGCAGGAGAGCAGGCAGGTCACTGTTCCCAGTGTTTGGCTCTTAACAGATTGGCGTTTTCTAGTACTGTCACGAGGTGGAAGCTTGGCCATGCCTGATCACTAGAGTGTGCCCTGTGACGACTCGTCGGTCTTGTCGTTACAGCCAGACGCTGTACGGCTAGTGTCAGGACAATTGGCCACCCAATTAGCTAAGGAATTGGTCCGGGTCGAAGCAGCCGGGCGGCTGCAAAGGCAACCTAGCCGTGCAGCCACTAGCCAACTCCGACGGCCAGACGTCGCGGAGCGGGGGAGGCCGTAGATTCAATAGCGGCCAAGCGCAGCTAATTGAGACAGCGGTTAGTACGGGGAAAAGAGAAGATGGTCAGACAATAAGGTCATGAGGACTTCAAGTCAGATGGTCAGCTACACGGATGAGCCGGAATTCCTAGGGAAAATCAAGGAATTCAAGTAGAATTGGATAATAGCTGCAAATTGTAAGGCTAGAGGGCAGGCCACGCCGGACTCTTAGGTCGACCGAGGTCTGTCGAAGATAAATAGCTTGGAACAACCCCAACTAGGACACAGGGCAAGCACACACAACACAATTGAATTGAACCACAGTGTCTTACAAGATCGTCATATCACGTGACAACAGGGACGTTCAGGGCGAGAAAAGTGGGGCTAAATCGAATACCCAACGAAGACCCTATCGTCATATCACGTGACAACAAGGACGTTCAGGGAGAGAAAAAGTGGGACTGAATTGAATTCCCAAGGAAGACCCTGTGCGATCAAACCCCTTATAACCTATACGCTCATAACGTCACACATGTCAATGGTTGCCAGTAATGAATTGACTTGTTGTGTTCCCTTGCTGGTACTTCAAGCCAATATCATTAAATTTCCAGTAAAATTTCCCTATACCCACTACCTACTAGTCACCATGCTTCTCTGATGCTGGTAACTGAGTACTAAAATTAGCAGTACTTTAGCATTACCAGGACCTACATTAATAAGGGGTTACCACTAAACATAGTTTACTAGTACAAGGTTAGTATTAAATCCTAGTAAAAAGGATTAAAATCAAGACTAATGTGACGATCACAGCATTGTTACTAGCATACCTACCTAGGTAGGTACTCTGTACTGTGTACAGATTGCTGGTACATATCACCACTAGCAGAAAATCTCCACGCCTACAGTACAAAACACGTAGATATAGTATTACCGCCAAGAAGTTCATGGAGTTGGCGCAAAAGCCAGGGAAGATATGCGTTATTGTAGGTTACAATTATAGCGGCACGCATCTCAAATCGTGCATGGTAAGGAAACCCTGCAAACCCCTTTTTGGCCTTGGTCGATCCTGATCGGGCCTAATACTTACGCATTGGCCGTTGCTGACCAGGTAAGGCTCACCACCTAACGAGGCATGGCAACGGACACTCCTAAAGCCTTATAATGATAGTAGTATTAGAAGCAGTATTATTTCGCGCCATAGTAGAGCCGAAGAGCCATCCGCTATGTGCGGTAGAGGACATGCTGAGCTAGCTACTTCAAAAAAGAGATTTAATATCAATAGAGGCCAGTCTGGCTGCTGATTCCAAAATGGTCATTTATATTCAAGCTCCCTTGCGGCATAACGCCCGAGGCGTACAATTTCCAGCGATGCTTACTGCTCTACCAGTCATCATAGAGATTTTTCAGATATGACTTGTATTGGGCCATAACATGATCAAGATGTGACGTAACCGCAAGCTCATAAAGATGAGGCTCGACCTCGGAAACAGCCTCTAGGTCAACAAGTACCACCCGATCGCCTACAATAAGGAAATTATCCAGCTTTGTATCACCATATGCAACGCCAAACGCCGTGAATTCCCAGAGCGCAGACTCAACCTGCCTCTCAAACTGGTCTGCTGTAAGGGGAGAAGCCGGGTCCTGTTCAAACGGAAGTACAACATCAACATACGATAAGATGATGGCTGCAGATCCCTCATATTCAGCATCTCCTAAAAATTTAGGTATGACGCGGCCCTGTAGTGACTTTAATCTCATATACATGGCCTTCTCGTTGTCGAACTCGTCGTCCCAGTCCCGCTTGGGGCTCTTTAGGATGACCTGTCTGGGCAGGAAATATCCTGGTATAGTAGACCTGGCGAAAAGTCGAATAAATAAGGGCAGATAGAGCAGAAATGCAATGACGGACCTGTCGAAGGCGGTACGAACAAGCGAGAGACGCAAAACATTAGGATGCGCGGTGTCGATGGGATCAGCTATAGCTAAGACGGTACCACTCCCAAAGCGGAACTATTAAATGGTTATATCGACGTTAATGCTCTTGTTATTATAAGTCCACGTACTCGGATCGGACGAGGCCATGCTGGGTCGTCCATGCCAATATTGAGAGCTGGTGTTGGTTGCGTGTGGTGAGAGACGCGCTGGGATTTTGGGGAGGGTCTTGATCGCTCACTGGCTGCCTCGAAGTGCTGCCAGGGGCTGGTGCATCTCGGTCACGTGTGGCGTTTCCTTGAGAGGTGGCGAGGGAGAGGGGTAGATCTGCGAATCGCAAAACTTGCCTATAACAATTAAACAATCTATCATTACCCAGAAGATAATTTATGTTAAGACGGCCTTCATCGTCAATCCCCTGTCATACCTTTATGTAATGGCTACCGCAGGAGCAGCTCTCATTAATCAACACCCAACAAATCCAATAAAAGACACGTTCCATACTTCCAGCAGCAGCAAATCGTGGACCAAGTCCTTCCCACCAATCACAAAGTTAAACGTCCGTACGACAATTCAGGGTCCAGAGTGTGTTATTGCTCACTTTGACCGTTGTTTCTTGGACTAATATGAAGATGATGACCTGCGGTTGTCGGAGCTTGTGAACCCCCCGAATTACCGTCAATGGCGCTTGAACTCAGAAGAAGATGGAATCAATTGGTTCCATACGGAGATCTCTAATGTAGTGCTCGGAGTGTGGACAAGCTATCCGCAACTACTTCAGGCCTCTCATGAGAAGCCCCTTTCCGAGCACAGCCATGCTGAGACGGTTGATATTGCCTATTCCGTATCGCATGGCAGAGTTAGGACCCATATAGCAATTGGAGAATTCAAGAGATGTCTGATTGTTCCAGCACAATGGCAAAGTGGAAATCTTACTACAACCCAAAAGTCACTGTCGCAAGAACTTAGAGGGTGGGTAAACGCCAACCATACCCGGATTTAGCTGACTATAATCTAATAGGTATGCGTATAAGTATGCCTGCCCCCATGTGTTTTGCTTTGACAATAGCCATATGCTGTTACTTCAGTTCAGGGCTGAAAAGGCATCCGACATCAAGGATGCCAACTGCGAAGTGGACTGCTGGATACTTCCGCGGCAGAATTCACAGGGTACACCTCTTCGCTACGCTCTTTATCGCTTATTGGCCCAGGGCTTCCGCCGCTGCCAGGGGCTTTACGCAATGGACGTGTCATTAAATGGAATCCAACCGCATAGGCGCTATTTCTATTGTAGAGAACCAGTCTGGAAGATCGACGGCAAAAAGTATGCCATGCCATGGGGACATCGTCGTGTGTTGGACAGGAGGTACGGGGCATTTTACTGGACGGATGCTGAGGGTTCCCAGGCCTTGCTGGACGAGGATGGGAATGTAGTCTGGGACACGGCAGCGTTTTGGGGGGCAGAGTCGTAGTAGACGCTGTCACTGCATGCTGTATGGTCAGTTGGAATGTTTTCTCTAAAGGCCGCATTTTCTACAGACAGCCAGGATCTTCCCAGGTGGGTTTATGACATCTTCAAGTTGGAAAGATACGCCATTGCAGCAAGGGCCTTACTTCAGCTCATGATCTTGACCTTGGTGGTGCCGGCAATAAACGCTCATATTGAGGAAAAGGCAAAAAAATGCAATATTTGTAGCTGAATGGTACTATGGGCTTAAACGTATGATTGTGTAGTGCCTATACTTTAGGGATTTTCAAGCATCATTTATCATGGTGCCTTACATCCATGTGTAGATAGAGGATCTGAAATGGAATGTTTGATCTACAAAGGGTGGGGATCGTGCTGTTACTTTTTGCTAGTCGCAAGTAGAATTGTGAGGAAACAATATTATTCACGCAATTTGATACAAGGTACACACAAGACAAATGTCATGGTAAGTGATGTTGTATGTATGTTTTATAGCTTCTATTCAGATATTTGCCTATTCAATGTACCCTCCTCATTGCTTATTTATTAGATTCCTCTGCTAGAGGGATGCTTTGCCACGGCGCGGTTGGAGCTGTTGGAGCTGTTGGAGTTATTGGAGTTCTTAAGTTTTCTGGTGATTCCTGTCTCGACATCTCGCCAGAGAATTAGTGTTAATATAACTTAAAAATAGGGAAAGCTTTTACCTCTATTTCCAAGGCTTTGCCCAATCTTATATGATACATCATAAGCCGGGTAATCTTCCCGTAGAGTCCTAGGAGAGTTTGAGAAAATCTGTCTAAATTATACTTGAAACCCTTGAAGATATCCGTTTCATCTAGGACGTATCCGAGGAGCGCCGGGTCTTCTAACAATGACTGAAGCGGGGCTAGACAGTTTCGGATATTTCCAAGCATATCTAGGTCATGCCTCATTGAAATAAGTACTTCAAGATGGCGTTCAAGTTTCTCACACATACTTTTTTTGGATAAACTGTGCTCTTCTCAAATAGAACAAAGGATGGAACTTTTGGTGTCGCATTGTCAGCCATGATAATATGAGAAAATTGTGAAGATAGTAGCTGGGATGGTGAAGAAAGTGGACTGGATGAGAGTGGAATGGAAGAGAATGAGAAGAATATTAGGTAGGTGGGAGTTATAATACTTCACATGGTTCTAAATAAAGATACTACGGATGAATCCAGCCAAGATCCGGCTACTTAAGATAGCAATCGGACCGATTGATGTGATTTCGAACCTTCGTCCGTAATATTCCGGGCTGGCACGGTGGTGGCACGGCATGGAAGGTTGGTAGATTGGCCGGCTTGCAGGTACGTAAACGCCGAGCTGTGGGGTCTTGTCCCCAAGGCTTGGGGCGATGGAATTCCTCTAGGTAATTAGGCACACCCGTCTACATTTCATCATGCGTCACTGGTTGGCCGGCCTCCTCAGCTTTTGGAAGCGCCGAGAAGTGGGGCCATATTGCCGGCATCAAAGTGGGGCTTTGTGGATGTTCTCCGTCGCGCCATCGGAGCTATAAGTTTCATCCGTCTGTGATCCGATGGACTCTCAAGGTTTTCGTTTTGTAGCCGCCAGCTACTAGGTAGTCAGAGGATTCAATCGGCGAGAAGTGGGGCCGCGTCGCCGACTTTGAACGGGATTCGTTTCCTCCAGACGGCGGAAGTACCATTCGATTACACTCAAACAGACTGCTACCAGGCTTAGTCTGGAATCCTAGCCCCAACCTACATCAGTTGGCTCTGCCTAGGTTAGCTCGCGGCAATAAATTTCCTAGGGTACCGGGGTAGTAGAGGAATGGTGTACCTTTTTTTCATTCAAGTAAGGTAGGAAATTTAACTTGCTTGGTCTATATATAACTCTATGCCGTGATTGTCTTACGATTTGGATATCTTAGAGGGAATATGACATTCGTAAGTCACTTGGTTGCCCAGAAACAGCACACCTAAAATTAACCCCTTAACCTATAGAGTGAAGGGAAAATAGTTTATACTAAGCTTGAGGCTTGGCCAATCGTGGTCTTGTGTACTGAATCGACCTGGGTCGAGACTCTCGCGACGCTTTATCTCGTTTCTCCGCGTCTCTGTTAGCATCTGAATTCATAGGCATCTTAAACAACAGAAATCGCCGTAGCTGGGCACACGTATTCGGATAATCAGGTCCGAATTGTTGGAGGGGAAAAGATGGTTGGTTCTTCGCTATTCGAACCAAGGTCGGCTTCCATACAAAGGAGAATCCGACTGACGTGCTGGGCTGGGCCATATTCCCTAATAATTCAGAGTGCATGGAATCTGCAAATGATTATCTGTAAATGTGGCAAGAGGTCTCTTGTTCATAGCAATGAATTATTTAATAGACATTGTTAGTTACATGAAGGCAATCCGGTTCCATGGCTTGCAGGACGGGTGACAGTAGCATTCGAGAGGATACACCCACAGGCATCGGGTTGCCCAGCATCATCTGTTTCAGTCCACCGTGTGTAACCCAAAGCTTCCGGCTTTTATATGTCCCTTCCCAGGCCGACCGAGAATCGTCGTATTGAGGGGAAGCCGCCAGTGCTTGGCCGACTGATGCTTGAGGGTGGTAGCTAGGCGCTTAACATGTATTCCCATTCCCAGTTTATACTAAGTCGATAAACGTTCAATTGCTGTAGACCCTCTAGTGATAATACAAAGGCAGATAACAATGACTTAGTAACAGTATGCCCCGCACCTTCTCCCAGATGACCAGATCAAACCCAATATGGACACCACAGCTGAGAAAGCACACTTGCAATCTTGGAATGAAGAGCTAAGAGCCGAATTGGCCGCCTTGCAGCCCAAAATTCAATGGCTAGCCACGGAAATGCTGCTATTAAGGCATATGATAAGTTGACCCTCAAACCTTTACGAACCCATGAATTAACTTTCAGTAGGTTCCCTGATGGGTGGTCTAGAATGTGCAGTACAAATGCCTAATCTGGAGAGCCGGGTGAATATTACGGATGATAAGAAGCCTGAAGGGGGTTGCTATATCAATGGAATCCACTGTTTTCCGGTGCTATCGGGTGTCGTGATGGTTGGTTGATGGTCGAGAACAATGTTCAAAATTTGTCGCGTAGGCCGTGGCAAAGGATCGTTAAAGTTTAATCATACCAACTAATCCAAGAATATCTTGCCAATGCAACCGTCGCTTTACTCTCAAAAAATTAGCAATTGGATGATATGACACTTCGCCCGCTCTAATGAAGTAGATAATAAACTGTCCTTGATCTGCTTGAATAAAATAGACGATAGACTCCCTTTGGTTTGCCCGGATAAAACAGAGGACGAACTTTCGCGCTTCCCTTTAGCCTTGTCCTTGCTCCTGTCTAGGACAACATCTACCTTTATACCTGAGAGATAATCAATATATGCTTCTGATACCTCTTGAGAGCTTCGGTTCTATTCGAGTAGTATTCCAATTACAACAGCTGGTGAATCAGATATATAAGTCGGAGCTTTGCATACTCCTATTACATCCAATTGTTATAGATAGTCTATAGACAGATTTTAACTTTTATATTAATCGACGATATTAAAATATTATTACCGGATCTCTTTCAATTTTAGTTCCTCAAGGCGTGCGAGGGTCGTGGAGATGCTCGCCTGGATGCGATTAATTTCCTTTATCTTTTTCAACCCCTTAGCAACCTCAAGGTCTTTCCGAAACTAGGTGATATCTCTCCGTCTTTGAAAACTTTGCCAATTATCCTCTATAATATAACAAGGCGTATTTGGATCTTTTTGTAAAAAAGCACTACCTTGTCACTCTACAATGCCGCCGTCATCGCCTGCTCGATCGGGGAATGTAATTTGAGCTAAGTTAGCTCTTATATGATGCTGCATGTAATGTTGTTAGTGAGTTGTCGCCGAGTTGTTTATAATCTAGCCTCGTAGAGCCGGTATAAGAGCACCTGGCGATAAATTAGAAAAACTTAATAATTATAAATAGATACAGAAGATATACCATCCAATCTATCACTAGCGCTAACTCTTATAGCATATAGCTATATAATATCCTCTTCACAGACACCCGCAACCTGAAGGGTTCGGTGCTATAAAGCCTAGTATTTCTAGTATTTTATTATAAAAATCAGCTTTTTTAACTTTTCTGGTTTCCACCGCAGTGGGATATAGTCAATCCCGGACTTAAATATATCCTTACTCATAATCTCTCCGCTTGACATATACTCATACTAGAATGCATTATCATACACGGCCTTAGCAACCAAGATAGTAGTAAGGCATAGTTAACAATACGGCAGGAATGGTAATAAAAACTATAGTCAAGATAAAAGTTAATAGCTTTAAATATATATATATATATACTATTTTTACCTTACTTTGAAGTTATCGCCCTCTTAATCTTATTTACCCTCTACTTAGAATAACGAATAGTGATTATAATAATTAAATACGTTTTGGTTAAATTAAGAGGATTGTATACTTGGGAGAATTGAATATCCTTGTATGGGATTTGCACTAGACTGCCAGGCCGCCAACTACTAATTCTAGCAAGTAAAATAGAGAAATGAAAGGCGAGACAAGTCGCAGGGTGATAATAAATATCGTTCGCTTTTATCCAAAAAATATCTAAGATAATATATATATCTTAATTAAAAATCTCTTTTTTTAAATAAACTAATTTTAAATAAAAACTATTAGCCTTATAAAATTATAATATTAATTAATTAATTAATTAACTCTTAGAAATATCTCGACTGGTATAAAAAATAATAAACATAAACCTGTGAGATAATATTTACCGGACTACGGTGGTATTATAAGTCTGAAGCAGGAAAGGTAAGTATTTAAAAGTTAGCTGATTATTGGTTTTACTATCTCTTACTTTTTAATACTTTCGAATTTATATAATTAAAGAGATCTACCCAAATATTCTAAACAGTAATACCAGATATAATAGTAAGAACAAATTCCCACTCATCTAGACCAAGGGTTACACGATGTGCTTTAGAGTTCTTAATGAATGACCAGAGAAACGCCAGCTCTGTACTCATCTTGGCAGAGATTAATCCAGGTTTCATAAGGGTCAATATGGGCAGACTTCGCAAATCTGGATTGTTAGATGTTAGAGTACTGCTAGTAGTAAAGAGGAGGGGACACTTACTGCTGCCAACAAATCCATACTCTATCAAGTCTGGCCACTCTTTTATCACCAGCAGTATAGAAACCATCTTCAAGGAAGGGCTGGTCTTGAATGTACTGAATTGCCTCTGAGGCAAGGATCTCGAAGTGGTCAGCCATTGCGTTAATGATGGAGTATACGCCGATGAAGTAGAATGGAATAAAATATTCGCTACCTACCTAGGCACCTATTTATACATCTTGCGCTTAGTAAAACATAGTAGAAGAGTAGTATTTTAAAAAGAGCGAAGAGTATTAATTCTAGACTAAGATGAAGAAGAAAAAAAGATGGTCGGCGCTTAATCAACCGTGGTCGGAGCGGTCGTTCAAAGACGGTCCGAAGTGAGCAGGACCGTAAGAGATGGTACCTATATAGGGCCAGATTACGGTCGACACCTCTATCCAACCGTTACGCGGTTCCGTGGTCTAACGGTTATGACTGCTCCCACCTCGAACCGTTACACAAGCAAAGACGTCACAATATCTTGTGGTGGTGCGAAGCCCTCATCGATACTCTTTCGGTTTAGCTGCTGCCCAGCCGTGCATCTTGACTGGAGACTGGAGAAGCGAGAAGCAGACAAGCGGGGAGGCCAGCATCTGTTGGGCAATTGTGGAGTGTGCGGGCGTACAGTAGTACAGTAGGGGGAAAGCTTCTCCGACGTGTGACAGGGTCGGGTTTTTTTACTTTCCCGCAACTTTCACATGTCGAAGAGATTTAGCGGGTCACAGAAAGCAATTGAGAAAAAAAAGGGGGCGGAGGAGAATACATGGGCGTTGAGGGCTGGTGATGGCCTCAATGAACGAAAGGGGCATTTGAGAATGAATTATGTAATAAGGACTTAATCCTTATCTGCAGGATGCAGGTACCTGATATCGGTACGAATACCTCGGGGTAGTATGAAGTGAACCTACGGAATAGACCGCCACCGCAAGCGTGAGGCTGTGGGGAATTTGTTAGAACCGTTTGCAGTGTGCCACCTGTTTTGTACTGTATTGTACGTACACTTACAGCAGTACCTCGCCGTTCCCCCTCCCGCTAACAACCGCCGTAACCATCCACGGCATCAACCCCCCCCCTCCTTCCCTCCTTCCCGGTCCAAGTTCTCTGCAGGTCACGAGACACCATCTGTTCGCTTCTGTCCTGCCTCTGAGCAACCAAGTTTGTCCCCCATTGAACTTTTCGAGGCGTCTTACAGAGGGATCTTCGTTCTGCATACCACTCAACCCGCCTTAGCCCACGGGAGCTCCATGCTGAATGACGTTCCAATTAGCCAAGTTGCACGGCCACCATTAAGCCGAGAACAAGCTCGCTTCTAGACTGCAGGCTCAGGGCTCCGCTCTAAAAAAACCACTCCAGGGACCATAGGAGAAGGCCCTACAACAGTTTCTCAACAAACTGGGCTGGGGCCGTGATTGGGCATCGTGCCCGGATGGAGAGAGCCAGCCAGCTAAATAGCCCACAGACTCGCAGTTCAACCTCGCCTTCTTTTTCCTCCAGTTTCCCTCTTCTGACACTCACCTCAACGCGGCCCACCTCGGACGATCCTCAACTCCGTCCACCATGAGCACGGCCGCCTATACTTCTCCAAATGCTGCTGCCTTGCGGCACCGGCAGACCCGTGAGGAGTCGCCGGCTGCACGTGGGAGTGTTGACCCCGGTCATGCAGCACCGAAGGAGCCACCACCATCCACGGCCGACCAGCCTGCCGAGGACGGCGGCTCCGACAAGCGTAAAAAGATGTTTGGTCGCACTCCGGACGGTACAGGTGCGTAGCTTAGATAAGAGCCGTGTTTTTTCCTGCTCCCGACTTTGCTCAGATGTGGTACTGACCTGCGACCTCCCCCTTGGGGGCGGCCCTCATAGTCTTTGTCGTGCCTACTACCCATGACATGGTCTCGCAGCTTCTCGATCCCAGACAGCCCAAGAATTATTCCGATGCTTTTGTCTTGGCCATATTGTTTCTGCACATCCTAGCCGCATATCTGCTCCCGGCTGGTTGGAAGCGTCCGGTGTTTGCTGCTGTCTTCCTGTTTTGGAGGGCTTCATACAACGTTGGCATTGGCGTCTTGCTGCATATTCAATCTCATCACCGTCGTCTGATCACCTGGGCTAGACAGTGGAAACTGTTTAAGCACCCCAGTACGGGTGAAAACCCCCGGCCATGGCTTTACAATCTGCTGAAGCATGAGCTTGAGGCCAAGATTCCCGAAGACTACGAATTTGAAAAGGCGCCCATCGAGTACAACACGTGGCTTGTATTCCGAAGGGTTGTTGACCTGATCCTGATGTGTGATTTCGCGTCATATTGTCTCTTTGCCGTCGTCTGTGGTCATATCCCTGAGAATGAGAGTATCCTCATCGGTATCTCCCGGTGGGTCCTTGGCATCACTCTCTTTGGCTTCAATCTTTGGGTCAAACTTGATGCTCACCGTGTTGTCAAAGACTTCGCTTGGTATTGGGGCGATTTTTTCTATCTTGTTGATCAGGACTTGACGTTTGACGGTGTCTTTGAGATGGCGCCTCACCCAATGTATTCCATTGGATATGCCGGCTACTATGGCATTTCCATGATGGCTGCCAGCTATGAGGTTCTCTTCATATCTATCCTAGCTCACCTTGCACAGTTCGCTTTTCTTGTGACCGTGGAGAATCCTCACATTGAGAAGACATATAATCCTCCACCCCCGAGAGCTAAGATTGTGACACCAAGCCGCTCTGATTCTACGGTGACACTCGAACTGCCCGTGGACGCTACTTATACTCCGGCCCCTTCCGCTTCCCAAAAAGACCTGCCACCGCAGGTGCATAACCTTGTGGGTCTTAGCAACATCGACTTGTTCCGAGTGCCAGATTGTGTTGTCGTCATCCTCCCAACGTACGTCGCAGTGCTGACTCTCGTGACACCGTCGACTGCTCTCTGGCAAGCTGCTTTCGTAGCTCACGCATTGCTGTGGCGAGTATGGTACCACTTAGGTCTCGGCTTCATTCTTGACCAGCAGTCCAAGTCGAAGATGTGGACTCGTCACTTTCTAAAATTTGGCGAGACCGCGGGAGAGGCTTGGCGGCAATGGAAAGGTTTGTACCATATAAGCATCGTCATGTGTAACACGGCTCTCATTGCAGCATGCTGGAAAATGTACAACCCGCCAGCGGATTGGCTCTACGGGCTAGTCCTGCTCAAGCACGTTCTTGGAGCTAGCTTGATTGCCCTTCAACTCTGGACGGCCTTTAGTGTCTATGACTCTCTCGGTGAATTCGGCTGGTTCTGTGGTGATTTCTTCTTTGACCACGAAGCCAAGCTTACATACACGTCAATCTACCGTTTCCTCAACAATCCGGAAAGGGTATTTGGCACCGCTGGCATTTGGGGCGCTGCTCTCATCACCTGGAGCAGATCCATCTTCATCATGGCTCTCGTAACTCAGATCCTCAATGTGTTCTTCATTGCATTTGTGGAAAGACCACACATGCAAAAGATTTACGGTCGCAGTCTCCGACAGGAGGCTGGTCTCACAAAGTTCATCAAGCGATCATTACCACCCCCAGTCAAAGAGTGGCAGGAGAGCGTCGATAAAGTAATTGACGAAACTTCTCACTTTGTCGAGGATTTCTTGGACACTGCCCGCCCCAAGTTTGCCTCCGGTGTCAAGACAATTGTTCGAGATACTTCTGCTCTTTTCAACATGGCACCTGCCCGACTTACGATTACCAGAATTAGTCCCGATTTGGCAGGATTAGATCCTAAGCATTACTCGCTCAGCATCGAGGGTACAGCTTCACTACAATCTGCTGTTGATGAGAGGGCTACTGGCAAAGAAAGTTTGACAGGCCGATTCCCCAAGTCGGTCAAGACCATGATCTATGAGTATGGTTCCCCCCTTCGAGTCAAGTGGCGTGCGCCTGCAAACCACAGCAAGAAGGATTGGATCGGTCTGTATATGGTGACAGACAATCGCTCCAGAGACACAACTGAGGTTTCTTCCCTTGGAAGATGGGCGCCGACGAGTCCGGGGAGTTACGATGCGTTGACGGCCGATAGCAGCATTACCATCCAGGAGCACCCCGTCGCAAAGGTTGATGACGCTGATCCCGACATGGTGGAAGGAGAGATTGTTTTCCAGGGCGATAAGCTGTGGTGGACTCAAGGTGTATTTGAATTCCGACACCATCACGACGGACACCACACTGTCATGACCGTTTCGGAGCCCTTTGAGATTCGTATTGGCAAGTTTGCCGAGGAGGACGTCGATGTTGACACCAAGGGAATGTACAGCAAGGCAGTGGAATCGGCTATTCTGCCTATTATTCAAAACTGTCTCGACCGTGATGAAGACATTGCGCCAAATACGGTGGATGAATTCTTCGGCAGTCACGTCGAGAGAGACGGCAAATATGCAAAGAGGATTGTGTATGCCATCCGGGAGATGTTTGGTATCGAGTTTGCGCCAGCGGTCGTCTTAGCGGATCGAAATGTGAGGAAGCTAGCATGGAGAATCTGCAATGCCAAGGAAGTCTTGGTAAGTATTCATCATCGCTATATAGTGGAGGTTGTGCTAACCGCGATATCTATCAAGGCTCCATACAGCATGTCGCACTCCAAAGGCACGACAACTCCAGCAGTTCAGGAACTTGCCGAAAAGTCTTGATGAGAATGATTATGTCGACGAGCTCGTGCAGCGGTTATATTAAAAAAGCTTGGTGGACTGGAACGGCGTTGGGAGGTTGAGTTTATAGTGAAGATACCAGCGTTGTGCAAGGCGATTAAAAATAAATTTGTCAAATAAAGGTTTAAATTCAATGGGATACTACTTATAGCCGTTGGCCGTGTGTCATGGCGCTCTGTTCTTCTGATCGTATAAAGCTCGGAAATCGTTTACTTTCCTTGTTCTCTTTGTCTTGGGTTTGTAATTTGCTAGGATCAATCGATTAAAGGCAGCAGAATCAAACACGGCAAGAATTATGACACGAAGGCGAGGTAGTTTAGGGAGACGAAGAGATCTATCAAGAATGGATACGGGAGATGCCTTGGCTACCTAGTATCACAAACGGTGCCTTCGTTAGGTGCGTACCAGCGTCTAAGTCTAATGATGCATGGCGCAACTCCAATTGCTCCATTTTTCACTTCACCCAGATCAAGCCCAAGGCTTCCCCAGCGACTAGGTGTGGCTGCTTGCTCGCCTAACCGCCGCCGCCTGTTTTCACTTATCCAGCAGACATGGATAGAGACACCAGAGACAAGGACAATGGCGCATGCCAAAGGTGGCCAGATTCGTGCTAGTACTGGAGGATAAATGCATCTCATGTCGTCTAGTAGGCTGGAGTCTACCTAGAAACGTGGCAAGGCGCAGCCGTCGGAAGCGGAGATGCGAATCAGGGTCTCCTTAGATATCTAGGTATGTATAGTGCATAAATAAATCGAAAGGTGACAAGTGCCGGGTATTATTGGGCGGCTCAAAGGGAGGTGGGTGAGGTGAGGTGAGGCACCGATGCTATCGACGTTAGTGCTGAGGAGAATCAAGGAAGAAGAAGGTGATAAGGCTGTGTGGCAAAGAACTCGTGCACATAATTATAGAGCATGCAGGTGCATGCTATTATTCTGGGAATATCTAGCCTAGTAAACTTAGTGCCAGCTTTGTATGGAGGGTTGTTGTTTGATCAGGCAGCCTTGTTGTAGAGCCGTATGAGTGGTGGGAGCATTATTCAGTAGAGAGAAGCAGCAACAGCAGCAGCAGCAGCAGCAGTATCATTTATGGTGAAGTTATATTCTACTCTGATGTACGTTTATGAGAGTGTAATAGGGCTTCGAGTGTCGTATGTATATCGTGATATACGATGAGTACATATAACCATCTTTGTTTGCTTGTTATACGGCTCCCTTCGTTAAAACCATCCAAGTTTGAAGATTGAGGACGACCTGAGTGCTCCGACATCTACACTCAGCTAACAATTCCTCCATAGCCCTTCCTAGCGGCAAAGTAACAATATATTAAATATATTAAACCCAGAAATCTCGTGCTCCCCTTACACAAGCGAGAACCAAATCCGTAGGCACTAGCACGATGGCGCACCCCAAAAAAACGCACCTAGGGACAGACTACCGAAAATAGCGTCTCAGCCCTCACAGAGTCGGGATTTACGCGGGACTGAAATGACTCTTGCTCGGCTACATCGGCAGGCTTGTTCAGCCCCTTCTGGGCTAGAACTAGTGCTAAATCTGCAGAAACGATCTATAGCTCTTGGGCAATAATATTCTTAGCTGCGGACAGAGCCTCATATATTGGGTGTGTGGGTGTGTATGTGTGTGTGTTAGTGGGCCGTATATCCGTGTATAGGTAGATATTGGCCCTGTAAATGAAGACATCTGTTATAAAAGGTGGGCTTGGGAACTGCAAGATCTATTCTTGAATCGCTTACTTAACGACATTATTCTCTATGTAAATTAGATTGTACAGCTAGTTACTTTACTTCTACAATTGTTCGACTGCCAAAAATGGCTATTATTCCTCATCTCATCCGAGCTGTCAGCTCAACTGGACATTATTCAACCTCACATGCCTCAAACTCACGCCCGTACTCTTCAGTACATCACTACTACCACACCGTCAACTATGGCGCCATCTCTGCTGGTGTGATTATCGGGGTGGTAGCTTTGGTATTTCTCGCTGCATTGATATACCTTTATTATAAAGGTATGTACCTACCTACCTTATATATGCATCTTTCGCTCTTCATCTACACGTACGCACACATTGCTTGCTAACTCGACAACTTCAAAGCCAATAAAGAGAACAAGGCCACAGGAAAACCGATTCCCCACGGCAAAATCATTCTGAAATCCCTGGCGTGCGCAACGATCCTGGGACTCATCTTCGTTATCTATTCAGCCATGACAAGTAACACCAGCTCAGGGCCTGCTCAGGGGATGACACAGAATAGCCAGGAACAGACGCCTTTTGTTAATCCGCAGCAGCAATTCCAACCGGAATTCCAGACGCAGTACCAACCGCAGATGAACTGGACGCCCGTTAATGCTGCGGCAGAGTCGCAAATTCAGGGGTGAGAAAAGGGCGGATTCGGTCAGTTCAAGTTGGTTAGTTGTCCGGCATATGGCTGTGACTATGGGTAATGTTTTCTGGTTGGCGTTGTATGGATATATATTTATATATATATATATATCAGTAACACATAGTTACATAGGTGTGTCTATGAAGCCACACAAAGTAATTCGACGCTCCATGATTGATTCTACCCTTAGAATGACCCATTCCATCGCCATTTTTAGGAGAGGCATTTCAGGATAGCCATATGAAATTGGTCTCTAAGCTTCACTGGCACATTACTGTCAAACCCGCTAGTGACATTCACTCACGCTGGAAACAGGTTGAATTGAATCGTTATTTAAGCGCTATTATCCATGACACAAACCTACTATTACTAACATCTAATAGTACAAGCTTAGTATGCTACCAAACCAAGTACTTTTGTGGGATTGATAATACTTGGAGAGACCGTGGTTGGTTGCCTGCTCTACTTGAGATTCAAATCTGACTATAATTTGTCGTCGCCGTCGTTCAACACCTGCTTAGTAACCGTTTCAAGTCCAATTCAACTCGCTATCTCATATTGCCATTCCATAGGCTGGAACTGCCAAAGTAACTATGATGCTCTTCTTACATATATATACGCCTGATGTGAAGCCTGATCCCAGACGCTCGCCTCTGCTCGCTGAACCATTCAAAGGCTCTGCTCCAACATGTAAGGGTTCCGGCGTGTCCTAGTCCGTGGCCGCAATAACAAATTGAATTAATTAGACGATGGCCATATGGAAGAGCTGTTGGTTGATATATGTTAACAACGTCATGTCCCTCGCAGCTCTCGGTGTGCGAGGTGTTCTGGGAATAGATCGTGGGGGGTCTGCTAATGGTAGATGGGGGTCCAGTCGGTGATGAGACAGCCCTGGCGCAAGCCCTAGAGCGAGTTGGAGATAGTGCCCGTAGGCAGGGCCGAATACCGCCCGGGATTTGATTGATGACGGTTGATGGCAACAAGATTCATGCTATGGAGTAGTTCACAAAAACACGGGCAAATATTCAGTATGGCTTGTCTGCTCATCACGGTTAGGCATTGATTAGGTGTACGTACGTGGTGAAAATGGCCAATCAATCTACTATTTCATGCGCCTGGCCATTCGCCTTACATACGGTAACTCCCTATAGATTTAGGTGCCTACCTAGTAAGTAGCCAAATACCCCGAATCGCAAACTGCAAGCCCCTCTTGTATTGATCCATCAATGACGAGCATACGCAGTAGAGACCAATATGTTAATTATCTCCATTCCATGTTCCCCCACATTCTCCATTGCAGCCTCTGGGGGCGGGCAATCAGATCAGTGGGGATACCAGCTTAACAACAGGGGAGTCTACCATGCTAATGGATCCATCCCTAGATCCATTGTGTGCCGAGGAGGCTAGGGTGCGAGTCAGGTTGCTCTAAGGCTCCAGGTATTTATTTTTATTTTTATGTCGAGATGTCAAAGAAGGGTCATCCTGTAGTCTCAGAGATGGAAAATGCAAAGAAGCATCGATCGAAGAAACAGCGCTTCTGATACAATTTCAAAATCTGACGTGGTTTCATATACAAGGCGAAATCAATGCATTCTGGTGGTTCCAAATGTTCCCCCACCTTGTAAGCAGCGGCTTTTGCACTACCCAAGTCTCCTTCCCAGTTGGGGTTGTTCGTAGATGCGCAACCCCAGGGGTTCTGGATGACGAATTGCTACTGTAGCATCACTCAGAACCAAGGCGCCTTTGCCGTTGCAAAGGAAACGTTGTCATGGCACTCGTTATGCGGGTATTGGGGTGCTTTTAGTCCTCAATCTTGTCTGTAGAGAGACATGGACCGCCTTTGTGGGGTTACATTCATCGAAGCTTTTGTCGATCATATATATATATATACATAACACCGGACCTGCGCGATCCGACCGCGATGTCTCTGATCTTATTTTTTTATTTCATCTTCCACTACTCCCGTCAGCTCTGTTTTCTTTCAACTCGCGTGACGCATAGCCCAAGATGCCTAGCCGCCGTTCTCTCCAAAAGAGCTTCGTCTCTACCCTGCTGTGCGTCGGCCAATTCGCCTCCGCCAGCTTGGTCTACGTCTCCTCCTACGGCGGCACCGTCACGACTCTCAACTACACCGCTGGAGTCTGCTCTGGCATCACAAAGCTGCAGCCTGTTTCCGTCTCGAAGCAGTGCTCTGACAATCCCACGTGGCTGACCCTGGATTACCCTGATGCTCGGTTGTTCTGCCTCAACGAGGGCCTGAACACGCCCAATGGGTCGCTCACGTCTTTCCAGACCAACACGGATGGCTCCCTGAAGCAGCTCAACCAGGTCTCTACTCCCAATGGCCCCGTGAGTGGTGTTGTCTATGGCAGCAACCGGCGTGGCTTGGCTCTGGCTCACTAGTAAGCTTCACTCGCATCTTGCTGATGGAGAGAGGAGGCATAGGATGCTGACCCCGAGGAATGTGTAGCGGCGCTGGGTCCTTTTCTACCTGGGATGTCTCCAACCCCAATCACATCAAGCATGTCGAGACGAAGCAGTACCATTTGACCAAGCCTGGTGCCGACCCTGATCGCCAGGAAGCCAATCACCCTCACGAGGCTATCCTCGACCCCACGGGCAAGTTCCTGCTCGTCCCTGACCTTGGCGCCGACCTGATTCATCTCTACTCGTTCGACGACAGAACTTTGAAGCTCAAGGACCTCACTCCTGTCAGTGTCAAGCCGGGCTCTGGTCCCAGACACTTGGCCTTTGTCAACAAGGGCAAGAAGACGTTTGCCTATCTCGTTACTGAGCTGGGCAACACCATTATCGGCTACGAGGTCACCTACCCCAAGGGCAGCATCCAGCTGAAGCAGATTTTCTCCATTCCATCTCACGGCCAGGGATCCACCGTGCCAAGTGGCGCAGCTGTCTCCGAAATCATCATCTCGGTAAGTTAAAACATATATGCCCTTTTTTTTTTCTTTTTTTCATTTGATCATTCTTCCATAGAGACTAATACTTCTCCGAGCAGCCTGACAGCAACTACGCCATTGTTTCATCCCGCGCCGAGAACGACTTGACCGTTCCCAACTTTGACGATCCCAGCACCACCATCGCCTCCGACCCCATCATCAACTTTTCAATCGACGCCAACACCGGCGCTCTCAAGGCCTTCCAGACAGTCCCTGCTGGTGGCAGGTTTCCTCGTCAATTCGCTATCAACAAGGCCGGCAATTTGCTTGCCGTTGGAATGCAGTTTGATGCGCGTGTGGTCTTTATCGAGCGTGATGTCAAGTCTGGTCGGCTGGGCAACTTTGTTGCTTACTCTGACATTGCTGGAAACATTACCTCTACCTTTTTTGACGAGTAAACCCGATATTGGCGCGTGACTCGGAAAAAACGTGATGATGTAAATGCACAAAGCCGAGTTAGGATCGTATATATAGCAGTTATGACATATATATTGTATAGTATAGTATAGTATAGTATCGGGAGTAATTGATCCCCTCTAGTCAGCAGTCTACTAGATCATAGTCACGTCACATCACGAGCTAGTAGGTACCTGCATTGTGTATTAAAATCATCTGCAGGTCCTCTGTTGTGAAACGCCTTTTTACCGAACCATGTATATGCATCGACAGCGCGCTCCATCACGCCGACTCGCCGAAAATCCCCTCTAGGGTCTGGAGACTGCGCCAACACTTGGGTTCGTTTGGCCAATCCCGACTTTGTGGCAGCTCATCTATGCAATTACATTGGCCGCCACACAAGCAAGTTTGGGGGTGGGCTGGGAATGTATGTACGCTGTAATGGTGAGTTACACAATGTTTATTAGACACCACCTGAGCATGCGGTGGTGCACGACATACGACATACATGGATGAGAGACATGCGTCTGGCTTTATATGCGTATCATCAATTGCGTGTATGTGATTGTGCTTCATCTGGTTGAGAAGCTGCATTGAGGTCTTGACTGATAGTTTGCTGTCGAAGATCGTATTAGGCAGTGGGTCAGATTGTTGCTTTTCCTTTTTTGTAAGACTCCAAATCCCGAGAAGAGCTGAGCATTATACGTCATTCACCGACGCTGTAAAAATTCGTGAGTTATATAAGTGAGTCCAATTCCTCAGATCCATCATATAATAGTCCAGCTACCATTCTCACCTCACTACGGCGCCCTCGGAGCCGAGTCGGATCCTAGAGGCATCGTCATCATCACTAAGTAGGCGCCGGTGGTGCGGGCAGCGGGCCGACCAACTAGGCCGCTAGAGGGGCCGAGCCGCTGGCCCGCCGCGCGCAGCATTGATTCGACAGCATCAACTCCACGTGAGGTCGGCTCAGTCTCATGAGGAGGAGCTGGCCGTGGCGCTGGTGGGTGAGGAGTGAGGAGAAGCTAGGATGGGCGAGACGGGGTCACCAGCACAGCCCGCTGTCACTGCTGTTGTCACGCACCTCGTTTTGCTCACTCAGCAGGAGGGCGCATGGCTACTACAGCAGCACTGATGTGATGTGAGGCCTTGTGTCCATCCGTGTGTGTATGTGTGTGTGTGTGTGTGTGTGTGTGTGTGTGTGTGTGTGTGTGTGTGTGTGGTGTGTTTGTGATGGGGGATGACCTGCCACGATGAGTGGAGGAAGCGCTCTGATGTAAAGCGGACTCTCTATGCCTAGCATGTCATAGTAGTACTCTGTAGTTGCGCAAACGTGATGAGGTTCGGTGGCTACTTGGATTTGTGAACCGCCAAGGAAAAGTCTCGTTACGAATTCATGTCAGCTTTTCAGGAGCTTGTTTTGCCCACCCTCAAAGCTTTGAGTCCCCACACGTGATGGTCACCCCCAGCCAGCCGACTTGTTTGTGATGAGATGCCAACCACCGCCATTTTGGGTGGATGCCTTTGCAAAGCGGGCAACGCAAAGGAAAACAAGGCATGGTGATTGCGGTTTTGATTGCTTTTTTGCTGCGGCGGCCGGATGATGGATTTTGTTTTTTTCCTGAGCCGGATCTACAAAGCAGCAAGCACCTGAGACGTAGGGATTCTCAAACAGGTTGAAATACTGCTCCTGCTCATTCCCCTTTTTTTATTCTCAATTTTTTTTTTTTGGCGGCTGAGGCCTACGATATCACCCTCCTTCTCATTCCTTAGGCTGCAGCACGCCTGGAGAGAAGATTTCGTTTTTCTTTCTTATTCTTCTTCTGCTACAGATTCGCCCGCTGCTAGTGGTGGTGGTGTTCTGCTACAGCTGCTGCAAGGCAATCGCAAAGCCGGTTTGAGGAGGGCTGGGGGCACCGTGGTTCACCCCCAACCGACCCTCTATTATTACTGCTACTACTACTACTACTACTGCTGGCCTGACTACCTACACCCAACTCCTCAATCTTTCTTCTTCACATCTTCTGCTTCCTTGGAGCCTGAGACTCTGGGACGGGGCTGAATTGACGCCCATTCCCACGTCCATGTCTCTGGGCAACCGGCTTCCTTAATAATAGCGGCCCAATTTGCACGGGGCTTCTTCCCCCCCTGACCCTCTTTTTTCTTGCCCAACGGCCCTCTGACGGCGGTCATGCACATTGTGGCCCCGCGACTCCAATCAGAACACCGTGGGATGCCATAGCTGGTGCAGCGTGGACGTTCCTGACTGGCCCACGAGGCTGCGATCGCTGCTGCATAGTCCGACTGCAGCCATTTTTTCTCTCTCACTCTCTCTCTATCTAGCTATCTATCCATCGCCTGCGAACTCCACCGCCCAAGAGAGACAGACTATCCACAAACGCCAGGGCAGCTTTCTTTTAGGGCGTGGTGTGTGTGTGCCTTGCTGTCCTGTCCTTCACTCGACGTTCCCCCGCCGTGAGCGCGGTAGCCGAATCGAAGCCCAACGACACTGCAGCCTTGGGGAGGAAAGTCCTTGGAACTTTGAAAGAGGAGGAACTAAAGGAAAGAAAGGGGAAACCAATAACAAGAGGAGGCAAAGGCACAAGAACTAAGAGAGGGCTTGGTTTGGCTTGGCTGGCTGGCTGGCTGGCTGCGGTCGTCCTCCCCTCCACTACCGCCTACATACAGACAGACATACATACATACATACCACCACCACCGCTGCCAAAAGTGGTGACATGGGGCTGGACTCGAATTCATATGCCGGACCTGGCAACGCTCGGCCTGCACGGCGGAGATTCAGACCTGGTGAATCGAGTGATTGGCATCCGCGTGTCAATGAGATGATTCTCTCGCCGCCTCACCCTCGCGGCACCGCCCAAGTACAAAGACGCCTGGATCTGGCTCCGTCGCCGCCGCAGCTGACAATGCGCAGGAGGGAGGCGAGCACCTCCAGAGCTCTGGAAGCCACAAGTGCTGCCACCGTTGCTGTTCCTGCTGTTCCTGCTGTTCCTGCTGTTCCTGTTGCACCTGCTGGCCGTTCCACCATGTCGCCCTGGCCTCCGCGACTGACCAGGGCCTCGTCGGACGCCTACCGCCGGCCAAAGGGCACGCTGGTGGAACCATACGACGGCGATGTGTCTGCTGGTGAGCAGACTATGTCTCGACCAAGGAGGAACTCGTCACCACTAGGGTATCCCCGCCGGAGACTCATGCCGGGGGCCTATTCTGAGCCATCGACACCTAGGACGCCGAGTGAGTCGTCCTCGGACGGAGATGATCACGACCACGACGACAGTATCGAGGTGGAGGAAGTTATGGCCGAGGACTCGTCTCGACACAGCAGGCACCGCGCGTCTAGCCGTGACGACTATCTTGAATCTTCCGTGGAGAGAAGCCGCTTTCGAAAGAGATTCGACCGGCCGTACTACTCTGAACACGAACCGGATACAGAGCCCCCACAGTCGGCGAGTGAGATGGCTTCCACCTCGCGCACACGGGAGTCGTCCCGCGCCCGTGACAGGAGCGAGTCACCCCGCAAGGCCCACCGTTACCAGTTGACGCATCATGTCATTGAGGATTCACGGCCACCGGTATCATCCAAGAGGTTGGTCAAAAAGCTTCACGGTAGTACATGCAGTTGGGAATTAACTTTGAGGCTCCTGTAGATCATCGAGGAGGGGATATAGGTCTGCCGAATCGGCATATGGAGATCGCGATCACCACCCTCGCAGGTCATACACTATGCGATCAAGCCGAAGTCTCAACGGCTCGACGTCCGGCCCTGCTCGTATCTTTGGGACCTTTTTTGGAAGCTCTCCATCTAGGCGTTCCTCGCCGGACAAGTACTTCAAAGTAGAAAGGCGCTCAAGAACTGAAAAGCCTCGAAAAGGGTAAGTCACGTTTGTTGTGGATGCGATATCACCCATTTATTTGCCCAAAAAAAAGGGGGGGAAGCTTTGAAAACTGACACGTTGTCAAGCATTGAATGCGTCAGGTGCATGGAGGACACTTCATCGTCAAAGGGGGCTGATCTCAAATGCGGGCATCGAATGTGCAACTCATGCATGAAGCAAATATTTGAGATGTCTATTCACGACCCACAACACATGCCTCCTCGATGCTGCACCAAGAGCCATATCCCGCTCAAACACGTAGACTTGTTGTTTGACAATCATTTCAAGAGGACCTGGAATCGCAAATTTGCCGAGTACTCGACCGGCAATCGCATCTACTGCCCGTCCAAGAGGTGCGGGGCGTGGATCAAGCCAGAGAGCGTCTACCGTGGCGAAGACGGCCGAAAAGTCGCTCGCTGCAGTCGCTGCAAGACAAAAGTCTGTCCCAAATGCAGTGCAAAGTGGCATCACTCGCCTAACTGCCCCGGGGACGAGGAGACAAGCCAGTTTTTGGACCAAGCAGAGGAGGAAGGCTGGAAGAGATGCTACAGGTGCAAGACAATGGTTGAGCTGAAAGAAGGATGCAACCATATGACTTGGTGAGTTTACAGCCTCGCTATTTGCCTGAATGGGAAAGAGAAAAAAAAGGAAACAAGAGAAAAGAAATGCTCGGGCTAAGCTAACAAATACTCATCTACAGCCGCTGTGGCGCCGAATTCTGCATGATTTGCGGCGTGAAGTGGAAGGGGTGCAGTTGCCCCTGGTTTAACTATGAGAATGGAGCCAATCCATGGGAAGATAATCCGCTGCAGGACTTGAATATTCCAACGGAAGACCTGAGAAGGATACTTCGCAGTAACCGGCCCATTTCTATGGAAGAATTACGATCCTACTCGAGGCCAACGAGTGTCTTGCCGCCGCGGCCGCGGCCACAGACTTACGAGGAGGAATTAGTTCTGAGGCGGATCCAAGAGCAACGTGATGCTAACATGGCCAGACGAATGCAACATACCGAAGAACGGGGAAATCCCTTTCAGCCAGTGAGGCCCCATGACGGGGATGAGGACGATTTTGGAGGCGGCAGCAACCACCATCCAGGCGAAGATTATAGACGTAGCAGCTTGCCAATGCTCTCTGCTCCGGCCCCGCCAAACCAACCGCCACCGCCATACAGTAGCTACGTCTCTGAGGTGACCCGTGCCAGGGGAACACGTGGAATTTCGATGGAGCAACGCCTCGCGGATCGACTATCGGATAATCGGCCAGGGCGGCGATCAAGGGGCCCTTCCCCACCTGCACCGGCTATGAGGCCACATGTATTGCATCCGAGGAGTCCGCCGCTGGGCCATTCCACGGACATGGGGATTGGCATGGCTCTCGGGTCAATGAGCATGGGCATGGGCATGGGCATGGGCTCTATGCCGCCGCCGCCGCCGTATGCCCCTGGGCCGGTTGGACCGCCGCCGCCGCTTCCATTACCACCAATGATGCGGCCAAATCCATTTGCCGCGGACGCATACTACGACACCGCTTACGCTACGCCACGATCGGTGCATGAGCCATACTACTATGGAAACGGGGATGGCCCCGAACCCGAGGTGCTGCCCTCTCCAAGAAGGAGGGTCCGGAGGCGCAGCGGAGAAGAACGTCCCAAATCGTCGACTCTGGCCGGCTTGACGGGATACGGCCGAGGCATGCATCGCGTTGATGAATGGAGGAACTTTGTCCAACCGGGAACCCCTGATGGAGATGCTTGGGGAAATAGAGAGGGATAGCATGGGCATGATGAGATCATGACTCTGTGGTTTTCTTGGTGCCTTTCCTTTTTTTTCCTCCCCCAATATGTCACGAATTATGATAGTCTGGTCCAGAAACGGCAGACTACATGGAGGACATTTCACCATCCCAGCTTTCAGCAGACGAACGAACGACAGAACACCAATCTATAACAGCAGATTTTGTTAGTTGATAGACTACTTTTTTTTGGTTTGGTTAAAATTTTTTTTTTTTTTTTCTTGACAAACGGGGCGTTTTGGAAGGAGGCTAGATGGCGGGCATTGATTCGATCTCTTTTTATTTTCCTCCTCTTTTTTATTTAGGCGATTTGAGGATCTTTAGTATCGGCATCAGACTATCCCAGCTTTTGTGTGTGAAAGCACTAGGTGAAATGGTTATTTGCCTGTATTATATCATGTCTATTGAATCGCATGAATGAGCATCAGAAAGCCATTTTATTATTACTATTAGATCGATCTAATAAATGATGAGCATATTTATGAAATAAATTTGGATGCAATATCAGCCCGGATATAAAATATGTGAAATAACAAAAAAATCGATACAGGTTTATTTACAGCTAAATACAGCCAAGCTATTTGAGGACTGGAACAGCCGCGGTCGCGTGACAAGTCTCCAACTAGCAGTGAGCCTCGTGATGCGGCTAATGGAGGCGTTCCGAGGTTGTGTCAACGTCCACTGTACGTACTTGGACTGTATAGTACTGCTGCTCCTCCCCCTAGAGCGGCGCGCCAGGCATTTTCAGCAAAGGCCTAAAGATGGCTTCCAGTGACGGAAACGTGCCGATCTACGCTGACAGACGCCTGGAAAGCCGCTGCTTCAGTCAAAGAACCATCCTTTGATAGATTGAAGCCAAGCTATTTTTTAGCTCGTGCAACCTACCTAACCTAAGAATCCATGGATCTGTCGAGCCTCCCACTAAACCGGATTTCCATTTCGGGCCCCTCACAGCAGCGCGCGTGGGCCGGCATTCAGTATTTTCCAACCCCCCGACGGTTCCGTCATAGGTTACCTCTCTCACACACTCTCTCGGGCTGTCTCTCAGCGTTTCACTCCGCCGCACACCAACGAGCGTCGGCAGTAACGGCGGCGGCGGCGGGCGACGTGGGGAGCTACATGCTATGCTACATACAGTACCTTAGGTTAGGTACCTTATCCATGGATGGGTGTTTGTACGGAGTACCTGCTTGGCTGTAGCTGTGGCCGCCACTCGACATGTCACTGATGAGAATAAAATAATACATACCTACCTTTTTTTTTTTTACGCCCAAGAAATCCTTCCACCACCATACCATACACATACTACCAGAACCACACCCCAACCACACTTGCCCTTGTCGTTCTGTTGTATTTTCTGTCCTTTCTGGAAATGAAGCCCTATTCCTTCTTTGTGCCGGGTATCCTCGTGTAAGATATTTTGCGTCCTGGGGAAGAATGACGACGATTACTGAGATATCCGGTCCTGAGAATTAGGTTGTCTTAATTTCGGTCCGTCTTTGGACGTCATAATTCCCCATCCCTTGCTCACCAAGCAAACACCATCTTAGGTCTCCCCGCCTCCCTTAGCACTCCTGCTTCTCCTCCTCCTCTCCACCAGTCGCGATAAGAGGTGCAGGGCGAGACGCAAAAAAAAAGATATGCTTCTCCTTCACCAGACCGGCAGCGTCAAGATTGGCGAGGTCGTTCGCTACACGGTCACATACACGCCCTCTCAGGATCGTATCCTGCCTTCGCCGGAGAAGCTGTACGTCCGGATACGCAATACCTCCAGCATTGCTCTGCGCGCGGCGTTTGTCCACGGGCCGTACACGCTCTCTGTGTCGTCCTACCCGGCGAATTACAACCCAAACGAAAAGTTCCCCCATCCGCGGCGGTATGGAGTCCCGGAATTCGAACCGATGCTCAAGGCCGGCGGGTCGTGGGAGTGCGAGCTGTTGGTCCCCGACGATATAAGGCAGACGGCTGGGACGGGCACGGCGAGCCGCGGCGTATTTGGAAATGGGCCGGAACATGACAGCGAATCCGCGAGCTGGGTGATTGAGGTGTCGTCGCAGGTCATATTCTCGACTTCAGCAGCCGTAGGGTATGAGCTTTTGGTGGCCAGGGAGCAAAAGTCCTTGAGCTTGAGTACCGCCGTTCCGGTCGTGTCTGGCCAGGCGCAGGTGCCGCAGCCGGGCAGGCTGAGTGACTATCAGCAGAGCATTGGGTCAAAGGACGGACATCACCCGGGCCAGCCTCGCGGGGTGTTTTCAAAGGCAGTACATGTCAAGGTGGAGGATACAGCTACGCTTTGGAATACGCCGCGGTTACCGTCGTGGGATGATAGTGGAGATAAGAGAGTAGAGGGACGGGCCAATGCCGACAAACCGGTCGAAAGCGTTGTAAAGACGGGAGACCCGGAAACGAAGGAGGAAGATCTGTCGCCGAACCGGAAACAGAAAAAGGTTCATCTTGTTATTCTGACGCACGGCTTACATAGTAACTTGGGCGCGGACATGTTGTTCATGAAAGAGAGCATAGATGCTGCGGCAAAGCAGGCCAGGATAGACGCAAAGGCGAGGCGGGCGAAGAAACGGGCTGAGAAGCGGGCCGATACCACCGGCGGTATTAAAGAAGCTACCTCGGCACAGGGCAGGCGCAGTGACAGTGACGACAATGGTGATGATGATGATGATGATGATGACGATGATGACGAAGAGATCATTGTCCGAGGGTATTCTGGAAATGCCACCAAGACCGAAAAGGGCATCAAGTTTCTCGGGAAAAGACTCGCTCGATATGTCCTCACCATGACTTACCCCGACCAGCCTTTTCTTCCCATCGGTAAAGGCACTATCGAAGGCATTACACACGGCCACTCAGGCAATCTTGCCCACGACCTGAGGGCAATACAGGATTACAAGCATCGCCACACGAATGCCGATGCTAGCCAGTCCAACGGAGACAGGACGAGACGATCTTTCAAAATCACAAGCATCAGCTTCATTGCGCACTCATTGGGGGGCTTAGTTCAGACTTATGCCATTGCCTATATTCAGAAACACTCTCCTCAATTTTTTGATATTATAAAACCCATCAACTTCATTGCTTTGGCCTCGCCATTGCTGGGGTTGAGCAATGAGAACCCTATATACGTCCGCTTTGCCCTGGATTTTGGGCTTGTGGGCAGGACAGGCAAAGATCTTGGCCTGGCGTGGAGAGCGCCAACGATTGCGCGCAGTGGATGGGGTGCTATCGTGAGCAATCTGGGCGAGTCTGCACACAAAAAAGTATACGGGGAGTCTCAGCCAGAGTCCAAGCCTCTGCTGCGTATTCTACCAACAGGACCAGCACACACGGCGTTGAAAAGGTTTCGGAATCGGACCGTGTATTCTAATGTGGTGAATGATGGAATTGTCCCTCTGCGAACGAGTTGTTTATTGTTCTTGGATTGGCAAGGTCTCGGGCGAGTCGGCAAAGCTCGAAGAGATGCTGGTCTTGTCGAGACAGTGGTTGGCTTCGGGTGGGCAGAGTTGACCGGTGCTACTTTGGGATCGTCACGGCATAGGCTCAGCATCCCCCAAGATGACCAGCAGACGGATTCGGGTGCCACGACTCCTAACGACCACCAGCATGAGGTCCCCCAGCCTTCGAACGATGCTCTTGCAGAGGATGACAGGGCTAGCATCCATTCGATTCCGTTGCCATTTGCCGATGATCCCCTTCCAAGCCCCGGCGAAAACTTTATCCATACACCTTTGACTGGGTTTTTTAACTTGTTCAGGAGCAGCGATCCCCCGAAGGAGCAGACAGTGACAGAAAAGCAGAAAAAGATTTTGCGTAGGAGTCAGACCTTGAAGGCCGCTGATATGTCGGGCGGTCCTAGCTCCTCAGCCTCTTCGGACACGAATCGGAAATTCAAGGCGACATCTGGCCATGAGTTTGAGGATGATCCGGACGGCGTCACGGCACCACCGAGGACGACGTTCTTTGAATCTGCTGGTGACCTTTTGAATCCCAAGATTCCAGATACGGAATGGTTAATTGACCCGTCGAAACGCCCACGAACTATATTTCATGACCGTGTTTACCATCCTGCCGATATCCCCTCGCCGCCGTTGAAGAAGCGGGCTTCAACACTCAGCAAAATGAAATTGAAATCCTCGACGTCTGCGTCAGGAGGCAGCGGGGCTTCATCACCATATACCGGGGTAAATCATGAAGACTCGATGGCCTCTACAAAGGACTACGACGATACTCACAACACGGGTCCGGAGAAGCAACCCTACGAAGTTGTTGACGGGTCCAACATGCGAGTCGAGGAGAAGATTGCTCGAGGTTACCACCGAGATTTGTCCTGGAGGAAAGTGCTCGTCAAATTAGAGCCCGACGCCCACAACAACATCTTTGTGCGTCGCATGTTTGCCAATGCTTACGGCTGGCCCGTCATCAAGCACATGGTAGACGCTCATTTCAGTGACTCTGCCATTGCGCGTATCCGCACTGAGGACTTATATATGGGTGAGCGGGCCCTAGACATTGGCCAGCCACCTGACGAGCACGGCGACGAAACCAAGACCGTCTCGTCCAACGAAGCTAGAGGGCTAGATCTGGAACCCGCCAACGCCAGCGAAGAGCGCGAAGCACTAGATGAAGTTCCTGACCTGCCTAAGGCGCAGGAAACGGATGTCTCCTCTTCGATGCACACCGCTGAATATCGATCAGATTCTGTATCCTGGAGTGAGCGCGATTGGGCCGACAGCGAGAATGAGAGTGACGTGGAGAACCCCACGACAGAGGCGGCTGCAGGCAAAGGGAAAGTGGATGGGGATGGCAAGAAGACGGTGGACAAGCAGAAGGAGAATGAAGAGGGGAGACTGAGCCCTTCGTGGAATTGGACGGAGAAGATTGTGGGAAAGGGAACTGCGAAGCCCAGGAGTAAGAGTCCTGGTCCGGTGAAGCAGAAGCAGCAATGAAATGGCGATGTATGATGCATGGATGATGAATAGACGGGACGAAAAATTAGCGAGTATTCTTAGTTGCTAGGAGGTTTTTTTTTTTAAATAGATGAGCATGATGGAGGAAAGGCAGTTCGCCATAACACTGTGGTTTTCTATCATATGTCAATACTTCAAAAACTACCTATATGTATAATCTGCGATGTCGCTGTCGTAAACGAAAGAGGCAAAAAGGTTGACTGACATCTCTTGAGGGTTCCAGAAATGGCCAAAAAAACAACTATGGACGAACGGGGAATCGAACCCCGGACCTTTCCCATGCGGTTATGCTACTCGAAGGTTGCATGATGCTAAGGGAAAATTATACCACTAAACCATCCGCCCATTCGCTGATGGAAGCACGACAGCTATTACACACTATATTTATATGCCTCGCATATCAACATTTACTTGGGCTTGAATGTCAAATTGATCTAGGGATTTAATGGGTTTTCTACATTTATCGTATAGTGCTTTTAAAATCTATGGCTCGCTTTCACTTCTTTAGCGAAACCGCTTGGAGAATTAGTTGGCTAGAAAGCATGCTTATAACATGCTGAGCCAAACTCTCGTTTAGAAGCCAAGCCGTAATCTACAAAATTTAGAGCCAATACCATAACCTCAAGTTCCCTAGGCTAACTCTCATGATAAAAACAATTGCAATAACACATTGTAAATCAGATATCAGATGTTAATGACTGAAAAAGAAAACGATGGCATTCCGCCGTCCTGAACTGGACCCTACCCTAGAGCCTAGAGAATGAAAAGTGTGGCTTGCTAAATTTTCTTCCCTAAACCGTCTAACTACCTAGGTACTCCGTATGGACACTTCCCAGCTAAACCAGTTACAGGGATGACCGCCATGTGCGTCACTGTTTTTTGCTAGTCGAGGGGTCCAGAAAAAAAAAACAATCAAGGCCCGATCTTGCGGTCCCAACGTACGTCAAAATAGGGTTGGACAAGTTTCCACGGTCTTTACTCACCTGCACGAAAGCCAACCAATAAATTCGAGAGTTCTTTACCCGCTGACTGAACGGCAATGAACAGATAGCTTTGCAGCAAGTCGCTGCACTGTTTGCCCGCCTCTTCTTTTTTCTCTCTCTTTTGGATTCGGCGTTGCTTAAGTTTGGTTGGTATATCGAACGACGATAACGGAAAAGCTCTCTCTGCCTCACTTAGGAAGGGGACTGCGTCGTAGATTCGCCGCTCCGATTCTACGACTCCCCTAGATAACACCGTTTGAGCAAAACGCTCGGTGGTTTACAAACCATTCTACTGCTGAGAAGCGAGAGGTGAAGAAGAAGCAGAAGCAGAAGCAGAAGCAGAAGGCAGAAGTAGAAGCAACACACACCCCTTCACAATGCGGCTCTATCTCCTCCCCATATCGACGCGACGAGCGCTACTCTACGCTCAGCGCCTCAACGTCACCACCACGACCAACGAACGCAACCTCGTTGACAAGAGCAGCAACTGGGCGGCGAAGAAGTGGGCGCAATGGGAGAGCATGGAGAAAGGGTGGCAGCGCAAGGTGGTCGACTATGGGAATCAGGCTTTCAGGCGGATACCGTACGAGGAATGGGGGCTCAAGTCGGTGCCGCCGCTGTCGGCGCGGAGGAGAGCCGAGGAGATCAAGGGGAACGATAAGGTCGAGTTGGTGTTTCCTGCGGCGGTGTTGGCGGTGCATAAGGTGGAGGGATTGGTGATGAAGATGGCGACGGAGAGGCAGGCGTTGCATAGGAAGCGGCTGATATGGAGCGTGGTGGGGATGCCGCTGACTGCGCCGTTTGCGATTGTGCCAGTGTGAGTGTGGTTGTCGGCGTTACAGCATTCTGTCCATGTGCATGGGAAAAGCTGACTGTTCTCTAGGATACCCAACCTGCCTTTCTTTTATCTTGTCTACCGGGCATGGTCGCATTGGAAGGCCATCAAAGGCGGTAAGCATGTCCAATGGCTTGTCAAAAACAAGCTCCTACAGCCATCGCCGTCCAAACAGCTGGACCAACTTTACACCATCAACCGCAGCATACCGCCCACTGAAGAGCCATCAGGCAAGGAGCGAATCCTCCTGACACGGGAACAGGCCAGGGAGTTCTCAAAAACGTTGGACCTGCCCCCCTTGGAAGTCGAGCTGGAGCGAGCGATATGGCAAGTCAACCGGGCATTAAGAGATGAAGAGTTGGCGTCTAAGGAGGAAACAAACTCTGAAACAACGTCAGAAGAAGGGATACGAAAGCAGGAAAAGAAGGAGTAGTGGATGTTTGGGTGAGCGTATGAAATGGGATGTAGGATTACAGGTGATGCGATAGGAAACAAACGATACTACACGACGGGTACCTGGCATGGTTATAGACGAGCATAAAAAAAATATACGGACCAAGGGGTTGGGTTGGGTTGGGTTGGAGGGCATACACCATAACGACGAGACTTGCAAGAAATCACTCCTCATATATACAGACCAATGATATATATGTAAATAGTTAAAGTCCTAATCCATCTATTCGCCTTTTCCTTATTGGGTGCCCTTATACTCTTGCTTACCTGTCCAGCGATACAGGCGCCCCGAGTTGCACCACTCCCCGTCGATAAAACGGCGCAGCAAGCAGCCTTGCATGCGAGTTTTCGGATCTCAAAACCGCTGCTTGACGATGTAATTGCTGTTGCTGCATCTACCAATTTTTTTTAAAAAAAAAACAATAAGCCTCTTCGTATATTAGAATATCAAACAAACACATTATGCTCACTAACCAAAGCTGCCATCACATAATCCAACGCTCGACTACCGTGCCCGTGCCCGTGCCTCATAGCTCGACGACTCAGTGCCTGGGAGTGCCATGCTGCAGCTGCCTTATGCCGCAATAATCTCTCCGCTGGGCTTATTGATACTTTTCTACGCCCATTAAACATTGCTTTGTAGCGTATTCTCGGTCTTGGTGATGTTGTCGGCGCAGTCGGATTTAGTAAGGATGCTGTGCGTGGAGAGTATGGGTGACGTATGGGGATGTTGTGCGGGAAGGCCATTTCCTTGTCATGATGCGGTAGATCTACCGAGATTGATTCTCAAGAAGAACGAGATGCGATAGGCGGAGGAAATATGGAGGGTAAATTCTTTTTTTGGGATAGAGGGCTTTTCCTTTATGAGATTCTGCGTGTACTCATGAGCATCACGGCGAGGGGTCATTTTTGGAAAACGGCTGGTATGGAATGTTATAGATAGTAAATCTAGCCTAGGATATCGAGATCGTTGCTATGGGATTGGAATTTTGGCACCAAAAACCAAATTAGACACCAACTTGTCTTTCAAGTAGCACCATATTCTCAGACAGATTACACCAGCTGAGGTATGTCTTAGGTGGACGTGTGTGTGTGTGGACGGACTACACAGAAATTATAGTTCAAGATATTATCCAAAACATCCGACAATGAGACATTCTTATTCAATACACATTAGAATAGCTTGTTAATAGTGTTATGTATCAAACTACAAGTGCTATTACGCGCAGGGGGACAGAGGATATCGAAACGAGTGGTCAAAACTTTCCAACGCCTGTTCTGATTAACGTTGTACTCAATGCAGTTCAATTATTCTTTGCTTTCCAGTTGAATATTTCTTCTCTTCTTTCCAAAAAAAAAAAAAAAACACCATTAAAAATCTAGGCATCTGAAGCAGGGAGCGCAGAAATGAAGGTGGCCTCTGTGAAGAGTTGGCCATCTTCGGATATCTCCTCGTCGCCAACCTTGAGTTTCAGGGTCACCTTGGGAGTATACTAAAATAGCTATTAGAAAACACTTGCAGAATTTGAACAAGGAGAGTAATATACAAACCTGATAAATATATGGCTTCGTTCCGGCCGCAGCGGCGACAATATTCTTGACGAATCCTGGCACTTCTGCCATGACGTCAACCCGGTCAACCCGGTCTCCCAGCGCAGCATCTATGACAGCCTCAACAGGCTTGGAATCCTTTGCAGTTCCTGACCAGGCAAATTCAATGTTACTGGGCTCGGGCCAATCGCTCTCTGGGTCATTCTTAGTGGCCTTGCGAGTTACCTTGTTATTTTGGCTGCTCACGGCAATCAACTCGCCCTCCTTTACAATGGCACCGACGTTGACCACCGTGCAGCCATATGAAGGAGGGGTAGTAAACTCCATCATGACAGCGGAATAGTTGGGCCCTTGGAAGTCGGCAAAGTTCCATTGTGCTGCTGCATGATGCGGTTTCATGCCTTGGAGAGCGTAGATGTAGAGGGCCTGGCCCTTGAAGTCAAGGGGGCCGTCGGCAGTGGTGATGGTGCCTTCAGCAGCGCAGCGTGGCCAGAATGCATGTCGCATCGATCCCCAAGGGTTATTCAGGTCCGTTCCGAACAGGGACTTTCCCGTCTTACCAGCCTGGAAGGCGGGGGCAATCTTTGTGATTTTCAAGTTGACCAAGGCCCTCTCGTCATTCATACTCTTGATAGTGTATGTGTTTCCATCCTCGGACAGCTCCACGGCACAGTCGTCCGCGTAAAAGGATGTCTTGTCTTCACTGAACCCGATGTTGTTCAGGGGCGTTGAGCACCACAGGTGCGGCTTGGCCGGATCGCGGGAAAAGATCTTGGTGTTGAATTGACAGGTCACTCGAATGCCGCTTAAGACGTGTTAGCATGATAAAACAGAGGCATGACCGCCATATATTCATGGCGACGCAGGGCCTTGTCTTACGCAACGTTGCTATAGATGACCTGGGCAAGAGCGATATGCCCGCTCTCCGTGAAGAAGTAAAATACTTGGGTTTCGACACATGTGTAATCTAACTCTTTCCAAGTGAAGTCGTTGCGAGTCAGCTCTGTATAAGGCGTCTCCTTGGTCTCCTCGGCGACTGATCTGATGGCGGACGGGCCATAAATGGGCTCTTGGGTTCCGGCCACATTGGCCAGCCTGAGGATAAGTTAGCAAGCTGGATTCTGATTCCGGGGTGGTGCAGCGGGGTATAATATGCGCGGACCACAGATGGAGCGCTTCTTACTGTTGCTTTGCCCAGTTGAACATGGTGATGGGGGAGTATCAGGCAAAAGATCTGGGGTATGGGAAATGTTGTTGAAGAGAAAAACCAGACCAACAGAGTTCAGGAGAACTGTCGCAGCTCGCGACTACAGGGCTCACACCGCTGGAGGGATGGAGGGGCAGCATCTTGGGCACGCCGCCTATGAGGTTCCAATGACGCGGAGGCAACTGTGGCTGGTGGGCTGTCTAAAGTGCGGATAGTGGGTCTCATGTGGAATGAAGTGTGGCTTGAGTGAGTGCATGTGGCGATTTGTTCGAGCCGTCTCAGCAAGGATGATAATATGGAGAACAGACGAAGCTGGACGAAGAATGCATCTTGATGACTTGATCACCACTGTAGGGAGGGGAGAGCTACTGTGTATTATCGCAAATTAATGCTTTCTGCGGAGGAAGAAACCCCCCTTCCGGGAATATATTCTACAGCGCTTGCATTACAGGTATGCATCTGCTTGGCAGATAAGCTAAAGCTAAGCCGCGATAGAATTTTTTTTGGGTCGGATGTGTACGGGCGAAAAGAGATAGCTGCAGCCCTGATGCAGAAGAGCTATCAGATATTTATCTATAACGATGAAGGAGATTCGACTATTAAACAGGCCCCTGTAGCTGTAGAGGGCGACGGATCCCTTTCGGACGAGTGCGACGTATTTTGGTAAGGCAAAGCCCCTGATGGAGGTTATAGCCAAGTGATCTGCATGCCGCAACATTTATTGAATGCTGTGCTTTCTCTCGTTTTACAGATGGTAGGTCATCTTGCCACAGAATGCTCTTGAGGCGCATGCGATCTCTCAAAGCTCGGTTCATTTGTTGTACATATTAATAGCTCGAGTTTGGTCATATTTGTTAATCGTAGATAGTCCGGGTAGACGCGGTCGATGGTGGTACGATTAGTCCTTCGTGATCAAAATCAGATAAAAAAAACAGGGCCAGCGCAAAGTCATGAGGCTACCCGTTAAATCAACCCCGAAATCTGTCATCCGCATGTCCAATTAGATTGAAAGGCTGGCATAGCCAGTGAATGAATGAATGCAGGCTCAGTCCTTGCAAATCATTTTTTTTTACACGCTGTGATAGGTCGGTTCATCGCACTCAGCAAGCCCCTCCCGCGCTTGCCTTCCAAGATTCTGGTGACCTGTGCTGGGTCATAGTTACTCCCTGTCCACGTTATTACTCTAGCATCTAAAATCTAATTACCTACTCACACTCCCGACTCTATCCAAGGGGCCACGACGTGATCCATCACTAAAACCCTTCCCAGTCGACAATTCCCTGCAAGATCAAACGCCATCTCCTGAATCCGCAGTCGCGCAAAACGAAGCCTCCCATTTGCGACTGGCCTCACCCGCATCGCATCCTCCTTCAGAAAGAAGGCCCCTCTTGAGAGCGACGCTGTTCACCATCTTCGCGCTGGCGATCTTCCGAGCCCGCGTCTTGCCTTCTTGGTCGTCGCTTTAGCCTCAGCAAGCTGTGCTGCAGTCACAACGACAATGGAAGAGGCACATGTTCTTCCGCCGCCGCCAATCGAGCCCATCTCGCGGCCGAGTTCCACATCCACATCGGCCTCTGCCTCTCTGCAGCAGCTGCCCGGAATCTCCTCTCTTGCGACAAGCAACGCGACACCAGATATATCACAGCACAGGTATGGTATTCATCATCATATGCTCGAGGGAAAACGTGTTTTCTGGCGCTCGAGATGCGGCGGTGCCTCACCTGGCTCGCAAAATTTTGGGCGTTGGATTTCCTTCACACAAGGCGTGTCTGAGAGCTGACCCGCGTCTGTCAGACCACCAAATGTTTCGCAGCCTCAGGTCTATCATGGCGTCTCGCCTGCTGCTACCAGTGGTGGCAACAACGGCAATATGGTAAGTTCACCTACAATTCTATCTGAAGCGTGCGAAAAGCCGTTGTATTTTTATGAACCCTTGGCCCCAAACCTGGTCTTTGGCCCGCGAGCCAATTGGAGCCACTCCATTCCAACATTTTACTCTTATCTTGCGATACTGCTTGTATCACGTGCCTTATCGCAAGAATCTTCGCCGCTAAGCCTAAACGGACCAACTTCCCTGCACCTATGCGCGTTTATCTTTCCTTATCAGCGGTTTGGTGGGCTAAAGTTTTTTTTTTTCTGTTCCGTCATCCTTATCGATCATGATAATATCTATCGGCCTTTCTCCCTAATCGATTTCCTAATCGCCTTTGCTTCACCCCCCCAGCTTAAGCCGACATCATGATGGCAACTAACGGATCAACGCAGCCTGTCTGCCAAAACTGCGGCACCTCAACAACACCATTATGGCGTCGCGACGAGTTCGGCTCTGTATTGTGCAATGCTTGTGGGCTGTTCCTGAAGCTGCACGGCCGACCGCGACCCATTTCGCTCAAGACAGATGTTATCAAGAGTCGCAACCGTGTAAAAACGATGCGTCCTGATCTTGCGCCAAAGAAAAAGGTTGGTCTCTCTCGTCGACGTCTCTTTTCCATACCTGTCATTAATAGTAACCATAGCACCAGCAGCAAGCGCAAGGCTTTTCCATGTCGACTGATCTCAACAGCGCCGAAAGCACAGCTGCCCAGGCATTGCGTCGAGCTTCCCAAAAGGTCAACGGCACCGGCGAGGGCTCCGACTCACCCATCTCGCGCACTGGAACGCCGTCAATGTACAACCAGTCACTGCCTTTTATGGTCGATGACCCATACCAATCATCTGCGGTGACGGGCTTCAACGGCTCCGACAGGCGCGCTAGCTCCCCTATGAATGGCGATCGCACACTTGACCCCCCGCAGACACACGAACAGCTGATTGCGCAGAACTCTAGTCTGAAGACTAGAGTCAGAGAGCTTGAATTCATAAACGAACTTTTCCGCGGCCGGCTGAGTCAACTTGAGCAACAGGAAGCAGCTGCGCGTGGTGGCCAAGAAGTGGCTGGAGCCGAACAAACACAATTGCGGTCAGAGCTGGACGCAAGTAAAGACAGCGAAAGCCAGCTTCGAGCACAACTTGATGACAGTCACCGGAGAGAAAACAACCTCAAAAGACGACTTGATGAACTGGAACTCGAACTGAGCGCTGTCAAGGATGCTCTGGATGAAGCAGACCTAAGACCCACCAAAAAGCCTCGCACAGCAGATTCCGAGGAGGTACTAAAAGATGACACCATTGATATGGCTGTTGAAGCTGCCTCAGAGTTAATGATGTTGACCGATGCCCCTGTGGCAGAGATACCCACGGATCCAGCCCCGGAAACAACGGAAGCCGCTCTTCCACAGACGACTGAGAATACACCACCCGTAGAAGATGTACCGGCATCCGAGTCTGCTGCTGAACCTACTCATACCGAGATAGCTGCTTAAGTCTCAATGACTAGTAAATTATCTTGCCTTTACTGCTATGCCTTCTTGCAAATGTTTTTACTTGAGTATCTTACTCTTCCTGAGACTTAGCAACAACAGAGGCCTTATAACTCCCGAACTCTACTCAACTTAATACCCGGATACAGAAAATGCGGCTTGATGTACGACTTTCTGAAAGCGGACATGGGCAAGTCGTCGCCTCGACGCTACAAAATCGATGGAACAAAAAGTCTTCGGCGTTGCGGTACTTGTTGCTTTGAATTTTATTTTGCTATAGTTTATACTCTATCTCAACGTTTTAATAGATGACCTGGAACGGCTTCATTGTGGACGAACGGGTGGGGATGGTGTTTGGAATCATGAGCGGGTTAAAGATACCCTCATTCCGCTTTATCGAGGGACGGTGCTGGAGGACACGCCGCGGAGAAATGGCCTAGATGATCGGAGTTGTTGGAATGAAAAAAAGCCTCAAAGGGCATGGGGAGGATAGGACGAGGACCATAAGCGAACAAACAAAAGGAGGTGGCCAACTATTGTTAGGAAATCCACATGGCAAATAAATGCCCGATTTCGACATGTCGACACTGTCGTCTGCTGGACAATGTGAGGTCTTGATGCTTGCATTGCTCTAAAGAAGAATATGGACTACATTCTCATGAGATCATTCGAGGAAATGGTCTTTGAAAGGTTGAAGTTCATCTCGAGCAACTTATCTCCCGAGCATAGACGGCTGTAGTAATGCAGTGTAGGGAGTAATGATAAACTACCCGCAGCCTCAACTTCGGGTTCTGTCTCCCTCAACACCATGCCGCGATGGGCTGCCGCTTCTCTTACATGACTTGATATTCTTATCGGCCAATCAATCTATTCAGGAAACCCCCCCTCCCCCACAGCCTGAAGATCTTTTGCACTGCCCGAATGGTAATGTCTGTTGGCCAGAAAAGCCGGCCATGTTTCATGAAGAACAACCTGTTGCCAGTCACGTGGTGGTGGTAGTGGTGTTGGTGGTGGTGGTGTTGGTGGGCCGCTGTTCTTGAGCCCGCCAAGCCATCTATGCAGATGGGCCACCTGCCAACGAGCAGCGTCCTTAACAATTCATATTTAAAAAACCCCCCTCCAATCTTGATTTCTTTTCCCCCATAGTTTCTTTTTTTTAATCTTAAGTGTGCCACTGCTTGGTTTTCGGGGAATTTCAGTGTCATTTCCTCGAGACGGTTCTTTTCATTCGAGGTACACACATCTATACATCCATCTACTCCATTGGTGTCTAAGACGAACGGCGCGCCGTTCGCAAAAAGTGGGCCGGCCCTCACTACCCGTTTCTACAACGACCGTGGTCTCAGACTAACGTTATTTGTCTTCTTGAATCTCCTTGGCGAAATGCCACTCGCGACGGCATATCGTGGTGGACCTACCGGTGCCAAGAAGGGCACGGCCCGTCCTGGCGCTGTGGGTGGAAAGACCATCATGGGGGGCAAGCGTCATCGGTAAGGATCCATTTGAGGAATGAGAAGATTCGAAAGGCTTTCTTAGAATGATGCTAACATGTTTGTCGTTTTCTTCTTCTCGTATAGTAAAATTGTGAGGGATAGTATTAAAGGAATAAGTAGGTTCATCCCCATATGCATTTGAACGCTTTTTGAATTGAGATGGTTTTATGTGAGGACTAACTGAAGTCTAAAACAGCTCGGCCTGACATCCGGTATGTGAGGATCTTTGGAAATGAAGAAGCTTTAAAAGCGCTTGACCTGCCTTGAATTTTGTGCTTCGATGCCAAGGCCTTCTTTTTTTTTTTATTAGTGAAATACTATGGCTGCTGATATGTAGCGCTTCTTTCTAGACGTCTGGCTCGTCGTGGTGGCGTCAAACGCATCTCCGCAACCATCTACGAAGATGCTCGCGCTGCATTAAAGAACTTTGTTGAGAAAGTGAGTCCATTAATGAGCCTCCTTTGTCCCCACGAGGATTATTTAACTAAATGAAATCCCCATCATCTAGGTTCTGAGAGCATCCGTCATTTACGTTGAGCACAGGAACGCCAAGACAGTCACGGTCCACGACGTACGCCTTTCTTTTTTAGCTGTACTCCATCCGCTTGATATAACAAATAGACTGACCACCTCCTAGATTCTTCATAGTCTTCGTCTAATGGGGAACACTTTGTATGGTTTTGATCCTGCGACCTGGAATAGCAAACTTGAGCAAAAGAGGCATCGCCGGAATGAGGGGGACCGCCCCCACCGTGCCGACAGGATTCGACTCTGATTGGCGTCTGCTCTACCGATCATCAGATACACTTTATGAGATGACTTGTCTGTGATATGATACCTCTTATTGTTTGTGTTTTATTTTTATTTTAAATTTTTGCCCATCTTTTTGCTCTGTATATGATGGTCTTGTTTTTAGTCATCTCTGAATATAAGCTTCTCATGCGGGATTCGACGACGTTGTTTCATACGACTGAGCAATGATATAGCAATGAATTTTTTTGAAAGACTTCCTCCAAAAGAGGGAGTATGCAAAAATATATATTCAAAATCAAATGGGTATCGTAAGCGAATGAATATCCATAGAAACATCCAAAATCAATCGCCAAACAGCCCGCCAATTCCATCTCGTTTTGAGTCTTGTTTCCTTCGTTGGGAATGCCAAGCTGACTGGCCACTCAACTAAAACGATTTTGTCCCCCTCTCCATAAACCCCTTGGTCCGTTTTTACCTCTTCTTTCGCTTGCTCGATTCCCAATCTTCCAGAGCATGATCCAGGGCCTTGGCGGCGCGTATTTCATCCCTGCGGAAAGGTCCATTGAAGATACTCGGCAGTATCATGACGCCGTTGGCATGTTCTTGAGCGAATCCCACCTCGGCATCCCTCCCGCATCGATCTTTGACAATCTTGACAGCGCCTTCGAGCAGATCTCTACCGATGCCTTTACCGCGGTACCTTAACCTAGTCGTCCAAGCTCGAATAACTCCTTTACCACCCCTAAGACTCATGCTCCGGCTCCTCCGTTTGCTACCGAATGACAAAGGAGAGAAAAATCTTGGTTCGAGCCTGAGGACGAGGACGCCAATCAGGGCTCCTCCGTAGCGCGCACCGATGATAAGATCTCCATCCACACTTCCCGGTCCTTCTAGCCAAGACCAGCGCATTTTCTCAGCCAAGTTGACGTAGCCGTCCGTAAAGTACCGCACAGCGAAAAGATATGCCATTGTTATCCCGCCAGAAATCAAAAGAGCGAGACCCGGCCCAGACGTAGATGAATATGAATATTGATATACACTAAACCAGGCCGCAGCTAATGTCCCTAAGCTCAGTGGATGAAACACAAGAGCGTTTGCAGCACGTTGCTTCATCTGGGCGATGGAGTCAGCTATTAGATTTAGCCCAGCCACCTTGTCATCGTACGTCTGTAGGGGCTCGAGAGATAGTGGTGGAATGTCGTCGAGAGGGTCAAAGGTCGAATCAGGTTCAGTTGCACTGAGGGGAGACGGCGAAGGGGGCATAGGAGTTTGATAGGAGGACCATGGCTCGAGCTGTGGAGTTGTCGTGTGAGATGCCATAGGCGAGGAGGGGCTCAAGGCGAGGTTTGCGCGGAGAAAAGAAAAAAATGCTGGGGATTCTCATGTCAGCCATTGCCGGGCGGGACTGGTGGGTTAGACAGAAGCCAGGGTATAGGATTGAATTGAATTTCCAGCTTTGATTATTTCCACTTGTCCTTGTGATGACATTGTTGTCTGCGAGGGGTGTGGCGTGTGGGGCAATTGGAAAATCCTCCCCCAATAGAAAATATATCAAAACACCATCTCCTTCCCAAACGAAGAGAAAAAAATGATGCTTAGTGAGAAGAAAAGGGCGCAACTCACCAGCACTAGTCCTCAGGCCCTGCATAGCATTGACTCGGTCAATGACAGATACCGGGCCATAGTTGGCGAGGTCCAGCTCGCGCACTCCACCCACAACACGCTGAGCTTCCTCCATTATGACATTTATTCCAGCAGCGAAGAGCGGGACGTATAGCACCTCCCTAATAGAGGATAGAGCCCGGAAGTAGGTAGAATTCGGATAATATCGTAAGCGCTGTCAAACCCCAAGAAGCGCGGCTCCGGTCGAGTTTAGCCGCTGCGGGAGCACACAAGAAGTATCGTGGAGGGCGCGAGATAAATAAATGAAATAATTAATCGATATAATAAAGGGCAAGTCGATATGGAGGCGCCGGGCCGGTCGGTGGTACTAGAGGGAAGCCAAGATGCAGCTGCTCAGGCGTACATAGACACACCTCTACCGCTCAATCTGAAAAAATACTATCGTGGGTCAAATATAATAGAAAAGTAAACAAAGGATAAAGAATTAAAAAGACCTGAAAACTCAGAGCAAGGAAGAAGAGGCAAGAAGTTAGTCTCCGAGGAAAGAACGGAGGGCAGGTGGTGTTTTTAAAAAATTGGAAAGCACGAGGGCGGAGGGCCCGGTGCACAGATATACCTGAGGTCCCAGTTTCTCGCTCTGCACTGCATGATCTGCAACGACACGGTTGAACCAACAACCCCCAAACACCGGCCTCCGTTGATTTCTCTTCTCGATGAGGGCTTTGGGCCGCCAAGATCAGCCACCAACCCCGTTCTGCGAATCCAGCCTCCGTCCCTGACCAGACCTGAACCTGACCTTGTTGGCGTGCCGTGACAGGGAGCCGAAAACCGAAAAACCGAGAGAATAAGCTTCTGATACATACGACCATAGACAATGAGCGGCCGATGAGGGTCTCGAGCAGGCAGCGGGTAGTGGCGCTTTGGCACCAAGCCCAATGCGCCGCTTAGTATCAACATGCTAGCTCGCCATTAATGCAAGGCGTCGGTGGATGGCGACCGGGGTTGGGCGAAGCTATGGGCAATGAGGCGATTGCGGTCGAGGCGAGGAGGGGCAGGCAGCCGATCAGAGCACTCAGATGTGCATACAAATATGATGCCGCACGTTGGAAGCAGACGAACGAGAGATCATGGCGCCATTTGCGACGGGATGATGATGATGGCAGGCCAGGCGCCGCACGCTATCCATGATTGCATGCAGTTTGCTACTGCCGTCTGCATGTACTTTATGATGGGAAATTCGAAAGTCTTTCTGATCTTTGCCATGGGGACTGGTTCTATCATCATACGGACCTCAAATCACGAAGCAGACATAACCGAGGAGCCAGCTATTTGCTTGTGTGGCACGATAATTCTTGACTACTAGCTAAGCGGAACAAGTTCTTTCACCAGAGCTAAGCAAGGTCAGGATCAGTGGCCCCCTTCTATCAAGCTAAAACAGACCATGTCAAACCCTCAAACAAACCTGGGGTTCGAAACGGTGCACCTCTCCACCTAGTGCCCATCACCTCCGCATCCCTTTTCGTGCCGAAACTTTTTCGCTTAACACCCTTCTTTTCCCTTATAAGATGGTGTGTATTGTTATACATAGGCGAGAGCAAAATGTGGTCAACCTTTTTTTCCCCAACCCAGAGTTTCTTTTTTTGCTCATCAAAGGTCACCTGAGCACCAACATCCCTCATCGGCCCAACCCGAACCATTGGTTCCAGAAGGCGTTGATGGTTGGACCAACAACTTTGCTGGAGAGGATTGTGGTGTGGCCAGATGATGAACTACTCGCTCGTGGAATGCACACGATAAGACCCGTCGCAACCAATGAGAGGTGCGAAATCGCAACAATGAACCAACAAGGCACGCCACCACTTTTCTTTCCTTCTTTTTTATTTGTGTCCTGGTCTACAGATTACAAACTATACGCCCAAGGCGAAATCACTTGGGATTGAGTCCCTCATCCTCGAGTGGATATCGTTCATGGCATTCCTTAGCCGGTAGTGTAAGCCGCGATTCCTCATGCAAGAACCTCAGATACAACCCCTTAGGTGCCCGTTTGATAAGCAAATACTGTTGATTGTGACCTACCTCATGCACACATGTGGGGGAGCACAAACCAATCGTCCACATATGACTGGCAGCCTCCACTAGACGACAGGTGGAGGGAGTTCTGATTTATGTATCCACCTTATCGGATCAGCCCCATTTCGGATCATGCAGATATGTATGCTCTGTACAGCGAGCGGCTTGTTCCAGCCGATATCTCAATGCTTCCTGAGTGGTATGGAGCCGCCGCGTACGACGTGAACGATAACAACATTAAAAGGCAAATGCTGCTTATAGTTCCGCTCGCATAATCCAACGTGACACAACTAATCCATGGAGATGGACGAACACAACCGAAGTTGAACCCGTGTTTGGATAGAAACTATTAAGAAACTAAATTATTGTCTCTTGGCGCCAGATCCGAGAACTACTCAGCCACCCATTATGTTCATAAACCTAGAAGGAAAATGCATATACAAGTGCTCCCCACTGCTGACGCGGCATACGCATATTCTTACATCCCACCGGTCATCTATATCCCGAAAACAAAAGACCGTTTCCTACCAAATCTCGAAGGATGCAGGTCAGAATGACGTTTATCTGATTGAGCATCGATGGAGTCAATGGTTCTCACTTTTGTTCAAGGTTTCAGACAAGGTATATCATTTTGGTAGGCTGTAAGCTCCCGTTAGGGCCGGTCGACAACGAGAACGATGGTCGTCACATAAGATAGGGCCATCCATTAACACCAAAAAAAAACTTCGCTATTATTCAACCGGCTAGGTAGTGGAGGATGTGATTTCCGGTCACCAAGCCTATTATTCCGGTAGATTCCACATTGCCTGGAAATAACCTCCCGCCCTCTCCAGCCGCTCTTTTAGTTTCCCCACCTGTACTAACATGCCTTGTCCGCCATTCCGTCGTATTATAGCTGACCACACGGCATTCAGAATGCTCACCACTAAAACCACAATATGAAGTCAATGTCATTCTCTAGCACCTTGGCCATGACATCTCTCCTGGTTTGATTCAGAGCGCTCATGGCTTTGACTATGATTAGCACCTCCAGAACCACTGAGAGGATCCCGTTGAAAAAAAATATGTGTCAGTACCACATGAAAGGCGATTGTCATCCGCATGAAATGAGGGGATTGAGTCATTGTTCTATCCGGCAGACAAACATTGGACTTCAGCATCCCGGAAAGTACCATCAACTTTCGTGGTATGGCAATGAGGCGCCGCCACAAGAGATTCCGGGGAAACGTTCCATTTCTCGAAGCCATCAGAAATGCTAGAGCGGGAATCCAGGTTGAGAAGCCGGAACAGGTCGAAAGTAGTGATGATTGGCCACTGCAGGTGCGGCCGCAAATGGCTACCCTTCTCTCCCGGCTGAGTGGTCAGCATTACACAATCGGGCGTCTTGTCGTGTCCTTATCTGTTAAAGAAGTGACTGTAGTTCGCTCAAGGTTAAACCTGCCATAACACAGCCGTGGGCTGGAAGCTATCAAGATTGTGCTGGTGGGATTGCGTTAAACTTCTTAAAATGACATATCAAGTCAGATAATATTTCCATTTGTCTTCGAGGAAGAGATAAGACCAGCACAAGATCCGTTGAGCCCTATGGCTTCAGTCAAGGGAAGCGTAAGGCGCTTGTTGAAGTCAGTATCAGAATGTGACACTAGGCCAAAACTACTCCAGGTCTTGATACTCCAGGTCTTGATATTGTAGGCAGGACTTTTCGCATAGAAAACCTCTAGTGCAGAGGGAACCGAGTAAGGGAGGCAATACGGCTGCCATGTACTGGACTTCTAATACTACCAATATTGCGTCATCATCAATAATAAGAAAGTTCATTAATTGATGAAGGCCAGCGATGTATGGCGTAGTCACGTTTCAATTAGAGCCTATTTTTGCATGTTACGAAGATTGAAGCTTGCATATGAGCCCTGCGAAGATTCATAACATTACGGACTTCGTTTGAACCGTCGAATGCGATATTATTCCAGGGTATCTAGAAAAGCATGTATATGATCGCCTACGGGTGACGTATCCCGAATCTCATGCCGCGAGTGGCTAAGGTAGCTCTGTATATAGGGCCAACCGTCTCTTTCTTAGACTACCAATAGGAAGGCTCACCTCACAACACTGGAGAGTAAGATGAAAGCTCATTATGATGAAAACGAATATACTCACCTTGAAATTCGATTGATGTGCATGATGTGCTGTCTTTGTCCCATGGGAGCCCCTGCAACTCCGGTCTACTCATAGGCGCTGAATGGGCGCTAATGATCCATCTACCAATCATTGCACAACAAGGCGAACCTTGCCCGCATCGTTGAGATGGGTAATTGTTTTCTGTCAGCCTGGCTGACGGCTTGTTCCAGATAGAGCACTCTGGATCATAAGGGCTAAAATGACAGTTAATTCCGTGGTGGTGGAAGAGTCCATGAGGACTCAATGCTCAAAGTACATACGTGGACTGCGGCGATCTAGTCTAAATATCTCAAGGTTATTGTCGACTACTACGAGGTGCTTCCTAGAGTATATAGCACTAGTTCGGTGATAGTGGTGACTAATAATACGGTCGTTAGAATGTAGGAGAGTTGAGCGTGAGCTAGGAATCGTACAACTCGCTGTTTTTTTAAACTATCACACTGGGGAAAACCCTTGGCTACTAAAGCGAGATCCCCAGCAGGGACTAGTTCTCGGGGATTATTTTAGCTTACACTCCATAGTTATTTATTCTTGAAAGAAAAAATGGTTTAGGAAAGATGAACATCTCCATCAGGTGCGCCTCGACCATATGAAACTGGATTAAACATTACTAGATGTATAGGATATTCCATAAACACGGCATTAACGTAGAACCTATCCTTTGCCTATGTACATCATTGCCTAGCAATGCCGACTAGCTATATAGATCTACCATATCTATCAGATCTGACACATGTGACGTATCTGTCCGGTCTTACTGTCCTGGCTCGGCGTCAATCGCCTCGCAGTACAGCGAATGCCAGGACTCCTGCTCCTCAACCCTGTCCGTTCTCCGCAGCATCGCCATGAACGGCAAGAAATCATATGTGAATCCGCAAAACCGTGCTGCCAGAACATACTGGGTGTCATTGTGGCAGCAGGGAAGTTCTGCAATTTTGGCAGCCAACTCATCTCGCGGCCGGTCGTATGGCGGGTATCCTACCCATTCATCATCAACCATGGCCTGCTCGAAGATGTGGACCAAAGCCCCCTTAATCATGTGGCCGTTTCCCTTCTTGATGGCGTGCCTTGCTGCTTCTCTTGTCGGTGCGTCTGCGGATTCACACATGCCTGGAAGGTCATCGATATGAGGGACGTCATTGTTTCCCAGCGCCTTGGCGATGACGCTGACGATGGCGCTGAAGCCCTTTAGGATTGCTTTATCGGGGTGAAAGTCCGTTTGTATATGCGGAGGGAATGTGAGATTCGCGACGCTCTTGGAATCTACATCTTTAACAAGCTCGAGGTATTCGTCGAGTCTCCTGTGGAGCCTGGTCGCATGATGGAATAGTGTTTGAAGCATCCGTGGGCTGACGAAGCCGTCTATACACTGGTCGCACGTACAACCATACTTGGCGCGCAACATTGCATCTTCGCTTGGGCGTTGATTGCCAGCTAGATGGCCCTTGAGAATACTCCAGCACTCAACGCTGTTGTCGTCATGGCCTGTGAATTCCTCCCCTGGCGACAATAGAGTAGATTCTTCACGATACGCGACTAGTTTCGACAATAAGCATTCAAGGGGCGTGTCGCCATCAGAATTTCGCATTTCCGCTAGTTCGGGGCATTGTGCCAGGAGCCAGCGTATGCAACGCGGCTTGCAAAACAAAGCAGCTTGGTGGAGGAGAGTGTAGCCCTGTTCATCCCTTGCGGTCCATCGGGGGTCTCTTTCTGGTGATCCTAGAGCATGGCTCACCGTCCTGACGCACTTTCCATCGGTGTGTTTAAGAAAGGAGTTGAAAACCAGCTGCATGTCAGGGCGGACAGTCGGCCTGGGCTGGCTTGGGTCACAATCGTCCGTACATGTAGGCTCAAGAGAGTGACTGGGGTGCGTGGGATCGCTTGCCCATGCAAAGATAGACGTGTTACCAATGCGTCGAAAGCCAAAGGACTCCCAAAACTCGGCGTTCTTTCTTGCTGTGCGATCTAGTTCTTGAGCCGTCGTCGCACTTTGCGGAGTATTCTTAGAATTAACCAAGGCGAAGCACGACGTTGTTTTTTGTCGAACTTTGCCAAGCAGAGCTGAGACGAGGTCGTTCTCAAGGCCCGTGTTCTTCAGATGTGCATCGTCAACCTCGAGCAATTTGATGATGAGGAGATCATTTCGATTCATCTCATCTCCCCAAACTCCAGATCCTTTCTTGACGGGATGATGCTGGTAGCATGGCTTCAATCGGCCGTACAGGTCGAAGATGGTCAGTTCTATTTCCACTTCTGCCATATCACTCCACAGCTCCAGTAAGAACCGGCGGCTCATTCTGCTTCGTCGTATGAGATAGCTCTCTAAGCGCGCAAGCTCACTTGAACGAGCGTCGCTGTGTGGGGGCATTGCAATAGCGTCGACGGCCTCAAACCAAACGGCATATGGCATTATATCGGCAAAGTTCTCAGGCAGGGAATACGAAAACAACTCCGCTTCGCTTCCTATGGGGTCTTCCCAACATTCGAACCAGCTATTCTGTGACGGATCGACGAAGCAGCGATGCCAGCCCAACTGCTTGAAAGATAGGATTCTCTCGTCAGGCACAACAGCAGCAGCAGCAGCAGCAGCAGCAGCAGTGTCCCTATTGAAAAGAGCCGTGTTAACTAACACCACGAATTTAGAGTGACAACTCCAGATGCTCTTAGAACGAACCTTGACGGGTCAGTTGGAGATGTCCCTTGCCCACTCAGGCCCAAAGCAGACTTCTCACATCGATCCGGCTTAGGGTCATATTTTTCAGCCTTGAGTCTCGAATACACCCTGACGTCAATCCGGCATTTGTGAGAGCTGGCGCTTTCTGACTGATGAAGCCTAGAGATCTTGGACACAGGCTCTGCAGCATCGCTTTCATCCAATGGTCGTTTTAAAGGTACCATGATTAGGGATGTCCTATATATCAATTCGCTTGAATCACATAGAGAATACGGCAGACGCGGGCGTGGATGAAATGTTATGGTTGGTGAGTGAGAGTTACAAGTGAGTGAGGCTGAAGCCCCACGAAAACGCGTGTTAGCCCCGCGACGAGACGCGAACTCATTAATTTAAATTGATGGCCAGCTGTGTGCGGCTCATAAACAAACTGTCCGTCGTTTTCTCCAAGCTATACATATCATATTTACTTTTCATATCTGAAAATGAAGATGGTCTTTAAATGATTTCCCTCCTCATACTTGGGGCCTAGGCAACCCTGACGTGTTGATTGAGATAATACGCCTGCAACCTAGTACATTTAGGGAAACGTCATATATGCAGCTTGCTTGCTTACGAGTTTCCACCTACCTTACCTGTAAAAGAATCTCGTGGGGCAAAAAATACGCTACGACAGCAGCAGCTTGTCCCAAGTCCTGTTTACTGATCGCCGCCAACATAGCCGACGAGGATGAATGCCCCAACTAATATAGCCACGGGTCTCGATACCTTACATTCAACCTAGCTGGGTCATTCAGTAGACTATTTCTTGTCAACATTTCAGTCTTGGAAAAACCGACTGATACGTAGCGCGCGTGTTAACAGCACAGCACTTTTGAGGACTTGTGGTTAGTACAGCGTCCACGCACTTTAAGATGCTTAAAATCCAAATTTGCGATGGGGTAGTCAGTGTTGCATCAGACTGTCCCCATGGAGTTTAGACAGTTTTCACACCAGCAGCTGAAGCCTTCGGCATGTTAGGGATTACCCGTCTATGATTTCCTGTCTGAGTAACTTTCCGGCTCTGTTGATTGGACAGCCATGTTGAAAACATTACAAATGCCGAGATCGTGGCGTGTTGCTGAGACATTCAGCTTCGCTTGTAGGTGGTGATCAAGGAAAAGGAACATGACACGAGCAATGCCTATTCAGACCTAGCAAGCTTTACTCAATTGCCATTTCCCTAGACACCTACAGCTCAGGTCCCAGTTCAGGTGAGGCTAACATTGAGCAAAGGGAGACCAGAAACAGCAACGGCTCTATAATAGGCCATGAGAGGGTATGTGGGAAATGGGGGCAAGCAAGACACCACCCACAGTCTCGAATTAGAAATAACCTCGCTTGCTATATGGCGTGACTTGGTACGATTGGTATTTCGCTGGTTAGGACGAGCATATAAGTACGTAGCTAGGATCCCAATATCGGAACTCGAAGCCAGAGAATCTCCATCTCTTCATCCTGTGGCTTTCCTATAGCAGTCTTACAGTCCACGAACAAAATGGTCGCAACTTTCCCCTTGTTAGTTACTATTGTGGCAACCTTCACCGGCCATTAGGTCCTCGCGCGGCCAGGCACAGCAACATTGCCAAGCAAGCGGGTAATCGGTGGGAGACCTGCTCAAGATGGCCAGTATCCATACGCAGTATCTATCACAATAAAACTATCCGGCTGGCTATGACTTGTGTGGTGGTAGTATCGTCTCTAATGAGGCTATAATCACGGCTGCACATTGCGTGACGGATACAGAGACTGGCCTTATATTCAACCCCTCGCAGTTAACATTAGGCATCGGTAGCATTTATCGCAGTCGACAGATACAAATCGGCGTGGACGCCATTCGTGTTCACCCCGATTACAATCCTAGCAAAGTGTCCAACGACATAGCCGTTCTGAAATCCTCAGACTTGGCACAATATGTCAATCTTGGCAAGTTTACGTACTCTGGCCAGAATTACTACATCAAGGCTATTCCACTATATGGCGGGAGAATCCTTGAGGGAACCAACTTCACCACCACGGGATGGGGTCAGACAACCGCCGACGGGTCTGTTGACAGCACATCTGATGTGCTCAACCACGCCAGGTTAGTCGCCGGCAACACCGACAAGTGTTCTGAAGTTCTACCCGACTACAACCCAAGGACCAATTCACAGATCTGTACTGAGAACGCTTTCAATCCCGGTAAAGACTCGTGTCAAGGCGATTCTGGGTCAGGCCTTACGCATGTCGTTGAAGGCAAACACCAGCTCGCCGGCATGACTAGCTATGGGCAAACTCCCGATGGCAATCCGACATGCGGCCTTGACTCCGGCTTTGGCATTTACACTCGCATTAGTAGCTTTTATGATTTCATAATTCAGGCCGGGACCCAAGAGTAGAGCGTGGTGGAAGAGAAAAGGATCGAGCATTTCGCCGCCATAGTCCATGAGCGGTTGACCTTATTGCATTAGCCACTGCGGTCTACTATCACCTGTGATAAAGTATTTAGTTAAAGAAGATGCCGTTAATCTGTATATAACACACTGGATAAAGCAGCCTTTTCTTTTTCTTGAAATATAGGTCAAGTGTTCCGTATCGACATAATTACTCTGCACACCGCGCATCGGTAGAAAAGTTCAACCACGCTCAATAGCCTCCGTTACTTTTAAGTCTCGGCCTATTAGTGATTGGACACACTACCAGTGCAACTATAGTGGCGCTTAGGTACTCTCAACTGCTTGCGATATGAATAGGGCACATCGAGTAATACATTACGTTACGTTATGTTCCTCAGGCGGTGGTAGACCAGGGAGTTTGTCATCCAATTAACGTGGTGCCGCCAACCAAGCCCAGGAGGGGCAAATCAGCGCCTCTTCCACCGACTACATCTACCCAACCTACACACCTACACACCTACACTACATCAACGGGGCTTCGGCAATGACAGAGCAGCGGGCTCAATTTTCATCTCGACTTCCTCGTCAATCTATATTTCAATGATCAATAATCATCATAGTTCACTTCGCTTACAATTGACGCTCGCAGATGGGGACATGATCTCGCACGGCCCTGATTCTGCATCCCAAACCCTCCGCTAAGCCACCCCAAAAAAGAGTTATCAGGGATCACGAAACATCAGCAGCCATGAAGGTAACGGCGGTAAGTATTCCTGCTAAGAATAAATCATGGTTCTCACCTCATCTTACACCCACATGAGCTAGTGAGAAGGAAAGAGAGAAAAAAAATCATCCCCTAAAGAATAAGAAGAATAGAGTGCTGACTGAACATGACTGCTCCCCTCCCCCGTCACCAGATCTGGGTTTACCCTATCAAGGCTCTTCGCGGCATTCGGCTAGACAAAGCTCATCTTGGTCCGCAAGGGGTCCAGTTCGACCGGCGCTTCATGCTTCTTCGCGTGGACCAGGAGTCTGGAGAACTGGCCAAGATCCAGTTGGACAGGTATCCAGAGTGCGGCCGGTTTGCTCAGGAAATTGTCGGCGACCATATTCATGTCAGATATCTACCGCCCAAGCAGCCACTGGTGGAGTCGTGCCCCGAGCATGATACCGTCCTGGAAGTCCCCTTGGACCCTCACCTGGAGCAGCTTGACCGACAGATAATCAACCTCCATCAGAGCATGGTGAATGCCTACCGCATGGGATCACCTTACGATGAGTGGTTCAGCGCCTGCTTTGGCTTCCCGACAGTGTTGGTCTACATTGGCAACGAACGTCGTCCCCTTCTCGGAACCTTTTCCCCAAGAAACCAGCCCGTCAGCAGCACCAGCACCAGCACCACCCCTCAAGAAGGCTGGCTGTCTCATGTGTCAAACTATATCTGGGGCAAGCAACTGCCGCCCGAACCTGACTGGCTGGCTTTCTCCGACATGGCGCCTTACCTAGTCGCAACTGAAAAGTCCCTCCGCAATGTGAACTCGAGGCTTTCTGAGAGTCCCATAGAAATTTACAAGTTCCGCCCCAATATTGTGCTGGATGGTGACGACGAGTTTGACGAGGACTTCTGGGCTGAGCTGTCGATTCAGGGCCAGCCCGCCTTCACCATGAGCAAGCTGTGTAACCGCTGTACTTCCGTCAACGTCGACTACGAGACTGGTCGGTTTGGACAAGGGGAAAGCGGCGCTGTTCTGAAGAAACTCATGTCAGATAGGCGGGTGGACAAAGGCTCCAAGTGGTCTCCCTGCTTTGGCAGATATGGCTTGTTAGCAGACGGCTGCGACAGTCTGAACTTGGCTGTCAATGATGAAATACTGGTCACAAAGCGAGCTGCAGAGCGGCCCGTCTGGGATTGGCCATTCAAAGCCAAGGAGATTGCTCGCTTTTATCGCTATTAGACGTAAGTCACGCGACGAGGAAGAACGAGCTGTAGCTTCAGACAAATAGAGCATATATGGAGGGAGGAGTGGATGTGGATATCCCACAACTGTACTTGAATATCCTACCGACATAGCAGCTGCTTCTATTTCCCAATCCACGCAAGTAGGTCGCAAGCTCACTATCAATGGCTTCAAATACTCCAACAGATCACGATACAACTATCAAATAGCCTCTATAAGACTACACCTCCAGACGCAGACTCCAAACTCTGCCACTATCTCCTCAGGGCTTCCGTCTACTATAAAAATCGGTGTTACAGTCGTTGGTTTCACGGCAGCTTACGCCCGTTGCCGTATTATAGTCCCGCACTAACACAATTTAAACCCACAATCTTGTACTACCCAAAAAAGTGAATCAACAGTCCCATGTCATCTACAATCCAAGGCTTCTTTTCCTTCTGGAAGCACGGCTATCTACATGTCTTGTCTCAAAAGTCTCACCACTCTACATATTCTACGCTTCAATTCCTACTCTAATTTTCATCCTCACACTAGAGTTAAACCACCACTCTGAGAAAAGCAACTCATTTACGAAAGCAGGGCAGTTCCTTTTTTTTGTTGCCGTTTTTTGTTTGCGGCCGATATCTCTCCATTTACCCATAGAAAGGTGAATGCCCCCTCCCCTGACAAGAGTTAAGGCAATCAATGTCAGATGGCATATTGTGGCATTGCCTTCTCGTGGGGCTACTAAATTATGTATATCCTGGCGCCCAGAGTGGTTAACCAATACCACACTCTGTCACAAGATAAGAAATCAAGTGCTTACCCACGTCATGTTTGGACAGGATGATGTCTGTATGGATCTCAGTAAGAAGCGGTCGACTCATTAACCAGATGTTTCATATCCCCGGTCGAGATGTGGGGATTCAAAACCTATCTGCCAACTTCCTCAGTCGGTGTATACCAGGACTTCAAAGATTTTCAATTCTGCGTCACATATGACCATGTCAAATGCCATCAGTTTTAACATGTCATAAAGATAGAGGTCTATTTTTGCCGCCCATGGTTTCCCTAGTGTATTGCGGCATAGTTTTCCTAATGTATTGAGCCAGTTACTCCCGCCCCGTAAGGGGACTCGTCTATTCTAGGCCCTCACTGTCCGTGTCCTCCAATTTACTGGCCAATTGGGCCCCACTCAAAGACATACCAACAGGAGAACCTGCAAAAGCAACCAAACTCCAAATGAAAATAAACCCGATGCGTTCAAGAGATCGAAAAGAGAAAAAGGGGTATTTGATAAAGGAAATAGATTACTCCAGTGAATGCATACTTTGAGAAAAAACAGACGAATTTTTACCCAGTCTGGTCTAGATTCTCAGTATAGAGAGGCCAAACTTTCAAGCAGCACTCGGACCGATAATCGCATGTCCTCATACTACTAGTAGTACAGCTCGGCACCGCTTCTATAAAGCGTCAGGGAACCGCTTTTTACCAGACGCTGCGGCAGGTCCAAACAAGCAGAATAGCCACGTGGGACATGCAGTTCAATAAGAGAGTCCGAAGAGGAGAGATTGCGTCGTTTCATTCCTGTAGAGCAGGCGCATCGTATGCCAAAGTGTTGGAGATCGCTCGAGTCTGCTTAGGAGTGATGATCAAGTCCGAGGTGCTCCAGTAAAATTCATCCTTTTGTCGAGTACGTGATCGCATGGTAGTAGGGAGAGTACAGCTCATATGCTTCTCCGATGCATTTACGCAGCCTGTGTACAAGGACGACATAGATGAAGTTTGCAGTATGTGCATTCAAATATGGCCCAATGGGGTCCAGAACGGCAGTGTTGACAAATCCATTGTACAAGAGTGTTGTCGGACTTGATCATGGTAAATGAATGAGCACAAGAGACGGCCATGGTGATAGATCCTTGAAGAGAGATGTGGCTATGATTCTTGTAGATTCAAAGGCTGTGAGCACCACTGTCAAGGATAGTTGATATCTTTGTAAGATGCGATGTTCCCGACTGCAGAATCCGAGGCAAGACACAATGTTATATGGTCTCTAATAGTAGAAAATCTCCTGACGACTCGAGGGACAGTTTTGGATTCGAGGCGTATGGCTGTGTATCTGAATGCTTTGGCACGAGCCGACGGTGGAGTTGGTGATAAAATGGTCTGGTTGAGGCCGGTCCTAGGGAAGTGGGAAGAAGCAGAAGAATTGCTGTAAAGGTCCAAGAGATTCGCGCAAAGTATTTTAGAGAGATCTGGCGATATTTGAAAGTCTGGGGTTGTCCGGGTCTGCAAGTGGTGAGCAACCAATAGTTTTGGTGGTGGGTTGAAGGAGTTGGCGGGAGGTTATATGGCTGATCAGACACCGTGAATCAGGCTCAGGCAGCAGTGAGTCCCACAAGAGGCACAGTGACTTTAAATCATGGCGGCAAACGATTATCATACGGTAGTTGTTTGTACATGGATAGAAAACGGCCAGGGCATAATAGTAGAAACGCCCGCCGGAAGCCTCGAGTTGCTGCTATTGGAAGCAGGGTTAGTTGAGTTCTGAGCACGGGAGGAAACCCGGGTGCCAGGAACCTGGATGAACAGACGAGGAGAGGCGAGAGGAAGCGAGACAATGTGTCTCGCCATGGAACTCAGCAGGCAGGGGGTTATAGATGGTTTTGTCGACGGATACAACAAGCGGCGGGCGCTTTGGCTTGTCCGCCTCGCACGTGGTGGGTTCCGCGGATGTGTTAGCGGGCAAGGGCAAAACGCAAAACAGAGGGAACGACAGCCAAGGCTCGCGAAAACAGAATCAGTCAGCAGAGTTTGTTTGGGCCTCGAGCAATTCCTGGCAACCAAGCGGGAGCACGGAGTGAGATTCGCGGGAGGAGCGGGAACCGACAGAAGCAAAGCCGGTGGCCGCTGTTACAGGGAGGACGAGAGCTGGACAAGGTGGCGGATGACGATGCGTTTGGTGCTGATGGGATCGATTAGTTGATTGCCGTGTAAAAACGAAAACCAACCCGCAGAATTGAAGGGAGAGGATACACCTGCCGCCCGTGTGCCTCTTGGATTAGCGCGAGGCCGTCGTGCTCGGAGGCAGATATGTTGTTATCAGCGGTTGTCCAGCATCCAGCAGTAATATTATGAGGGATGAAGATCACGGAACAAGAAGCATGGTGGTGTTTTGGAGGTCAGCGTGGGGGGAGGGGCACAGACTTCAAGGTGAGAAGGAGCTCTGGAGCGCTTCAGCGGTTCGAGCAGGGCAGGGCAGGCAGGTCCAGACAAGGGAAGGAACCCGACGAAGTGGGCAAGAGATCAACTCGAAATAAAAACAACAAGAAAAATCAATCTCAATCTGTCCCATCATTCAATCAAACACGCCGCCTGCATGCATCGTCCTTCTTCTCCGCAGATACATACATACAGGTGCGTTAGGGCCCATACCTCACTTACAGGCACAGGCGAGAGGTATCCTGCCCCCCATCTCGTCTTACTTTACTTCTCACTTCTCTCTCATGCAAGCTCTCTCTCTTCTCGCATCATCAATGGTGGGCGTTTGGCCTCAATGGCCCGTCCGGGCCTTCGTTCGTAACATCCGCAATACCTGGCTGACCTACCTAGTATCTACCTCCCTCCCTGCCTGTAGGGGTCTCTCGTGCTCGAAGCCTCATGATCCAGACGCAAGGATCCCGCTGCCGCAGATGCCCTCGGATCGGAGGACCACCCACACCACACCCAAAGCAGGACGCTGCCAACGCCTACTGTACTAATACCTCCCAAGCCAGCCCTGTTTGATCACCTACATGATACACTGCAGTCTACTGCCGGCACTGCCTAAGCAAGTTAAATCGGCCCTCTGCTTGGCCGTGTTCGTTTGAACCGACCTTGTCGATACCAGATTGTCGTGGTTTCTCCTTGCCTTGCTGTTGGTACGTAGTGATGCATGCGAAGAGAACGAGGGCCGGGGAGGATACTGACGTTGGAACATCACCCCCCCCCCCCTGTCGACGAAACGCGAGAAGGCCATCGTCATCATCGTCATCGTCATCATCGGGCCACCGCTGCGGAGAGCACCATGTAGGTACTTCGTTTCGCTTTAGATAGCCCTTGAGCCCTTGACCCGCAGCTCTGTTAGCTCAACCACGAGGCTGGTTCCAATGAGAAGGGCCTGGCGTTTCCGGAAACGCGGGAGCGGGTTTTCCACCCCTGGAAGTTGTCTCCAGGCTAGGAGCTTTGCAAGACACTACGAGGAGACTAACCGAACAGCTAGCTTGAGCCAGGCCCGCGCGAAAGCCTTCTCTGCATTGTCTTTATAGATCTCACTGGCTACAAGGAAAATGGCATATTTAGTCCTGTAGCATTGGCCCTGAGTAGGCTCTGCTGGGCTGGTTACTGTTGGCTTGATCCCGTTTACATGGTTGACAGGTGAAAATACAAACGAAGCCAAATGAAATGAGAGCGACTCTGCGAAAAACAACAAGGAGAGACGACAGGCTTTCCTCGTCAACAACGTGTTCTCAGCCCAGGCGCCGGCTGATGAGGCAACTCGGAGTCGGGCTGAATGAGCACGGAGTATCAGACTAAATATTTGGCACCGAGCATGCTTTTTTTTTGTTTCGTCTTTAGCGAAGTGAGAAGTTACTTCGTGGAGCAGCCCTACCGGCTGGCTGGGTCCACGACGGATCCGCCGAGAGAAAGTTCCAACGTTCTAAAGGCACCTACATCTTTCTGAGTTCTGACGCATCGCCGATACAGACTACATGGGCTGAAAATAGCGCCTGTAAAGTGCTTACCATTGAGTTGTTCAAAACGCTTAATTTTACCAGGCGAAGTCGCTGCATGTTTAATTACAAATTGATTTAGTTGCCGGGACAGGGGAAGCCATCTGGAGATGATACTGGCACAGATAAATGAGTGGGACGACCGAGTTACCCTTGAAAATGGAGAGCGTGACGCTCACCTCTAATAAGGGCCACATAAGTGCGAGATTCCACTGATCCGCCGGCTTGGCGAATCAGTGGACCAGTACTGAAGCCCCCAATGCCATGGCGAAGCGGCTTAGGCGGTGTGTTTGCGGATGCACAGCCATGTTGAGAAGGCTGACAATGCCTAATTTAGTGCTGAGAAAATCTCCATGAGTTTTCTTCGCTCTCCGACGCGGATTGGAGACAACGGGATGAATAGGTAGGCAAACAACCGACCAGGGAATTAGAGTCGGGAATTGTACTTGCTACACGCGCGTACAAGGCCAAAATACGTACGACTTTCGTGCGGTAGCTCAAGAGAGTAATTTGGAGAAGAACCAGCCAATGGGGACCAACCTCATGCATGTTGTCGCCTCACCTCAAAGTACCTGGGGCATTGCCTGACGCATACATATACATCTATATAATAAGTCTGTTACGATGCATGCTCCTTCTTTATCCTTTCTGGGATAAGGCAAATAAGGCTAATATTGCTTCCGACTGAGTTATGCCTTTTCTGCTTCGTTTCGACGTCCCGATGCTCTCAGCACCGAAACCACTTCAACGAGTTTATGATAAGTCAAAGTCTAATATATGAACGGCGCTTTCAGCTCGTTTTGGATGCAGCAAGGGAGCTCTTCCGGCAGACTATAACTGAGCCGAGCCAACGTCGCAGCAGAAGACCCTGGTCCCGCATGTCGCACATCACCAACCGCATCCACCAGAGCGCACCGTATTGAGATTCGAGTGCATGCATGAACTGCCCCCAAGGCGACAGTGAATTCTCGGATTGGATATTTTTTGGTCCCCACTTCGTTTTTCATTAACTTGGTTTGCTACTATAATGACAGAACACAGTTCTGATGATCCAATGCCAACACCGCCGCTATGCGCCATGGCCACATCGAGGAGAAGGGCTGCGGGGTGCTGGACACCGTTAATATTCCGGCCATGACCGAGTGCTCTCTACCGTTGCCATTGCTCGCCAGTCGTATCATTGCATATCCATTAAATCCGAATGCATGCTACGGTATATGAGGCTGTAACCAGACATGATCCCATGGGTCACATTTAAGCTACGGGTACGTCCATGTGAATCGATGGAGAGAAGTTATTTATATTAAATAAAAATTGCGACTTTAGCTATGGAGGGAAGCATTGCAGAAGAAAACGCATCTCAGATGGAGCCTTACTGCATCATCTACAATTGTGGCCAAGAATTAACATCCTACCATGAGCCAGACTACTCCGCCGGACATCAACACCAAGCCCACGAATTGAGTTAACAAAGCACGTACCGCGAGCTTTACTGCGCTATACAGCCACATCTATAACCAAACAAAGTGACATCAATAATCGACGGTACAAGGACCAGGCAACTTGCAGCCAACCAACCATAACTGTGACATGTTTGCTCAATAGTTGATTTTGATTGTCGTCAATTTCCCTCTCAATGGGGTAAACAACAAACTTGGCGCTGTTTTCTCACATCTGTCTGGAGTTGAGCCCGGCTATTTTCTACCCACGAAAAGGGGGGAATAAGCCAATCCCCTCTGAATTTTGGCAGCCTGAAAGAATTTCTTCCTAAACAGGCACGCCGAATTCAATCGGCACACGAACCGTGGTTTTGAGGTGTTCGTTTCATTATAGCTAACGAAAGTAGAGCAGACCGAACAGGCGCACCTCACATCAGCGAAATAGCAACACAATGCATGCCTGATTAGTTATTGATTGCTCATCGTCAGGGACCATTCTTCACCCATGTCCGACGCATCCTTTACGGTCGGATACGAGTTGATGCCCCTCACATCGAGTTTCCAATTATAGCGGGCAAGGCGTGACGCCCGATTGCCTTTTTGGGGCCGTCACTTTGTATCCTCACTTCTCCAAATCCCCTTTTCATTTTGAGTATGCCTTCTTCAGCAAATGGCTTTATTACCACCTGCTTTTTTCATCTCATTTCATTTGTTTCGTTCCCCGCCTCTTCTCTGGGAGCCAGGCACTTGTTTCCAGGGAAATAACGAGGTAGAAATGCAGCGATCTCAAGAATTCGTCTCTCACCAAAGTATTGTGGCCGGCCACACGACTGAGCTCATCTATTCCATGCGCCTGTGAAGTCTTGAAGCGACATGTCAATCTCTCCTGTCAAGAAATCCTGAAATCCGGCAGGCCCACAAGGTGTAAGAAAACCAATAGTTTCATTGCAAACACAGAGTCGAAGTGCTACATATCAACATCTAGGCGATACGACGGCAAGTCCGGAAGCCCTTCCGACGAACTAATCCTACAATGACGTCTGCGGTTGCAGTAAAGAGTCAAATAGACAACATCGTGACCAACACTAGGGTGTTGGTCAACTCGGATTTTAGCGCAAGTATGCAACTTGACCAGCTCGGCTTGGCATTTTCAGCAATCCCGCCTGCGGTCCGAGGAACCATACACTGGTCTTAATATTTTTGAAGGACAGCCACATGAACGCACAAGCACTTGGAATGAAAGCGTACGCTGTTTTCATTGTATCTATTTTGAGCAAGATACAGCACACTCCAATTATCCATAACAAGATTGGAGCTTGTACCTCAACAGCCACCTGAAATCCCCCGGCAGGAAATCGTGCCGTCTTTCGTGAAAATTCCACAAAATCGAAACAGAACTTGCTTGGGACGAACAACTTGACTCGCCAGGTCTGGACTTCGAAAACAAAACCCAATCGCTGTGCTGGTTCTATAAACCCACAAGCACCGAAAGAAATTATCAACAACAGTAGTCCATAATTGAGTAATCATAAAAACAGATCGTTTACAGATCTAAAACGCATTAGGCAGGGCTCCTCCGCACTTGAAGCTATTGACTCTCCCTTGACTCCACTTAACAAGACCGATAGACACTTGATACAACCTGGCGTCTGGGTACAGCAATGCGATTATATTTTGGTTTTGGGTCAATCAGGCATTAGACCACCCCTCTATTTAGTAGTCTCCTAGATCTGGAGACCTGATGGTTTTCAGCACGTGCGCCCACTGTTAAGTCTTTACTTGGGGAAAATGATAGCTGCATTGAGATTTCAAGGTTCTAGAAGGACAACACACCTCTGAATAGCTAATGCACGTTCAATCTCGAGTGGCACATGTCCCCATGACCTATACCCCGAACATATCGAGCCCCAGCAACCGGTGAGCTGGGCCGTTGATTAATTTCACACCATCCTGCGGAGCGGGAACGGTTGACAATGTACATCCGACGCCGGCGCATAGGAACGATTTGGGCGAGAGGTTCGTGAGTGTCAAGAATACGGTTGTTTTTTTATCATTCACTATTTACAATACCTGGCAGTTTCGATACAACCCACGCGACCCTTGATACCTTTATTTTGATCTTTTAATTCCAACCACACCTTCACAAGCCGCTTTCACTACTATCAAATGTATCGGCGGAGACTCAGTCGCCCACATATCAATAGAACACCGTACGTAGTTATTTATAAGTCCAAACCGATGATTTGGTAGTTTAACATTTATTTATACGCACTTCAAACACTAGTTTCCCATTCTTTGCCTTTTTGATATGCGGTTGCAGAGCCGGTTTCGGAACAATCCCTCGCAGGTTAAATAGTCAGTGAATCTCAATAGTTGCCTGCAACATAGGTTTGCTTGTTTGTTTGCAATAAGACAAAATCACTATTAGAGCTCTCTATTGAGTGGTGCGGGTCAGCTCAACCCATAACCCATAACCCGATAGGTATTCAGACAAAGTGAGAACCATATTTATTACTCCATGCTCCATCCGGAAGTCGATTTCATAACGCATAACTCCGAGATCCATCCTATCTCTAATGTCGGATTGATCCATGGGAAGCCGTATTCCCTACGGCATTTATATTTCATGGAGGCCTCAACAATATGTCCTTTTGTAGGCATGAGATGGTAAGAGAATATGATATGTTCATTAAACACGATTAGGTTTGGACAGCGCCGTCCCTTTTTAACAGGTAATACGATCAGTCTCCTATAGAGACAGAACTTCGAAACACTATAGAACCAATTTGCAGTCGCCAGTCATAACCTAACCCCAAAAGAGTTATAGCATAATCCATCATGGGAGCGTGGTCGACTGTCCACCTATGGAAAAGTTTTTTGCTTTCTGGACCTGACTGATCTATGGAGCAGCGGCCGCTGCTCCTTCTGCCCGCATTGTATACTCGCCTGCTGGCCATGCTAGAATTAAGCCACGACCACATGGCTCCCACGCTAGCCGGGGCCATAAATGCCCACTAACGCACCTCTTCCCGCGTCCAAGTCCCTGGGATTGTCTTAGCTGCCTAGTGGGGTTGGCTTGACAGCTGAGGCCTCGACACCCGAGTCAAATTTCTCTTTCGGACCCAGTAGACGTGGATCCTGTCTTACCTATGCCTTAGCTGAACGAACTTCTGGGATGTCGGCCCGGTAATAGAGAAGCAGCGCAGGTAGCTACGCTCTAACAGCTATAATAATAGGTAGAAGTGTTTCACATCTGGACCCCAGTCTCCACGAAGGAGCCCTGTCGCAACCACAAGTGGTCTGATTTAATGAGGGTGCTGCTGCAAGGGAGCCAATCCCGCCCCCAACTCCTCTTATGCACATCGTCAACCTTCAAAAGATAAGTGGAAATGACCATGCAGGCAATCTCCTTTGTGCGTATTGCCTAATTGTCCGTAAGTCCGTAAGGAGTTCACATGGTCAAGTGACCCGAGCAGACTTTGTGTCCGGAATACTATTCTAAATGAGCTGCTGATCAGATCCAGTATAGCCACCACAATTTTATTTTATTTGCGCTGGTAGATACATCTAAACATACATACACAATTTCCCCACGCACACACAGCCTTTAGATCATCACTCGCAAATCATGAAATTCATCCTCCATCCCTCGCACTCACTGGCACAGTTTGTTGTTAGCTCAGACAAAAAGAGACCATAAAGACTCTAGTCAATGTACTGGATGAACGTGCACCATCGCGGACTCCGCATCAGCTAGTGGGGGATCCTAACAAGACAATTTTGCGCCTCAGCCAAACCCAGCACTGTTGTTTATTCTGACCTGCTTGGCAGCCATAGAAGGCAGGCCATGATCTGTGTGTCTAGACCACCCTTTCAACTTCGCTGTCAAAGCGTAACATGGTTATATAGGCTGGGGCATTGGCGCTAGCAAACAGTCTTTGACTACGGAGTACCATCAGCGAGGATTAGGCAGAATGTCTTGTCTGCCTATGATGTCTGTGTCGCTCAAGAAATAGACAGAGCCGATTGGTATTTACATATGTATGGATGTATGTATAAAGCACAGCGATAAGTGGTTCGTCTGAGATGCCAACCCATCAGAGAGCGTGGGGTTATCTTTCATCTTGCCCTTCAAGTGGGATTGACCACCACTGTTCGCTCACCAGCCACGGCATCTGCCTCTGCTGCCGCTGCTCTATCATCCTTGGACCCCGGCCCCAGAGCCAAAAGATCTCTAGGTGGTAGCGTCTTCATCTCTAACCCGCCTTCATTATCGCTCCCTTGCTTCTCATGCTCCTCGAACGTAAAGGCATCCGAAAGATTCACCGCCAAGAAGGTCTTGGGGAGTTTAACCCTAGATCATGTCCTTGTCAGCAAAACACCGCCCGCTGCTGGCCTAGCTTCTATAGTCTAGTCTGCTGTTAGGGGAGAGAGGGGGGGGGGATGATGGTCAACACTCACTGATTAAATTTGGCACGAAGAGTCTTGATGACATGCAGCCAATCGAGATGCGGAGTGAGGCTCCGCCGCGGTGCACATCCTATGCAGTGCCGGCTATCCAGCTGGACATGCAAGGGATCAAAGACGTGGCATCCGGGGCTAATGGTGATTCGAATGCTGTAAGCAAAAGTGGGTTCGTCGCCCTTTGCGCCCTCAGCCGGCGGGTTCTCCGATTCATAGAGCTCAAAGCAGATTTGCGATAGATAATCAAGCTCAGGGATGGTGCTTCGCTTAATCTTAGTTTCGATACCGCCCTCAATGATACAGTTGAGAAGGGTATAGATGTGGGATTCCTTGGTGAAGTAGAAGAAAGACTTGGCGTCATTCGAGGCCTGCATCTCTTCGAGGTCTTGAACAATCTCCTTCAAGAGCGGCAGAGATGTCAGGAGACCAATCTCGAGCTTTTCGCTGTCTGAGATGCCGTACTCCTGCGGGCAGATAAAGTCAAAGAGAACCTTTGCCAGCCGGTAGAGTTCTTGAAGCGGCTCGTTCCGCGGCTCCGTTTTTGATGCTGCACTGGCTGTGCTCTTGTAAAGTCTAAAATACTGCTCAGGCGGCGCTTCGTCATTCATGTGACGAAAACCATTGAGGAAAGATCGTCTTCTGAAGAGCTTCTTGACCGATGCAGACCGGTTTGAGGAATCCGTCTTGTCCGAGCCATCAGGGGACCCCTGGCTCTTCTCTGTGGTCTTTGTATCCTCTGTAACCTTGCTCTCATCACCTTCCTTGGACTTGTTGTCCTTTTCCTTGACGCCGTATTCCTCCTCTAGCATGCTCCTAGGCGGAGTGAAGACCCATTCTAGAAATTGCCGGTTATGCAGGGCATCAAACTTCATGGTATCGTAGAGCTCGGAAATCTTGCTAGGATCTACCTTATCCCCATCGCAGAATTCTGAAAAGAGCTTCTCCCATCTCTCCCGGAAGAGCTCTGCGTCCTCGCCGCAGCACCACCTCGGCTGAATGCTAGTCACCGCATTGGCATGCGAGAGCGCCGAGGAGATTGACGTGTTGGAGCTTTCCCCGTTGAGCTTCTCGGTACTAGGATTGGAAATGGCACTGAGGGACGAAGCGGCGCCGCTGTTGTAAATCTTGCTGTAGTTGTAATGCATGACCCGGCGGTGGAAGTTCATGAGCTGAACGACTCTCTTCTGCACCTCTGATGGCTCGGGCATATTCTCAGGCCACGCAAACTTCTCGGGGCGCTGGTTTCCCTCTCGCAGTAGACCCTTTAGCTTCTTCTTGACCTTGTCTGTTTCGTCCTTGGCAGCGTTGGAATCGTCCAGCAGATCTTTACGGATGGTGATAAAGTCCTCTGGAAGCTCTTTTTCTCCTAAGAAAGAGGAAGCCCAAATCTGTGCACTAGCTGTGACTCGCCTTTCTGAGCTGGTGTACACGTGTACCTCGTCAAGAATATCTCTGTTCAACAACATGAGATCATTCCGCATATTCTCTCCTAGCTCTTGTGACTGATATCTGGCAGAATGCGTAGGCTCCCCGCCCCATTTGACAATGAGCTGAAGCTTGTCGAGAACGAGCCTCTCTTCTGCCGCAGTGAACTTGGACATTGTCACACCAGAGAGCGAGTCGTGGCGCTTTGATGAGCCCCTGATACGTCCTTCTACGGGTGGAGTTTCCGGTTCGGTTTCCTGCTCATCTTTTTGCTCTTCAACTTTATCTAGAGCTGTCTTGTCCTCTGCGATCAGAACTTCATCAGTCTTCTTCTTTCTGAACATAGGCTTAATCTGGACCTTGGTTCCTGCCCAACTCCCCTTCTTCACCAACACGTTCCGCAATGCCCTGAGCTTCTCTCGGTCTTCAATTCCTTCTTCAAAGGCAACGTCAACGGCCTGAATAACGCTGGCTAACGCTGGCTCCCCGATAAGAAGCACCTCTTCCTGGTGGCCCTTCAGTAGGGCAATGAATGGCTCGGTGTGAAACGTGAACTTGTACTTTTGCTTTGGGGTCCTATCAGCATGTCGGATCACTGAGACCATACCCTTGAGCTTCCATGAATGCTTGGGTGGAGGGGGTGCAGGTTGAGCATCCTCGCTGGGATGAGGGACGGCTGGAGACGGCAAGATGTTGTTGCCAGAGGCAGTTGCCGGGGTAGCATTGGACGACAGAACCTCTGAAGATGCTGGTGGTAGCAGTAGCGGGCTTGTCGATGTGCTTTGCCCAACCGAACCCTCGATATTAGGATTAGGAGATGCCCGTCCACTGGGAGTAATTGCCGGGTCAGCTTGATCTGGGTGTGACGATGCGACACTGCTTGTTGCCTGCTTTATTGGTATAGCCTGAGCAGATGTCGACTGTTGCTCACGCTCTTTGATAACCTGTACTGCCCTTGCGATTGGGTCTGTATCCAAAGGCACTGGGGAACCCAGTGGTGGTGTGATTCCACCTCGGCGCAGTCTCTCCTTCACAAAAACGTCCTTGAGAATATTGGCGCAATGGTCGTAGTATTCCTCGTTATCCTTAACAAAGCTCCATCCGTTGACATCAATCACGTAGCTCGTCCCCGAAGCTCTTAGGAGATCAAACCCACACACTCGTTGGCCAAACGCGGTCGAAATCTTGCGGGCCACCTCTCGTTCTTCACTGCTAAGCGCAGTCACGTAGCGTAGCTCCTTTCCATGAGTGTTTCTCCGTACAATTCCATCCACGACGGGTGATTTGCGAGTTTCTGCATGGCAATATTGCGGACCGACAGTGTATGCTTTGACGTCTTCTGCATTATCAACTTCCATAAAGCTCTCATAGATATAGCTCTCTTCGGGCTCGGTGATGGCTCGTGGAGTCATTAGGTCTTCGACGTAATCTGAGCTCTTGTTGCCAACTTTGCGGAACAATTTTCGTGCGCCACCTCCAGAACTTTTTGGGAAATAAATGATGATATTGTGATCTTCTCCGCTTATTGGTTTCTCAACGAAGGGCTTCTTGAGCAGAGCGCCATCAACACTGAGAACATCTCCGTCATCAATAAGCTCAACCTTTCTCGGTGGCGCTGAGTTCTCTGGGCTAACGGGATCCAAGACAACACCAGACACTTCCTTAATATATCGTGACATTTCTGCTGTAAGAACTTTTGGGCCACCGTCGCGGGTCACCTCTAGGCGCTTTGGGGTGCACACCTGAATCTTATCCAGCAAGCGGAGGCATGCGCGTCTGTCCCAGAGAATTTGTTGCATAGGCACGTCGTTGACACAGAACGGCTTTCTGGTCTTGATGTATGCGATGGCCTTTTCTAGTGGAAATCCATCGGAGTAAAATGAAATTAAGTAGTCGCTGCAAACGTGTCAGCGAGGTTGACAAATATATAGAATCTTTCATTAATGGCATCAGAACACAGGGGTATATGCGACTTGTGCCGTTTGGGTCACCGAGGGCTTCCACCTACCACATGGGCCAATTTTCAACCTCTGCATTCAAAATTAGCACCACTCTTCTCTTTCGATTCTAAAGCAATAGGATGACTTGCCTTCATCGAGGATTGTCTTATCACCGAAAACTACGACATCGAATTCACGATTCGCAATGAGTCGGTTCAGAATATTTCGACTCGGTTTACTCCTCGCTTTGATGTCCAAGGCGCATATTCCAATGACACCCCATGGTGCAGGTTTGACTGATAGCCTAACGTAAGTACAGGAATATTTATTTTACTTCTTCTTAAAAGACAATAGATGCATGACATACCATCTTCTCTATCGCGATGGTGCGGTCCCCTGTCGCTGCTCGGGCTGTGGCTGCTGTTTGCGGTGCTCCCACTGAATCTTCTGGTCGCTCTGCTTCGAGAGCGGTCGGGCTGACTGCCACGCATATTGGTGTCTGATCGTTGATTGCGTCTGACCAGGTCAAGATGTTGTGGCTGCGAGTCTCGAGCTGCCAAACTGTGGCCGTTGGTGGACCCTTGACCCGATTGGTTGCCCGACGAAGTGGTCACGGTGACGTTGGACAATGCAGCCTCCGACTGGTTGGATCCTGATTTCTTTGCAGAAGACATCAGACTAGTAGGGACCGATCGTGGAGGAGCTCCTTGTTCAGGGGCGCCAGATGACGAGGAGCCTACAACACCGCGGGCAGATGCCAAAGAGTATATCGACGTCCCCGATAATCGCTTTGACTGAATGTCTGGCAAAGAAGACCGAGTGGTCAACACAGGCTCTGGAAAGGTCGATTGGGCGGCAGGAGCATCGGTATTGCTGGGTGGTCGCATGCGAGAATTGTCGATGTCGCCCAGCCCTGACATCTGGGGCTCTCCCAAAGATAGCTCGTCGGTCCAGGCTTCAGAGGCACCAGACTGTCGTCTACTGCTCGGCCACGCGGCTCGAGGTCCCTTCAGAGAGATAAGAGAGTGAGGGCTACTAGAGACGTTGGATCGTTCGGCGTGGAAATCGGAGGTGCCAGGCTCAACATGACGGCTCTTCCTGCTTGCTATAGAGCCGGTCAACGACGAGGCCGATATGCTGCGAGAGTGTGAATCGCGAGAGTGCCTTGAGGGCTGAGAGGGAAGAGTTGAAGGAGAAAAATCCGCAGCGGCCGGGTCATAGACAACAGGTTTGTTAGTCGGCGATGGCGGCGGTAGCGGAGCGTCTTGAGCATTGGCAGCAGAGCTAAAATTCGCACTCGGAGGGTCCATCACTGCTGCGGTGGCGTGTCGTCAGGCGACTCCCACCGCAAAAACTCTAACTAAATACCAAGCAGGTATGCTCCAGCTCCGGTCACGACTCACAAGACGCTGATGGTAAGCAAGGAATGGGCCTCGTGGGCACTGGCTAGATCCGGAGCCGCTTTGGCAGGCTTAATATTGATGCCGCTGAAATTATGAATATTGCACAATATGTGTGGCCGCAATCGTCGATGCCGTATCTGCCAGTGACATCATTTGGGCTGGCTGCCAGCTGTCAGTGTCGCCGTCTAAAGGGCAAAACGATGTTCTATTAGTGCCTCTCTTCCGCCGGTTCAAAATATGGTTCATCAATGAAACCGCACCACGACACACACATATGCCTACCTCTCTCTCCCTATATATATATAGACCTAGGATATATGTATGTAGCTGATTATCCCCGGCTATATACGCACCAGCACGGGGAGGCAGCTTTGGTTGTTGTGCCTAGACGTGCAGGGTGGCGCTGGACATAGCATTTCCGCCGCGCCTCTGGAATGGGCCCTTGATGCAGCGCTAGCAAGAAGCCCATCTAGCCTTGATCCATGCACAGAAGCCATTCGGCGAGCCCTCGGCATGTATTGGACGAGGATCGGCTTGGCTCCAGGGAGCTGCTCCAGAGGGGCAAGACAGATTGGCGAATAGAAAAGCTATCTGACGACTTGGGAGAAGATTTGATCGGAAAGAGATGGTCGCCCAGCCCAAGCTCAGTCGTGGTCATAGTAAATAGGTTAGGCGGTGTGGCCATTGCTGGGTTATCAGCATGACGGCGACAAGTTTACGGTAATCAGATACAAGGTTGACTCATGTGACGAAGTCTAGGGATAAGAAATTAGGCTGCTGCTGCTGTTGAGCCATTATCAAGGTAGAGCGAGCGTTCGTTTACGCCTCTTGTTTGAGGGTATCCCCACACACATATTATGTATCTCCCAAAGCGAAGTCGTTGATGCGATAGTGATAGTGATAGTGCGAAGGGCTTCTAAGACGGTTCGAAGAACCATACTTTCAAATGTCCCCTTTTCATAGCCCTCTTCATAGCCCGACCTCACATCTCAAATTCAACAAACTTGCTTTGATGGCTCAAATCAAGAATACAAGAAAAATTCCCCATGAGGGGCATTGTGCTAATTAGGACACCACCTCAGTGGCTCAGCTGTGCACGTGGGGGAGCAGTCAGGTGTGGTGGCGCTCTCCAAATCCGCCAAATGCGGTGGGTGGTGTGGCGTTGGGAGGCGGCAGAAAAAACGGGCAATATTCATCACCGCCAAAAATTTCAAGATCGACGACAAACCCAGCGCTCCAGACGGGTCGCAACAGACTGCACGACACCCCAGCGCCAAGATGCCGCACTCAGACACCGTTGGACCATTGGTGAAGCGCCAGAAGGTCTCGGCTGTGGCCAGCACCAAAACATCAGCTGTCAATTCCTCGCGAATCTTCGCACCCTTCAGAGTTTGTCTACCTCCACCTAGCCTTTCCAAGACCAAAGCGAGTTTTGTGCTTCTGCAATTGCAAGTCTGACTAGCTACATAGACTGTTGGTCTCGTCTCTCCGTCGAACGTGCCGTTTACCTCGGTACCATTAGGCAAGACTTCGTTCCAGATCACAACCTCAGTCGGTAGGTCTCTACAAACCTACGACTTGCGCCGTGGCCTCAACTTAGTTTTCGTAACTCGACCTCAAACCCCTTCCGATATCACGGCCACCTATGCCTGGAGACAAAAGGTCTTTGCAGCATGGGGTGACCCCCAAAATGAGGAACCGCAAGGAATATGGATATTTCAAAGGGGTAAAAAGGTAGATGAGCTGCAGCTCCCAGGAGACGTTACAGAGCCCATCCAGCAGATTGTGGTGTTTGGGACATGGATAATCGCTTGCGCTATGACTAGGATTGAAATATTCAAGACGGCAACTCTCGAGCACTATACGACCATCCACACGATGACAGCAAGCAAGGGCGGTCATGAGATCACCGGTAGTGTTATCAGCATGCCAACCTTCCTGAACAAAATATTTGTCGGTAGAAAAGACGGTTGGGTTGAGATATGGAATGTGAGCACGGCCAAGCTGATATACACTATCCTTCCATCCTCCCCAGATTTCGGCTCCGTCACTTGCCTCGAACCCAGTCCTGCTCTCTCCTTGCTAGCGATTGCGTACTCAAACGGCCCTCTGGTCATTACCAACATCCTAACGGACAAGCCTGTGATTCAAGTCGAAGCTAGTAACTCTGATGCCCCGGTGACTTCCATCTCTTTTAGAACAGATGGTATGGGCGCTGGCAATGATGGTAGAAAGGACGGGGTCATGGCAACAGCCACCTCGTCAACCGGCGATGTGACATTCTGGGATCTGAACGGTGGTGGCCGTGTGATGGGAGTCTTGCGAAGCGCCCACAATCCGCCGTCTGGAAAAGGAGATGCTGTTCGTGGAGGTGTGAGCAATATCGAATTCCTGGATGGCCAACCAATCATTGTGACCAGCGGCCGAGACAATTCACTAAAATCCTGGATCTTTGATGAGACGCCATTTTCGCCTATACCAAGAATTCTCCACTCTCGAAGCGGGCATGCTGGTCCGGTCAACTGCCTCCATTTCCTTCCCTCTGATTTCGACGGCGCTGAAGCTGGAAACAAGTGGCTTTTGAGCGGTGGGCAAGACAGAAGTCTGTGGGGTTGGAGTTTGCGCCGCGATGGCCAAAGCACAGAATTGAGTCAGGGCAATATTCGTAAAAAGGCAAAGAAGGTCGGCATACTTGCTACCAATGCCTTGGCTCATGGGCCGACCACAACCCTAGAAGATCTCAAGGCTTCTGAAATAACATGCATTGCTACTTCATTAAACCGTGATGGTGGCATTGGTGCATTGCCCGGCAAACAGACCATTTGGCAGAAAGGGCAAAACCAGAAGAAGATCCAAGATGCAGAAATTAGTGGCATGACTGGTTGGGAAAGTGTAGTCACAGCTCACAAGGGCGATGCATATGCCCGCACATGGTTTTGGGGACGGAAGCGAGCCGGCCGCTGGGCATTCCCTACTAGTGATGGTGCCAACGTTTCTACAGTTGCCATTAGCCCCTGCGGAACTTTTGCGGTGGTGGGTTCAGAATCAGGAGGTATTGATATGTACAACCTCCAATCTGGAGTCCATCGTCAGCGTTTCCCATCCAGGTTGACCCCGGCGCAAGCACGGCAGCTCAAGATGCAACAACTTCGACAGGCGGACGATGTTGTTCAACTACAAAGTGAAGGCACTAGGAAATATCCGGCCGGCGTTGGCAAGCACACCAAGGCCATTACAGGCTTGGTTGTTGATTCGCTGAACAAAAACATCGTATCTTGCTCTCTAGATGGCAAGATTAAGTTTTGGGACTTTTTAACGGGCAGCCTCGTACATCAGCTCGACTGGGCTCCTATGACATTTCTAACGGGATGCAGATACCACCCTGCCAACAACCTGGTGGCCTTTTCATGCGATGACATGTCTATTCGTGTTGTTGACATGGAGACAAAGAAAACTATCCGAGAATTTTGGGGCCCCAAAGACATCATTGATGACTTTTGCTTCTCCAGTGATGGTAGATGGATCATTGCAGCATCAAGGGATTCGATCATTAGGATTTGGGATCTTCCGACAAGCCATTTGATCGATGCGATCCGGTTGGAAAAGCCATGTAACGCCGTAGCCATGTCCTTCACCGGCGAATATCTTGCTGCTGCACTTAAAGACGAGCCGGGGGTAACCCTTTGGACAAACAAAGCTCTGTACAAGCATGTACCAACTCGGCAGATATCCGAAAAGGAGATTGGCCTGGTCGCCGCACCTACGACATCCGGAGAAGGTAACCAAGGCTTGTTGGAGGCTGCTTTCGAAGAGGATGAACAAGAGGCAGACGATGATGTTGTCGCACCTGCGGTTGATCAGCTCAGCGCCGATCTGATGACGTTGAGTTTGGTCCCTAAAAGCCGGTGGCAGACGCTTCTTCATCTAGACCTGATCAAGGAACGCAACAAACCGAAGGAAGCCCCTAAACTCCCCGAGAAAGCACCTTTCTTCTTGCCATCTACCGCCAACTCTCAACTGCCAGATAGCAGCAAGGACGCCGAGGCATCAGAAATCGACGGAAGATCCCGCATCACCAAGCTCGACAAGGCACGTCTTGAGGAGGCATTCACCTCTAAACTCCGCGCGGGTGCGGCCAGCAATAACTGTAAGTATCCTTGGAGATCAACCCCGTTGCGCACTTTGTGATACTAACAAACTTGATAGACGAGGACTTCATCGAGCATCTTAAATCACTGTCTCCATCCAGTGCCGATCTAGAACTTCGGTCATTGTCCGTTGGGTCTCAAGACGAAGAATCTAACGAATTACTGCATTTCATCCGAGCCTTGACAGCACGCGTACAAGCTCGAAAGGATTATGAGCTGACGCAGGCGTGGATGACAGTATTTCTACGGCTACATTTTGATATTGTGATGAAAAATGACACGCTAATGGAAGCCTTGGGTGAATGGAAGGTTCAGCAAGAGCAGGAATGCAATAGGCTCGACGATTTGGTGGGATACTGCAGTGGTGTGGTGAGCTTCCTCAGGAACCCACGGACATAGGTTAGATAATATTAAAAGATGTATGGGATGATCATGTGGGAGTGAAGGAATTCTAGATTACGGTTCTGAAAGCGAAATAATAACTTTTTGCCACGGAGATGAGTAGCATTTTCTAAAACGAAAAGAAACAGAATAAAATGATAAAAATAAGTCAAACTCCCGTACATCAAATTCACATAAAGTTATGTCTTCAAAAGGCACCAGCAGCAATATCCATCTTAGTTTCTTCCACACCCGCCTTCGTATCAACTATAGATTCCTCAGATCTCATTTGATGGCAAACTTACTCAGTTCAGTTTAATGGCAACTACTCTTATTCGCACATCACCAACTGCCTCTAACCAAGCAAGCATCTTCCTCATGGCCTCCATCAAGCAGAAGCAAACACAACGAAAATGAACAGTGGAAGAATATCAAAAATTACGCCCCCCATGGTCCCGCAGGACAATGGAGCACGGAGATGACTCCGCGATGTGCAATGCAGGTCCTCCACACTGCATCCCCATTTTCATGATCTTGGGAATGCGGAACAAGGTAAGTATGAAGGAAGGAAAAGAAGAGAAAAAAAAGAGTAAAAGAAGGAAGAGGGAGAGAAGCTATATATATGTCAACTGAACGTGGTCTGTGCGTGGCTGGAGAATTTCGCCGTGCGGTGAAGGAAGCGAAATGGCTGGCAGGCTGCAGTGGTTGCCTGCTGGAAAGCAAGCTTCAGCTGTGCAAGGCAGAACGGCTATCGTAGGACAGGAAGGGAAGGCGGACGATATTGTCAAAATGAATGGTTTTGCATCCAATATGATCAATCTATTATTTTTGAGAGTAATAAACCGCTGCTAACAAAGCTAATTTGATAGCTCAACATTCGTCATCGAGAAATCTAGGTGGTTTTCTTCGTTTGCTGGGTAGTAGTAGATTCTGTAATGCGAGGCTTCCGCCCCCCAACTCCCCGGTGGAATCCTTGCTTCCACAATGCCGTTCGAATTGACCACTCAGAGCAGTCAAAAGGCAGCTTTTCAGCTAGTTGCTTGTATGAGAGCCTGCTATTGTCCGAAGAGGCAGAAACAAACTCGATCAAATACTCTACCTGCTCGGTTGAAAGCTTTGATGGCCGGCCTTTACGCTTCTGGGGCGTCGCAGGGCGTTTTACAGCAGTTCGGACCTGCTGTAGTGAAAACCCTAGCGCAGTAGCGGTCTCTCGTAGGCTTAGATTGCTATTTTTATAGAGGGCTGCTGCCTGTATTCGCTGGTCGCGGGAAAGATAAGAATGAGCAGGTGGGTCAGGCACAGTATCTGAGCAATCCGATTTATCAGGAGGTTGCGGGCCATCATTTTCATTGCCTAATGAGGGGAGGGCTGTCGGCAAACGTGGTTCGGATTCCATTGTGATGAAGATTGGATAGGAGGACAAATACAGCGCCTAGAAGAACGACCTTTTAGGTCTTAAATATAGAGGGTTGGGCGGCATAAGAACGTATAAAAGTGGGGCATGGCGTTAGGTACTCTGTCTCCTACTAGTGCTCTGCATACTAGGTATCTATCTATGGATCGTTATCTCAGGCTTCTATGCCCGTCTACAACTACAGCACTGGTTTAGGACCTACCTTGTGGCTAAGAAATTCTAAACTAGTGGCAGAGTCTTGCTTATCTACTATTCGTTACTGGTCTTTTTAGACTATTTTATAAAGATATATGACTACTATAGATAAATTCATGTAGTCTAGTTTGGTCGCGAGTGGTGGAACTTGCAATTGTTATTGGGCCCTGAATTCCAGATGCCGCATAGCAACCCAATCGCTGGCAATGGCTCCCCTCCTCAAAGACCTTGGGGACTAGCTGACCTGCATGCGGTAAAGTTTGCCGGGGCCAAGCCGCTGAGCTTGAGAGCTTAGCGCTGTGTCTACTTGCGGCTCGGCGGGGCATCCAGATTTTTCTGTTCTGTAAATTTTCTGCCAGAAAAATAAACCACCAAAAAAAAGCCCACCAGCAAAAGAGCAAACTAATTGCAACAATGGGCAAGAAGGGTTTCAGGGTGAGTCACTCACTCTCTATATATACCCAATTGACCTCCAGAGAAACTAACAGGTGTGTCTCTCTAGGGCAGGAATCGTCGCGGAGGTGGAGGTGGAGGTGGTGGTGGTCGCGGAGGTGGTGGACACAATGCCGGTTGGAGAGACTACCCAGCGTTGAAGAAGGAGAATGCGAAGCTCCAGGAATTCTACGACGCGCTGCTGCAGCTACCCGATGAGGAGAAGGAGCAGTTCTGGGCTACAATGAGGCGAGAGCTGCCCAATAGCTTTCGATTCTGCGGCTCCAAGGGGTATGTTCGAATGCGCTTGCGAACGCCTGTCTCTGCATCCAGCTCGCGCAGCCAGCTAACTCTGTCGCCAGACATGCGCTTGCCGTTGAGAGGCTTCTACGATCCAGATATATTCCCGAGATTGTCAAAATCGAGCACCAGGATGGCAGAACCGTTGACCCACCTCAGCCAGTCTCGTGGTACCCGGACGAACTCGCCTGGTGGATGACCACACCCAAGAATGTCGTCCGCAAATTCCCTCCCTTTGCCGCTTTCCAAAAGTTCCTCGTCTCAGAGACTAGTGTTGGAAATATCAGCAGACAGGAGGTTGTCAGTATGATTCCTCCGCTGCTCATGGACCTTCGCCCTGGGATGACTGTGCTGGACATGTGCGCCGCCCCAGGTAGCAAGTCTGCGCAGCTGCTGGAGATGATCCACGTTGGAGAGGAGGCTCGTGTGAGAAAGGTTCTGCGTTCTTTTGCCAAAGAGGATGGTCTGGATCTTGGCGAGGAGACGAAAGACGAAACCGAGGCCGATCTGGAAGCTGACCCATTAGATGCTGGTCGTGCTACTGGCCTGCTTATTGCTAATGACTCTGATTACAAGCGAGGTCATCTCCTAGTCCACCAACTTAAACGTCTGTCGTCGCCCAATCTGCTCGTTACCAACCATGACGCTACTCAGTTCCCCTCCATCAAGCTACCATCCACCGATCCGAACTCAAACAAGCCGAATTACTTGAAGTTTGACAGAATCTTGGCCGACGTCCCCTGCTCTGGAGACGGAACTGCACGAAAGAATGCCAACCTCTGGAAGGACTGGCAGCCAGGCAATGCCCTGGGTCTGCACGTCACTCAAATCCGCATTCTGGTTCGGGCGCTCCAGCTTCTCAAGGTTGGCGGTCGTGTCGTTTACTCAACATGCAGTATGAACCCTATCGAGAACGAATCCGTCATCGCCGCAGCCGTTGAGAGGTGCGGTGGGTTGGGCAATGTAGAAATTGTCGACTCCAAGGACGAACTCCCTGGCCTCGTGCGAAAGCCCGGCATGAAGAACTGGAAGATTATGGATAAGGGCGGCAGAATCTGGAACTCGTGGGAGGAAGTCGAACTATTCACCAAGGAGAGCAAGGATGGGGTCGCTCCCGGCCGAGTTGTGCCAACCATGTTTGCCAGTCCCGAGAGCTCAGCCTTGCCTCTGGAGCGCTGCATGAGGGTATATCCCCACCTGCAAGATACCGGTGGCTTTTTCATCACAGTCCTCGAGAAGAAGGCGGAGTTCAAGGCAAGGAACGAGAACGAGCCTAAGCCCAACAACGCCGAGGCAAACGGCTCTGCTGAGACAACGACTGAGGCAACAGTCCCTCAGCCCGAGCACAAGGAAGATCCTGCTCCAGAAGCCAAAAAGGAAGATGAGTCTATGGATGATGCCTCTACCGTCGGGAGTAAGCGTCCCCTGGAGGCTGATGAGACTGAAGAGCAACCCATCAAGAAGGCTAAAACTGAAGAGAGCTCTGCCGCCGCCACCCCTGTTGCTGCACCGCAGAACGGCCCGTCCAGCAAGCCCCGAAGAAACGGCCCAATTGAAGAGCCATTCAAGTACCTCGACCCATCTCACCCCATCATCCAAACCATCAAAGACTTCTACAAGCTGTCCGTTCGCTTCCCCAACAACCGCTACATGGTGAGGAATGAGATGGGCGAGCCCGCCAAAGCCATCTACTACACCACGGCCTTGATGCGCGACATCCTCACCGAGAACGAAGGCCGAGGCCTCCGCTTCATCCACGGCGGCGTCCGCATGTTCATGAAGCAGGACGCCCCCTCCGCCGAGGTCTGCCGCTGGCGCATCCAGTCGGAGGGCATGCCCATCCTGCAAGGCTACGTGGGCGAGCCCCGCGTCGTCCGCCTCCGCAACAAGGAGACGCTGCACAAGCTGCTCATCGAGATGTTCCCCAAGATCTCGGACGGGGGGTACCAGAAGTTTGATGAGATTGGCGAGCGGGTGCGTGATATCGGCATGGGGTGCTGCGTGCTGCGTGTTGAGCCTGAGGGCGACGACCCGGAGTGGCAGGAGAGGATGGCGCTGCCGCTGTGGAAGAGCATCCACTCCCTGAATCTCATGCTGCCAAAGGAGGACCGCTCGGCCATGTTGCTGCGTGTTTTTAATGATACCTCACCGTTGATTAATATTAGTTTGCAGAGGCAGAAGGATACAGAGCAGAGGAACAAGGCAGCAGAGGAGGGTGGTGATGATGGTGATGATGATGCTCAGGAAGAGGAGATTGATGTGGAGGATATCCCGACCCCTGAGGAGACAACTTCTGCTGCTGCTGAAGTGGCAGTGGAGGAGGCAGAAAAGCCAGCGGAGGCTGCTGAGCAGGAGTCATGATGTATTGATTTCTATTTTTAGTTTTGGGAAATTTAGTATGGAATATTAGGTATCAAATGTCATGATGAAGGTTTCTTTGTTCCCATATGCTGGTTGATGTGGTGTTGTGCGTTTTGTGAAATCTAATGTTACATGTGTTCATAAATGCGTATACATTTGTGTGTGTGTGTGTATCCAAGCACGCAGGCTAGTCCCGGCAAATATAACAAACCCCCAGCTTTACTCCTCATCTAGCAATCCCACCGTCCAATGCACCACACGATCAACTCCCTGGCCATGAATAGCACTCACAGGAATAGCCGCACAGTTCTTCGTCCAAGCCCCTTCCACACCACTCGGATGCGGCTCCACTCCCGCCTGAACGCGATCGAGATATTCCTTCAACTCGCGGAAATTGTCCTGCGTATCTGCTAAATCGGCCTTTGTGGCCACGACAAACCACGGCTTTCCGGCAATATGCAGTGTTGGGGTAGCAGCAGCAGCATGAGTGTGGAGCTGATGCGCCGAATCACCTGTGAAGTCGTGTGGAATATCCATTAGGTTCACTGTGCCCTGCATGGGATCTGACGCCAAGTCCCAGTCGACGCGGGATTCGATTTCTCGAGAGTGTTCTTCCTCTTCACGCATTTCGGCGTATAGGCCGACTTCACGCCAGAGAGCGTGGAGAGCCTTGACGGCGTTGCCAGCGGCCAGGTCGATGACAAAGGCGAGGACGCCTGCGCGCTCGACATGTCGCAAAAAGGCGATCCCGAGGCCACGATCGAGGTGGGCACCTTCGATAAGGCCGGGGATGTCGGCCACGGTGAATCTAGTTTTGGGCTCTGCGTCGGCGTCTCCTTCTACAGGTGGACCGAGATGAGGAGAGTAGCGTCGACGGGCCCTGATAGTTGGACGGCCGGAATACTTGTCCAGGACAACGGTGCCGATATTGGGCTGCAGCGTTGTAAACGCCCAGGCGCCGACTCTGGTACGGCTGTTTGTGAGGGCTCGTAGGAGGGTGCTTTTGCCAGCGTTAGGAAGCCCGACGAGACCCACGTCTGCGAGGAGTTTCAGTTCGAGAGAAATCTTCATGGTGACGGCGTCGTCGCCCCTGGTGGCGAAGACGGGCCGCGGGTGTTGCCTCGAGATGAAATGGGAGTTTCCTAGGCCACCGACTCCACCTGTGGCAAGGAGAATTGGAGTGGGCGTGGGACGTGAAAGATCCAGATACACTGGCGCGGGAGGCTGTTGCAGATGTGGAGTCCGTTTCGGCAGTTTGGGGAACTCTGCTGACTTCATCTCGGATTTGGTCAATCCTGGGTAGAGAAGCCATTTATGTCGCTGGGGGTCGTCGGCATCGGGGTCATAGTCATCCTCGTGGGGGTTTCTTGCTGGTGCGAGCTCTTCATCTGGAGGGTTGTCATCCTGAGACAGTTTGGCAAGCTCAGCCTGCTCTCTTTCTTCACGCTTTCGCTGCTTCTTTAGGGCACGCCACGCTTTGATTGCCATGGCCTCTTCGGCAGCTGGGTCATGGCGCTCCAACTCTTTGACTATCGTTCCGACTGGGACGGTTATGATGATATCCTCTCCCCTTGTGCCTCCCATTGCGCTCCCCTGCCCATGCTTGCCCCTGCCAGCGCGGATGAAGCGTCGGCGAGAAAGTTTATGCAATGAGGTTTCCCCATGGGCCGATTGAATATAGATATTGCCACCTGTGCCGCCATCGCCACCGTTGGGAGGCCCGTCTGGGAGGAAAGCTTCTCGAAGAAATGATACACAGCCATTTCCGCCGCGGCCGGCGTAAAGGGTCAGGTCTGCCTTGTCAGCAAACCTGGGAGCAGCGTAGTCATCTGGAGCAGGATTTAGGCGAGATTCTGGAAGATTGCTATAGGATATTCTGGGAGAGGGTGCTTCAGAGGAGGATGCTCGGGTCTGGTGGCGATTGTGATCGAGAGCGGTTCGAAGCAGCTGAGAGGGGGGGCATCGAGTGCGGAAGAGGGATGGATATAGAAAGGGCGCCAGGGTCAACGAGTAGGGACAAGGGTTTTTGAGGGCCATGGTGCCATCAGGAGCGTGGGGAAGCCTCTGCTTGTCTCAGTGGTTTAGATATGACGTCCATTGGGGGAGGAGGTGGTGGTGGTGAGGCGCTCAATTTTCCAATTGGCATGATGGATGATGGCTTGGTGGTGCAGCTGATAAGATAACACTGGCTGGCAAGGGCAAAAAAAAAGTAGGTCCGGAGCTTCGACCCACTGGCGCCGCCGAGATCGTAGCGTAGGGCGCGGGGCAGTTGGGGTTGATTAGAATACAGCGAGTGATAGAGCGATATAGCGAGCAATGGCAGCAGCAGCAGCGTGTGGTACCTACCTAGGTAGGTAGGAGGGCACTAATGGATATTATCTAGCACCTGCCAGAGCATTACAGGACAGACGGGGCTAACATGGATGGATGGATCAGATCATCTGCCCTTTATTAATTCCCTCCCCTAAGTACCTTCTTAGGTAGATTAGGCAGGTACATTTACTTGCTGTATTTGCTGCTGCCGCACTTGTGTCTACAGGTACTACTTCGGTATTCTGCAGGGCGTCTGAGCTGGCAATTCTTGTAATCCATCTCTCTCCTCCAACCTCGTGCCTCCCCGCTTTCTCTCCAACCCTGTGACCAGCCTTTACTTCTGCATCGTGACAAAAGCACGCAAGCCTAGCTGCTGGGATTGATTGATCGCCGGCCATTGGCAGCTATCAGCAAGTGCAACGCTGTGCTGGAGTGGCATCCAGCGTCATTTGTCCCTCCTTGACGCACCAATTGGACTGGGAAGACGAATGAGAGGGAGAGGGAGAGAGCCTTTGCTTCTATCAGGATACAAGAGCATAGCTCAAGACGACTCGAGGTCGAGGCAGTGTCATCCATTATCATCATCACCACCATCACCACCATCGCCAACATCACCATTCCACAGCCTCGCCTGTCCACCCCAGCTTCGTCGCGTCGTCCACTATCCGCTGTCCGCTGTCCGCTGTCCACTGTCCACTGTCCACTATCCCCCGTCGTCCCCGGCCAGCAGCGGGCGGCCCTCCCTCGTCTATGCATGTCGCGTCCCCTCGTGATTCGACAACGCATCACCCAAAACCCGCTTCGGATAACTAAAATGCGGTGAACTCTGCTCCAGCAACCAGGCCCGATCCCACGTCGTTTTGACCTCAGAGCCGCTGCCGGCTTGTTCAGCCTCTGACATTTCTGTACACTCTGCTCTGGCCTTCTCTGCTACAACTCGTCTTTCCCACCTGTTTGGTCGCCGTCTGCGTAGACGCCCTCTATTACCGAGCGAGCTTGACCTTGACCGGCGCCCCGCCAGGATCTGCAAAGCCAAATATCGCGGACAGACAGACATCAAAGCCTAGCGTCTTGACTAACAGCAACAGAGAGAGAAGGAGAGAGAGACGGAAGAAAACAACACCATCTTAGTCAGTCAGCCGGCTTCGTCTTGGCTGCTGCTTCGTTTCTGCCAGTTATCCTGTTCATACTCTGTATTATCTGCTAGGCCTCTTTGCTACAACACCACTCTCTCCCGAGCCAATCTGTCTGTCAGCAATTGTCTGTATTGTGGACGGTCTACCACTATTAATAAGCATCAACCACGGCCGCCAGACGATCAAACATACACACGCATACATATGAACTCGGTTACTATTAAAGACCGTTGCCAACAACACCAGAAGCACAAGTAGATGCAGACGCAGAAGCAACCGCATCTCGCCAATTCGCCTTCTCCACGTCCTTGATCAACCTCTCACCCCCACCACCGGCCGCTGCAAGACGCTGCTGTCTATCCATCCATCTATCAATCAATCAGCTAAGTTATTAAATTGACTTGCTGCTCGGCTGGCTTTATTTGCGTGCTCCCCAGTCGAGCTTCGTGGTCTGTTGGGCACTCTCTTGGTTGGGCCAGTTCGCAGTTCATTGGGCTAGCCTGCATACGCTCCTCGATCCCGCATTCGAGCCACGACACTTGGGCGTCAACCCACCTGCACACTCCTCATTCGACAAGATCACCGTGTGTCTTGCGGCATATGCCACATCGCTTCCCCACGCCTCGAAGCCCCCCGGGCTCAGATTGATCCTGTCCTCCTAGAGACGTCCGAGGTCATCCTCAGCGGTCCTTCACGGCGCTCCCCTAGCCTCTCTGGACCTGTCTGCATCTTAGGTCTGGCGCCGTCAGAGCTGCGTGTGCTTGCAGGATACATCCAACTCCTGGCGAAACAGCATTCGTCTTCTGCTCTCCCGCACACGCGCTGTTCTGCTGCTTCTCTCAGTCGCTCCCGGTGCTCTATGCCCTTTACCGACTGGTGTGAGCCCATTGCTCCCTCTGCGTAGCCTTCTTAACCAGGTCAGTGGCTGTTCTCTTCCGTCCTTCTATAGCACCCCCCTCGCTCTCTCTCTCCCTTTCTCTGTCTCTTCCTCTCTCATCATAATACCCGATCCGCTCTCCACGTTTCCCCCTGTCTCCCACCCTCCGTCCCTCATGAAGCCCATTTATGGGCTTGTCAAGAGGGACAGACCTCATCACCACGGTCGATGAACCCCAATTCAATAACCGTCCTTCCACATTCCACCGTGCCTTTTGTTTTATTTTTCGTGTGCTTTAATGACTTGTCCACTGTGTAATCATAACCCGTGTCTGCTTTTATCAATCTGTCCTAGAGGGTTTCGTCATCAGCATCTCGAGTTGAGCTATATTGGCCAACCCAGGATCACCTTGCTAAAATGCATACCAGAGACTCCAAGCGGCGAAACGCCATCATCAGGATGGATCCTGACTGCGCCATATGCCATGCGCCGGCCTCTATGGCCTGTGAGTGTGAAGCTAAAGGTCTCGAGGTGGCCGTAAAACAGGCCGAGGAGCGTATGATGCGATCTATTTACAGTGATATACGGTTGGTTTCTTGTTCTTGCTTCTCAAGTAGCTATATGCCACTAACCTACGTCTTAGTGCATGGGTGAGAGGTCATGCTCAGGATTATATACTGGAATACTTTCGCCAGCTCGCTGAGCGACGAAAGTCAGCTCATTCGGCGCATCTCGACCATATTACCGCTCATGCGTTTTATCACTACAACGCACCACCACATCCTAATCAAATTGCTGAGGCGCAGGCCAATCTCAAGCGAGGCATCGACGAAGATTGGCAGGCTAGCGTCCAGCGTTATCCCGAAGTCCTTGAGTACTTTTACAGCTTAGTTGAACTCACCTTGCCTGCGGACGATGAACCTGCTGTAAAAAACCCTCCCTTAAGCGGCCCTCCTCCAGCGAGTCACCGGAAATCGATGAGTCGACGAGGAGGCTCCATGAGCGCCGGCGGAAGCACGGGTCCCCCAGCCTTAGCTGCTCCATCCTCCTTTCACGAACGTGATGCCATCATGGAACGTCGTACACCGGCACCTATACCAATGCCACGAGATCGAAGAAGCTTTCGTCCGCTGCCACCATCCCTCCACGCCCCGCCGCCTCATCATTCTCCAACTGGATACTATGCTCCACCTTTTGGCTGAACCAGAGAATGGAGTGTTTCCTAATAACATCTGCCTTGAAAGCGCAGACAATCTCGTCGCCTTGACCATATCTACAACCACAAACATTACACGACATGTACGAACTGGACGAAATTTCATTTGTATCTGGCATGACGCATTTGCATGACGATTGGAGTAGTCATATATTTCTTCTTTGTGAAGCTTTGGGGGGAGATCAAAACTTTGGGACCTTATTATCTACATTTACGGTGGTTGCTTCCTCGGTGCTAGACTAACCTCGATATCGGAACCTACTTTTGTTTGCAAATGGCTGTGATGGTGGGCAATGATGTGCCAGGAGTCGGAAAAAAAAAGATATGCCAATGACTCGTAGCTGGGTCATTGGCCATGTCCTAGATTGATTGTCTGATTTGTAGCTCCGTAAGCGTTGAACTGCTATGGGAAGAAGCTGCAACATATTCATTTGTGTAAGAGTAGCAATTGACGTGGTACATAATGCTTAGGAGGTGGACGTAGCGAATAAAAATAAGAATTAATAAACTGAGCTATAGTTCGCGATGCTTTCTAGCTAGCAAATGAGTTGACCTATCATGTAGGTAGATACCACCAAACTGATATATTATGTATATATGCATGTATGAATGGCTACGTCAACTTATCAACAGGATAGTGAAGAGTGCTTGCTATAAACGTCTCTTTCGTAACAGATACAAAATCATTTCATGTTTTTATTTCATTTTTAGTTCCCGAATAAAAGAATAAAGAGGTGCCTCGTTAACAATAAAAACATAAAAATTGGCAACGCTTGTGGGTCTGTTTTAAATATGGTAGATACATCCGGCATATCCCTAGACATGCCTGAAATGAAACCCCTTTTTTTCTCTTTCCATATCTTTCTTAGAATCGCTTAGTGTAGTTACAACGTTCTTTCTTTCCTTGCTTTTCCTTTAAAAAAACAAAATGTCATCAAAAGGCGGAAAAGCGAACCTGCCATTGCTGTTTGTACCATTGGACTTTGACAAAGAGCAAAGAGATTGGTGACGAGAGTTTTGATGCGGGTTAAAAAAGGGGGGGTTGTAGAGGGGAGATGGGGGTGGTGTCGGTCCATGAGATACTGCGCAGTTCTGGGGCTCTTTCGGATTCGATGAGGCGGAACTTAAGGACTTCTGAAGGTCTCTTATGAGTCCTGCTTGTCCTCAAGGGAAGCATCCTTGAGGTCAGCAGACACTTCCTCAACCTTGTCGCCGTTGGTCTCGTTCTTCTCAATCTCCTCGAGCTTCTTCTTGGCCTTTTCGATATTCTGTTGCACAAATATGTTAGCGACTGGGGGGATTCTAGTGAACAGAAACAAACATGTTATCATTTGGATACTTACTCGCTGGGTCTGAGCAGCCTGGTCATTCTTCCAGTGCTCGAGCTTAGCCTTAACCTTCTCGGCAATACCAGGAACATCGGCAGCGCTCATGGGGGGATCAAGGCTGAGGAAAGCGCAGTCCTCAACAACGGAGGGAGGGCAGTTGAAGCCTGCTTTGGAAGAACCACCAGCGCCGCCCTTCTTGCCCTTCTTACCCTTGGACTGAGCGGGCAGATATTCCTCTTCGCGGTCCTCTTTACGGAGCAGCTTGGTCCCCTTAAGACCGGACTCATCGACGGTTCGCTGGGCCTGAGCGCTAAGACCAGAGCTGGCCACGAGAGGGTTCTTCTCGGCCTTGAAGCTGGGATCAAGGAACTGCAGGAGACCATTGGCACGACGAATCTCATCAAGATAAGCAGGCTCGCTAGCCTCGGCAAGAACACGCTCGGCATCGGCCTTCTTGCGCTCCTGGAGGTAGCGTTCACGCTCAGCCTTCTGGCGCTCCCTCTGCCTCTCGCGAGCTTCCCGCTCATAGGACTGGTAAGCCTTCTTCTGGCCGTAGTAGTCGTCCTTGATCTTGCGGATGGCGGAAAACTTCTCTTGTTGCTCGGCCTGCAGCTTGGTGCGCTCGTCTCGCAGGGTAGAGATACTCTTGTAGGCCTCGTCCTGCTCAGCCTTGATGGTGTCGAGTTCAGCCTGGATCTTGGAGTACTGCTCAGACAGGGCCTTTTGCTCAGGGTCTTCCATAGAGTCCTTGATCTCCTTGATCTTGGCACGCAAGTCGTCAATCTGCTTCTGAGCATCGTCAAACTGGCCAAAATTCTTGCGGACCTTGCGCAGGCTGGAGATGTCAGAGAGGGCCTTCTTCTCATCGACTAGCTTCATGGTACCCGAGTTGACCTGCTTGTCGAGGCTGGCAATCTGGCGGTCGACATCCTCAGCACTCTTAAAGGGAACCTTGGCTTTGGCGGTCTTTTGTTCGTTGATGCGGCTGCGGAGCTGGTCATCCAGGCGCTTGATCTGGTCAAGCTTGCCGGTGCGAGCGTTCTTGCCGCCAGCCTGCTTCTGGCGGATCTCGTTGGCCTGAGTAATAAGTTCCTGGCGGCGCTTATGTGTAGGGCTGGATTGGTCCTTGTTCTTGTTGGGCAGAGCAATATCAATTCGGGCCTTGATAGCGTTCTATTTGGTTTGTTAGTCAGCTCAACATATTTTTGCGTCCAGACAGTTTCAAGTATAAGACTGCGTCGGGGAAGAAAGTCGGTGTTGTATAAACGGCAGATGCCCCAGAAGTACAGATGATGAGGAAAGCGAAAAGTGATGTATAAACATACAAATTTGTCCATAGACGCCTTGTGTTCCTTCTCAGCCTGGGCCAGTGCCTCCTTGAAGGCATTCTCGTCAGGTTGGGTCGGGCGAGTGGTCGGCGCAGGAGTCGCCGCCGCTGCAGCAGCAGCAGGAGCGGGAGCGGTAGCGGCAGCAGCCATTGTTGCGGTTAGAGGAGAGAAACGAAGAATATTTTCAGAACTGAAGGCCAGGACAGGTCGTCACTATCTCCTCGTGGAGGAAATAGGAGAGGAATCGGAGAGTTTAGTTGTGGGGAGCGGGAGGACACTCTGGTGCGGCGTGTTAAAAAAAAGCGACACACCAATATCGTTGGCGAATTGGCACAAAAATTCCCTTCGCACCACCTTCTGCATGGCGGTCTTGGGGCCCACCGCCCAAAGAAAAAAATTCCCACAGCGATTGAGGACGGACCCAACCCAGAAAGGCTGGACCCTGAAGCGGTGGCATCCATTGATGGCGGGCCAGGATTCTTAGGCCGTGACCACCTGTCCTCTCCCAGTCTTGGCGCTAAAGGACCGCTGTACGGAGCAGTGATTGCCCAGGCGCTCTTCAGCGAAGACTTGCCCACTGTAGCGCTGTCAATGCACTATTGCTCACTGCCCAGGTGGGCGGCCTGTTGGTGGGGGCATTTTTTTTCTTTGGCCTAATCATGATAGAAGCTCTGGGAGCTTCCATGAGACCCACCCAACACCCTTAAAGAAAAGGAAAAGTACGTACCGAATCACATGACCGGCTCTTTGGAATTCTCGATCCAATCCTACCAAAACGCAGGGAGCCTATGCAAGGCTGAGCAAACAATTTTCGACGACTGCCGATCTCTCTACCAACGACCACGACGACACTCAACCTGCGAACAAGCGCGCCGCACCTGGGCTACTGCGTCGTCTGCACATCGATTCGAATACCCCATTCTCATCAAGATGATTGACGATATCCCCAACGATGCCAAATCCAAGGAGGTGGTGAGGCTTTGGCGCGCTTGGAAGACGGTTCATGAGATGGTGGCCGATAGAGTACGCTTTCCCTTTTTGCCATCCTGTCGCTGAGTTTTTAGCATGCAACTAATCCTTACTCTCTCTCAGGAGTACGAGCTTGCCGAAGACGAAGTCAGCATCTCTTTGGACCGGTTTCGCGACGAATACTGCCATCCTGATGGAAGTGTGAAGTACAGGATCCCCTTTCCCCTAGACTGTCAGGTCTCGCCATTGTGCTTTTCTTTTATTGACAATTTTCTCTCTCTCTTCCCACCGCCATAGCCGTGCAAAGCTCCAATTCTCCGCCCGTCCCAGCGACTCCATGCTCCGCAAGCATACACCTGCTCCCACGGCCGCCAACCCCGACCCCGTCCCTGACTGTGGCCCCGTCTGGGTCGAGTTCCTGACCGATAAGCAATTCGGCGTAGGCCAGATCCGCCAATTCGCCAAATACACAATCTCCAATAACTACAAGACTGGCATCATGGTCACGCACGTGCCCTTGTCACCCGCGGCGCGCAAGTCCCTCGCCAGCGTGGAAAACCTCGCTAAGATCGAGTGCTTCCTCGAGGACGACCTGCTTGTGAACATTACGCACCATGAGCTGGTGCCTAGGCATGTGCTCCTCTCAAGGGAGGAGAAGGCCGCGCTGCTGAAGCGGTATCGCCTCAAGGAGACGCAGCTGCCGCGTCTTTTGCAGAAGGACCCTGTGGCGAGGTATTTGGGGTTGAGGAGGGGGCAGGTTGTCAAGATTATTCGGGTTAGTGAGACGGCTGGCCGATATGCCAGTTACAGATTGTGTGTCTAGAGGAAGCACAATGAAAAAGGGAAAAGGGGTTCTTCTAGAAATGGGGAATTTAATTTTTTTCTAGATGTAAGGGGAGGAAGAGGATGACTAACAGCTAGGGCATAGATGCTGAGAGAGACGTCTGATATATTTTGCATCTGCGTTGAAAAGGCTGGCGTTTACGGGATTTTTAATCGATTTGGTTCTGTATTTCCACTGGAATCCGAAGATTTAGCAGATAATGTTAAAAAATACGAAGAAAAAGAAACCTTTTAAACATGACGATAAGCTCTAAACCGTATGCCACTTCTCATATGAACCAGACTGTCTAAAGTAGAATCGACACTATAGGCAATTTAAGCTACGGTGTCATCCGCCAGAGGAACCGTATAATGTTGAGTATTCTGGCTGTTGAGCCCCAGGGTGTGGTGACTACTAATGATTACAGCGTAGTATAGATGGTAGAGGCAACTGGGCTGGGACTACATATTCCCCATGGGTCACAAACATTATCTGAGTCGTCAATCAGAAGTACTGCAGTTTTTCACGGTTAGTCACTTGAGAGATTTTGCAGTAACTGCTTTTTATCACTTGTGCCTGAGAAATATCATATTCAATTCATCGCTTCCCTCGCATAATCATAGATAGCGTCTCCTTCTAACAGACAAGCGTCTCTTGAGGGCAGTATTCGCCGGGGTATATATATAATAACAACATCAATGCAGCCTGCCACCCATATTTTGTGCTCGCCAGCAACCCAAAAAAAAATTACGTCCACCAGATTTCGCAGTTCCGCTGAAACGGCGTCGAAAACCAAACCTCCCCTACAGGACTGAGCTTATTTATAGGCTCGTCAGCTCTAAAAAAAAAAGCCTGGGGAAAAAATGCAAATAACCCCAGATGCTTGAAGCATTTGAACAAAAAAGCAAAAGGCCTTCGATCTTCAAGGTGGTACAAGAAAAGCCAATGTATCGGCGATGATGCCCCCTCCGGTAAACGCCTTGCTTCATGGAATGATACTAAGAAATTATTGAGGGAAAAAGGGGGCAGTATCCCCCCTTGGAAAAAAAAATTAGAGAATCGTGAGACATGAGTCATAGATCTAGTCATCGGTATTCGGTATTGAACACAGCAAGAATGGCGGTTGCTGAAGTAAGTTTTCAGTGTGGTTTTGAGATCGATCAAGAAAGGATAGATGAGTCGGTCCCCTTCCTTAGCTAAGTAGACCACCGGCGTCGTTCAGCACCAAGTCTGCTCCACCCCTAGTGGTTGTTGCGTATTCGTAACGGGACTGCGGTATAGGCTGAAGTTCAGTCCCCTTTTGGTGCCTCGGTTTTGCTGATCTAGTGTTGAGAAGACCTCCTAGATCCTGTAGGAGTGCATTAGACCCGCGACGGACGCCATGGGTACTGGCATTGACTGAAGAAGGCATCGAGCTTGGTGTATTTGTGTCTAGTGTAGACGAGGTATAGCTTTCCCGTCGATAGCTGCTGCTGCTTGTTCCCACTGACTCTTCCAATAGTCCACCAAAATCGAAGAGCGAAAGCTTCTTGGATGAATCCCAAACAGAGCTTCGCTTGAAGATGAGCAAATCTTCGCTGGCATGTGGGCTCTGCAGCTCTTGTTCTTGTTCATGGTCCCATTTTCCGTCGTTGGGGGAGCCAAGCGGTGCAAACGCTGGTGCGGCTTGTGGATATAGAGGTGATATTGGGTCATCAGGCTGTGTTCGGAGATCACGCTCGACGCTTAGGCCTATATCTCTGACAAGGTCTTCATCGCTGCCCCAATGCCGATGTATTGTTGGTCTCCGATTGCCACTTGAGCGATCGAACGAGTCGGCGCCTGATCCTCGTCGGAATTTGTGCTTCTTGACGCCACGATCCCGAACGAAGGAGCCCAAAACCAGGGCGTTTGCGGAGGCCGTTGCGAAAATCAGCTCGACTGAGGCTAGAAGCGATCGATATTGCTGTTTGCCTCTCATATCAATAACGTGGGGCACCCTGTAGAGGGTAACGCCGACGACAGATAGACTAAGACAAAACAATAAGACGAGCTGGAACTTCCTGCGGAGAGACAGGTGACTGCTTAGGATGATTGGAATGGGAAAGATGACAAGCATCAGATCCGTCACCACATTGCAAACAGCCATGGTAATGAGCTGAGCGAAACCTTGTCTGCACTGACCACCGGGATCAGGAAAGACCTGCCAGTAGTAATAGATGGGTCGGCACTCAACGACGTCGCTGATGATGACGGCGATAAACGTAATGATTAGGGTCCAACGGATGGCGACTAAAGTGACTCGATGGGCGCTCTGCCAGGTCAGTTCTGTGAGCCGTTGGAGATAGGCGAGGACTGTGCCCTTGAGAATCCAAAGACTATTAGACATCAATTAGCAAACCTTCGTCCTCTTTTGAAGATTTTGGTCAACAGGATTGGTGGGCCAGCTTAAGCTAAACCACCCAAAGGCAAAAAAAGGGCACCTACGTTGCAGCATAAAGAGGCCGACTGGCCAAAACCAAGCCGCTGGCAATGGCCTTAGTCCGCAACTGGTCATCGGTGAGGGTAACTTCTGAGAAATCGGCATTGTTGGTTCCATTGATGAGGATGTAGTGAACGCATCCCATGCGCAGGAACAGGGGGACCAAAGCCAGCGCAGCGAATCGGTCCTCGGAGAAGAGTCTCTCGGTTCGAATAAAGCGGCCGACGATTCGAAGGAGGATCATTAAGGCACAGAAGATGGTCGCCCACCAGCATACCAGCAAGGTGGGCTTATCATGCCTGAAGTCCTCCAGGGGCGGGGGATCGGAATAGAGAGCCATGGCGATGACTCTGGCTTGGGGTCCGCGCCCGTCGACCTCCGCAGAGGGCTCGACGAGCGAGGAATTGACGATGGTAGATGAAGGGTTTCGCTATCGCTGTGGATGATGTTGTTTTTTATCGTGTCTAATTAAAGGTGAGCCAGATCGATGGTTTTCGTCGTCTGGCGGTTCGGGACGGTGAAGAAACGCACGCGCCACAGAGCCGCTGGCGAGAAGGTTCACCTGGGCATGAGGCTGCAGTCCGCTGAGTTGTGGCGGGAAAACGGTCGTGTGCAAAGGCGGGAATAAGAGGGGTCGCTGCATGAACGCTGTGGTTGTAGTGGCGGCGACGGTAGCGAGAGCAGCATCGGCGGTCGAATTAAGGCTGATATGGTCGAGAGGGCGTGAAGGCGAGGTTTAAAAAAAAAAAGCAACGCCAACCGATTTCAGTTGTCTCGCGATGGGCTGGGCGAACAGCAAAAGCAATATACCGATGTGATGGGGAGAAATAGAGAGAGAAATCCGGGGAGAAGGGACGTTGGGACCAGGGTGGTTCTCCCGGGGGGCAGGATGAATTATGAATGACGAAAAGTAAAAGCCAAGAGGACCTAAAGCTGGAGCTGGAGCTGGACGCAGGAGCAGCAGGGTTTTGTTTCTGGCGGATTGATAACGAGGATGGATGAGAATGACGGGGGGGAGGGAGGGCATGAAAAAAGATATGAGGAAAGGCGAAGCACCACAATACACGCCCCCCGGATGCGGTGGTGGCGTGGCGTGCAAAAAGCTGCAAGGCAAAATAAAGAGGTTAAAGGGCCGTGAGAGATAGTCGGAGAGAGAGTCGGAGAGAGAGAGATTGTGGCTGGCCGCCCAGGCGAAACCGTCACCGCAGCAGCAGCACCTTTTTTTGTGTATCAGTTGGATCAGCTAGGCCAAAGTGGCCCCAGCGAATGGTGCCGAGTTAGCAGCAGCTGTTGCTCCAGGGCGTCTTAGTGGCGTTACGGAGTAGCTGGCCTAGATTTCGCCCAGGAGGTATTATTAGCGCGGCGCTGGCTGGGCCCGCGGTGGGCTGTGAGGGCTGGCGCCTGCGCTACCGAGTACCTGAGGTGCTGTCTCTCTTTCTCTCTCGCTCGCTCGCTCCCCCTCCTCCCATCCCTCCATCCATTCATTCCTGATAGGATTGGAGAAGAGGGGAGGGGGGACAATGCTGCCGGCGCTGCTGGTGCTGGTGCTGGTGCTGGTGCTGGTGCTTCTGCTTCTGCTTGTATCAGACGGCCCTATTTTGGAGCTGGAGGGTCCCTGACCTACACCCTCCCCTCCCCTCCCCCTCTGGCGGACCACAGCGGGGCCACACTGTAGTCGGCTGCTGGTCTTACTGGAGACTCGCTAAGCCCAGGATGGTGAAGAACGCAAGATAACGCCTATGCAGCCCTAGCTGTCCACCTGCAGGCCCTGGAACAAGCCCAGGGCTCACTGGCTGCGTGCGTCGGATGCGGCAGACACACACACTGATGCTATTCAGGGACGCCGACCGACTGACTGTGTTGGTCGGGATCCCCCTCCACGGCTCTCAACCGTCTCCGCCGCTTCATGGCAGTGAATTTGGACGATCAGTTTGGTTTCGGTACCCGTCTTGGCCTTTGTTTGGCCTCCTACGTAGATGAAAGGAGCCAGACCAGGGGGGAAGGAAGATAGATTGCCACGAGGTGTAAGGGCGCTATGATCCCTTCTTACTTTCTTTCTCTTGTTCATGAGCCACGAGGAGGACGATCGTGTAATCTATTGGATACCACGTCGCGATTCAGATGTGAAAGCCAGGGAGCGCATCCATGGATGTCATCACCATCATCATCGTCATCGTCTTCATCATCGTCATCATGGCCTTCTTCTTTGCAACTAATACTAAGGGTGCATGATAATCAAGCCTGTGATGAACAGTCAGTCAAGCTTTGTTGTTCCGATTCCGCCAGTTCGGTGCAATCATACCGGAATCATCTATACCATGTTTCCGAATACAACCATGGTATATTCCTAGGTATTTTACCAGCGATCACAAAGGACATCATATATCATCTGTGCCTCTCAGAGGTCGGTAAACCGGATTGCTGTTGGTAAGAGCAGGTAGGGGCTCTAATCGCACGATATGACAAAAGAAATAGAGCCTTCTCCTGCCTCCTCTCTATCTCTCTCTCTGTTTGAGGTCGTCTAAATCTTGAACCGTACACAAAGGACTTGGTGAAATGAGTCTTCTGCTGCTACAGCTGTTACGACATGTAGGCACGCGTCTTCCGGCTGCAACAGTTCCGCCGAGCGCATCATATCCCACATCATCAGCAACCTGGTCGAATACTCTATATCAAGATGCACGAATCTCACCGCCAAGGGGAGGGATTGTAGTGTATGTACATATTATCTCAGACACATAGTACATATGTACATATGTGAGAACGATCCATGGTTTAAAGATGGCGGCTAAACTGGCAGTGTGCATGTGTATCTTACGTGACATGACATGACGCCGACTGTAGATTCGCGACCAGCCAGCCAACGGGCCCTGCTTTTGGGCAGACGATATTTGTTGATTCCCCAGTAAGTAATGCCAGCTTTGCATACATACATACATACATACATACATACATACATACATACATACATACATACATACATACATACATACATACAT